>RXID01021397.1:0-88234 GCA_005019695.1 Trichopus zeylanicus subsp. travancoricus | reverse complement strand
ACTACTACTACTCCTACTACTACTACAGCTGCTAGTACTCATACTGCTGCTATTACCACCACTACTAGTATAGTAACTAATCCTACTACTACTACAATGACTACTACTACTACAACTATTGCTACTGCTACTATTTCTACTACAACTACTACTACCACTGTAACCAAAATTACTACCATAACTACTGCTGTTGCTGCTACTACTACTACAACTGTTACTACAACTAATACTACCACAACTACTGTAGATGCTATTACTACCACTACTGTGTCTGGTTACACTACTCCCACAACTCCTCCTAAAACTACTGCTAAGACTACTACACCTACTACTATTATTACAACCACTACTCCTACTGCAGCTACTACTCCTGTTGCTACTCCTGCAACTACTACTACTATTCTAACTATAACTACTATTACTACTACTACTACTGCTACTGCTACTACCACTACAACTACTGCAACTGCTGCTGCTGCTGCTACTACTTCTACCGCTACTACTACTGCTACTACTTCTACAACAGCTACTGCTCCAGCCACTATTGCTACTACTTCTTATACCATTACTACTACTACTTTTGCTACTCCTACTACTGCTATGGCTACTACTACTACTACTACTTCTACACCTATTGCTTCTAGTACTATTACTCCGACGACAACTACTGCCACTACTACTACTACTGTTGCTGTTATTACTACTACTATTTTTGTTCCTGCCACTACTGCTGTTGCTGCTATCGCCCCTACTAGTACAACAACAACTACTGCTGCTGCTACTTCTTGCTAGAACTACTACAGCTACTACTACTATTGCTACTGCCGCTACTGTTATTGGTACTACTACTACTATTGCAACTATGCCTTATACCACAGCTGCTACTAGTACTACTGCTGCTGCTACTGCTGCTACTCATACTACTACTGCTACTGCTATTTCTCCTACTACTGCCACTACTACTACTGCTAGTACTACTGCTTATACTCCTGATGCTACTAGTACTACTACTAGTACGACAACTACTGCCACTATAATTACTACTGCTGCTGCTAGTACTCCAGCTATTTTTGCCCCTGCTACTGCTACTGCTACTACTACTACTACTATGACTACTCCTACTATTACTACAACTACAACAACTACTACTACTTCTACTACTACTTACTACTACTACAATTGCTACTACAACAGCTACTACTACTATTACTATTGCAACTGCTATAGTTCCTACTGCTGCTATGGCTACTACCGCAACTACTACTAATACTACTAGTGCTACTACTACTACCTATTCTATTGCTACTGCTGCAAAAGCTACTATAGCAACTATTGTTGCTACTGCGACTGCCGTGGTTACTACTAGTGTGGCTACTATTGCTGCTACTACTGCCACATCTACTACTGCTAATGCTACTACTAATACTTCTATTGCTGCCACTGATACTACTACTAGTACTACTACAACTACTAATGCTGCTGCAACTGCAACTGTTGCCACTCCTACTATTGCTACTGCTATTGCATCTACTACTACTGTTTCCACTGTGACTCCTATAATTGCTACATCCACGAATCCTATTGCTTCTAATCCCACCACTGCTACTGCTACTTCTATGATATTTGCTACAACAACTACTACTGGTAATACTACTGCTATGACTACTATTGCTACTACCACTACTGCTATTACTACAACAACTGCTACTACTAATACTACTATAGCAACTAGAACTAAAGCTACTACTATTGCTACTACAAGTACTATAGCTACTGCGACTACTACCACTGCGACTTCTACCACTACTACAACTACTACAACCACTGCTTTTTTTCTTACTACTACTATTGCAACTACTACAACTGCTGCAAAAACTACTGCTAATGCAACAACAACTGCTGCTACTACTACTACTGCAACTACCACAACTCCTACAACTATTATTACTGCTACTACTAATACGAGGGCTGCTACTACTACTACTACTACCACCACCACCACCACCACTGCTACTACTACTCCTCCTTCTATTGCTACTACTGCTGCCCCAACTACTACTACTTCTTCTACTACTACTATCTCTATTATTGCTACTACTACTACCACCACCACCACTACTAGTACTACAACTAGTACTACCACTACTGGTACTATCGCTGATGCTACTACGACAACTCCTACTTCGACTAATACTAGTACTAGTACTACTTCTACTTCTACTACTACTACTACTACCACTACTAGTGGTACTACTCTTGCAACTTGTACAACTACTCCTACTAGTACTGCGACTACTACTACTCCTATTACTTCTACTACTGCAACAACAACTACTACTAATACTACTTTTTCTACAACTACTTCTACTTCTACGACTACCGCTGCTACTACTACTACTTCTCCTACTACTCCTAATACTAACACTAGCAGTACTACTACTTCCACTTCTGCTACTGCTACTGCTACTGCTACTACTACTTCTGCTACAACTACTGCTGCTATGGGTACTACTACTAGTACTACCACTACTATTGTGATTACTTCTAGTACTACTACTGTGACTACTATTACTACTACTTCTACTACTATTACTACTACTACTACAACTACTATGACAACTACAACTACAACTGCAACTCCTGCTACTACTACTACTAATAATAACACTGCTATTACTACACCACTACTACTGCACTACTACTACTACACCACTACTACTGCACCACTACACTACCACCACTACTACTACAACAACTACTTCTACTGCTACTACTACTGCTGCTACCACTACTACTGCTCATACTACTACAACTACTCCTACTACAACAACTACCGCTACTACTAATGGTACTAATCTTGCTGTTACAACTTTTACTCGTACATCTACTACTACACTCCTACTTTTCCACAACAATTACTACTGCCACAACAACTACTACTAGAGCTACGGCTACTACAACTTTAGCTACTATGCTGCTGCTGCTGCTGCAACTGATACTATTGCTACTACTACTACTACTACAATTGTTGCCACTGTTACTATTGCTATTGCTACTACTACAACAACAACTTCCGTACTAGATACTACTGCTACTACTACTATTACTGATATTACTACTGAGATAACTACTAATACAATTACTGCTACAACTACCATTATTGCTGCTATTACTACTACTGCTACTACTGTTACTAGTACTACTACAACTACTACTACTCCTACTACTAGTCCTCTTACGACTACTGCTAATATGACTTCTTCGACTACTAATACAACTACCACTTCTACTATTGCTGTTGCTACTACTACTACTACTACTACTACAAAAACTATTACTACTCCAACTACAATTGCTACTACTACTATTGATACTACTACTACTACAACTACTGCTGCTACTCCTACTACTTCGACAACAACTACTCCTACTACTTCAACTACAACTTATACAACTAGTAGTACTACTACTATTATACAACTTACTACTACTACTACTATTACTACTGCTACAACCTACCCGACAACTACTACAACTATGACTACTACTGCTATTGTTGTTGCTACTACTACTACTTCTATAATTGCTACTACCACTACTACTCCTCATACTACTATAACTACTACTGCTAATACTATTTTTACTACTACTACAACAACTACTGCTGCTACTACTTCTACTAGTACTCCAACTACTACTACAATGGCTACTACGACTACTACTACTCCAACTACTATTGTAACTGCTACAATCCTAATACCCTACTACTACTACTACTACTACTACTACTACAACTACTCCGACTACTCCAACTACTACTAATACCACTACTACCACTGCTACTACCTCTACAACATACTACTACTGCAGCTATTAATACTGCTACTACACGCCCTACTACAACTGCTGCTGCTGCTACTGCTGTTACTACTACTACTATTACCACTACAACTACTACTATTACAACAACAACTACTACTACTACTATGACTACAACAACAACTACTACTACTAATATTACAATTAGTACTACTACTACAACTAATACAACGATTACTACTACTACTGCCATTATTACCACAACTACTCCTTGCTACTACTACTATTGCCACTTCTGCAACAACTAGTGTTACCATGATTGGTACTTTCAACAATGCTGCTGCCACTACTGCTACACATACTACTATACTGCTACTACTACTTCTACAATGGCTATTATTGCTACAACAATAACAACAACAACTTCTACTACTACTATTACTATTACCACTACTGCTACTATTATGGCTACTACTACTACTGCTGCTGCTACTACTATTACTACTATTGCAACTGATATAATTGCAATTGATACTACAACTACCGCAACTGCTACTGCTACTACTACTACTATTGCTGCGACTACTAATACTACTATTGCTGCGACTACAACTGCTGCTAATGTGACTACTACAGTTATTACCACAATTGCTAAAACTACTGCTACAGCTGTTACACCTACTTCTAATACTACAGCTACTACTACTACTACTACTACCGCTACTACTACTGATACTGCTATTGCTACTAATTCTACAGCTACTACTACTACTGCTGCTAGTATGACTCCTCCTACCACTTGTACAATGACAACTTCTACTACTACTGCTACAACAACACTTGTAGCTACTCTACTACTACTTCTATTACTATTCTGACTAATACCACCACTACTAATACTACTGCTGCAGCTGCCACTACAACTATACTACCACTGCCATTACTACTACTTCTGCTTCCACTACTATTGCCATGATTACTGCTACTTCTGTTATACTACCAATACTACTACTACGTTACTGCTACTACTATAGCTTCAACAATTGCTACTACTACTACTGCTACTACTACAATTACTACTATACCTACTACTATTACTGTTACAGCTGCTAGCACTGCTACTACGGCTACCACTACTACTACTACTACTTTTTGTATTACTACAACAACTCCAACAACTACAATAGCTACTACAACCATAACTATTATTGCTACTACTAGTACAACTCCAAGCACTACTATTAGTACTATTGTTGCTACATCTGCTACTATTGCTACAACTACTACTCCTACTACTGTTACTGCAACTCCTACTACTACTACTACAACTACTACTACTACTACTACTACTACTACTATAAATACTGCTACTACTACTATTGCTACTACTACTCCTACAACTCCATCTGCTACTACTATTACTAATACTTCTACTACTACTGCTACTGCTACTACTACTACTACAAATACTACTACTACTACTACTTCTACTACTACTACTTTCGATACTATTAGTACTACGATTGCCACTATTACTTCAACTACTGCTACTACTCCCCCTATTACTCCTACAACTATCGCTACTGCTACTACTACTCCTACTACTACTACGGCTAGTAATACTAATATTACTATTCGTACCATTACTACTACTACTATTACTATTACTAGTTCTACTACCATTTTTACTACTACTACTACTTGCAACTACTACTACTGCCACTTCTACAAGTATAACTGCTACTCCAACAACTACTACTTCTGCTACTGCAGCTACTACTGCTACTACTGCTACTACTACTACTACTACTATTGCCATTACTACCACTACAGCTACTACTATCACTACTGTTGCTACTACTACTACTACTACTACTACTACTACTACTACTACTGCAACTGCTATAACAACTTCTGCTGCTAATGCTACTACTGCTACTGTTGCTACAACTTCTGCTACTACTACTACTATTACAACTTCTATGACTACTGCTACTGCTAATATAGCTACTAGTACTACTACGGCTACTATTGCTACAACTACTACAACTTCTACTATTACAATAACTACTACTACCGCTACTACTACTACTGCTGCTGCTACTCCAACTACTATTGTGACCGCTGTTACTCATAATATTGCTACTTCTCCTACTACTGCTTCTGATCCTACTACTACTACAGCTGCTACTATTCCTACTACTACTAGAACTACTACAATAACTACTACTTCTACTACTACTACTACTCTTGCTACTGCTCCTACTACTACTATTACTATTGTTAGTACTATTGTCAATACTACTACTACTCCTCCTACTACTCCTACAACTATAATAACAACAACAACAATTACTACTACTATAGCTATTAATACTACTGCGACTCCTGCTACTTCTGCCACTACTACTAATACTACTGCCACTACTAATGCTACTGCTACTACTACTACTTCTGCTGCTACTAGCACAACTGCTACTAATTCTTCTGCTACTACTGCTGCTGCTGCCCCTACTTCTCCTACTACTACTGCTACTAGTAGTACCATCATTACTACTACAACAACTACTACTAATGCAACTACTACTACTACTACGACTACTACTACTACTGCTACTACTACAATAGCTACTGTTACTACTCTTGCTACTACAACTTCTGTTGCTACGGCTCCTACTACTACTGCTATTGCTACAAATGCTACTGTTACAGCTGCTACTCCTACAACAACTACTACTACTACCTCTACGACTACTGTGACTACTAATTCGACTACTACTGCAACTGCTACACCTAGAGCTGCGAATATTGCAACTATTGGTATTGGTACTACTTTTACTACTACTACTACTACTACTACTACTTCCAATCGTACCACTTCCATTACCACCACTACTACTAGGAGTACTCGTACTACTATGATACCAACAACTACTACCACAGCTGCTGCTGTCTCAGCTACAGCTACTCCTAATAGTACTACTACTAATAATAATAATACTACTATCATAACAATAATAACTACTACTACTTGTACTATTACTACTGGCACTGCTACTACTATTGTTATGACTACTAATGCTGCAACTACTTCTACTGCTACTTCTACTCCTACTACTAATACTATTGCTGCTACCACTATTACAGCCACTACTACTGCTGCTATAACTACTACTACTACTAAACTACTACTACAACTAGTACTCTTACAACTACTCCTATTCCAGCTTCTACTCCAACCTTTACTACTACAGCTAGTACTGCTGCTCCGGCTACTACTACTCCTATTACTCCTCCTACTACCTCTACCATGACTTCTGCTGCTGCTACTACTACTACTACTACTGTTGTTGCTACTACTGCTACTACTACTACTACTGCAGCTCCTACTACTACTACTACAACTGCTACTACAACTAATACTACAACTAGTATATTACTAAAAGTACTACTACTACTACAATCATTGCTACTATTGCTACTACTGTTACTACTCCTACTACTACTACTATTTATGCTGATGCTACGACTACAACTACTCCTACTATTACTACTACAACTACTACTACTACTACTACTTTTACTACTACTACAACTACTCCTACTACAACTTCTTATACTACTACTTCTACCACTACTTCTAATACTACTACTTCAACTACTACTACTCCTAACACTACTACTACTACTGCTGCTGCTGCTACTCTTGCTGCTACAACTACTACAACCACTACAACTACTACCGCTACCGCTACTTTTACTACTACTAGTACTACTACTAGTCCTACTACTACAACTATCAATACTCCTACTAATCCTACTGCTACTACTACTACTACTACTACTCCTACTACTACTACTACTACTACTACTACTTTTGTTACTACTATTACTACTTCTATTGCAACTACTACTACTACTACTACTGCACCTACTACTGCTCCTACCCCTACTCCAATTCCAACTGCTACTGCTGCTACTATTACTACTACTAAAACTACTACTGCTACAACTACTACTATTACAGCCACTACTATGGCTACTACTACCGCTGCTGTTGTTGCTGCTTCATCTCCTACTACTACAATGACTACTACTACTACTACCCTCCTCCTCGTACTATTTCTACTAGTACAACTTCTATTCCTACTACTCCTGCTCTATGACTACTACTACTGCTACAACAACAACCACTACTACTACTACCCCTACCACTACTACTTCTACTACTACTACTATTTTTGCTGCTGCTACTACTACTTCTACTATAAGTACAATCAAAACTATTACTACCACTACTACGCCTAAAACTCCTACTGCTACTACTGCTAATACTACTACTACTACTATTGCTGCTACTACTAGTACCACTACAACTAATACTACTACTACTACTACTTCTACTACTGCAACTACCACACCAACTACTACTGCTACTACTAGTACTACTAGAACAACTACAACTCCTACAACTACTTCGTCCCCTACTACTACTAATACTAATGTTGCTACTACTTCTTTTGGTACTGCTAGCGCTATAATTGCTCTACTACTAATCCTACTACCTCTACTGCTACCCCTACAACAACTACTATTACTACTACTAAAACTATGATGACTACTAATACTGCTACAACTACAACTGCTAGTCCAACTACTGCTACTATTACCTTTATTGCTACAGCTACTACTTCTACTTCTACCACTACAACTACTACTAACCTACTACTTATCTTACAACTTCTACTTCTACGACTACTCGTACTACTATGACAACTACTACCACTCTTTCTGCTGCTACTGCTACTCCTATCGCTACTCCAATTATCACTACTACTACTATAATACTATTACTACTACAATAATAACACCTACTACTGCTACTACTACTTTTGCAAATACTTCTGCTACTGTTACTATTACTTCTACTACTACAGCTACTGCTATTACTTCTACTACCACTACTACAACTGCTGCTACTACTCCTAATACTATTGCTACTACTACTAATACTACTGCTACTAAAATTATTACTATACTACATCTAATACATGTACTTCTACAACTACTACTACTGCTGATACTACTACTACTCCAACTACTACCCCTACTGTTGCTGCTACTACTGCTACTGCTGCTCCTCCTCCTCCTACAACTACTACAAGAACAACAACACCAACTACTACTACTATACTACTACTACAACTACTACTGATGCTTACTTCAGCTAGTACTATTGCTACTGAAACAACTACTACTCCTCCCACTACTATAGCAGCTACTACTACAACTACTAGTACTACTACAATAACAACAACAATAACTACTACTGCTAGTAGTAGTGCTACTAGTTTTCACAGAAGAACAATAAGTACTACATCTCCAGCTACTACTAATGCTCCCACTTCTACTACTGCTACAACTACTGCTACGGTAACTACTTCTGCTACAACTAATACTTGCACTCCTGCTACTACTGCAAATACTACTACTACTACTACCACTACTACTACGACTGCTACCGCTATGGCTACTACTTCTCATACTACCGCTACTATGGCTAGTACTATAGCTACTTCTACTACTATGGTTTCTTCGACTACTACTACACCAACTACTACAACTTCTGCTACTACTACATCTATTACCCCTGCTACTTCTATAACTGCTACTACTACTAGTACTATTACCATGGTTCGGCGTTTCGGCCGAAACAAAAACGTTTCGGTTTCGGCCGAACCCGTGCCGAAACGGTTAATATCGTTTCGATTAGGGTTTACTGTTCATTACTGTTCAACTTCGCCAACGAACGCAGCGGGAGCGCGCGGGAGGGGGAGCTCGCCGGGCTCGAGCGCGCGGGCGTGAGCTCGCCGGGCTGGCGCTCGCGGGCGGGAGCTCGCCGAGCTCGCGCGGGCGGGCGAGAGCTCGCCGGGCTCGCGCGGGCGGGCGGGAGCTTGCCGGGCTCGCACGTGGGAGGGCGGGAGCTTGCCGGGCTCGTGCGGGCGGGCGGGAGCTCGCCGGGATCGCACACGGCGGCGGGAGCTTGCCGGGATCGCACGCGGGGGCAGGAGCCCGCCGGGCTAGAGAGCGGGGGGCCGAGAGCTCGCCGGGCTCGCGCGCAAGGGTGTGAGCTCGCCGTGATCACGCGCATGGGCGGGAGCTCGCCGAGCTCACGCGGGTTGGGGGGGGCGGGAGCTCCGGGCGGGCAGGCGGCCGGTGGGAAGCTCGCCGAGCTCGCGCGGGCGCCGCAGGGGGGGGGGGCGCGGGGGCCTGGGGGGGGGGGCTGCGGCGGCTTGGCGTGAGCTCCGAGCGGATAGGCGGACGGGGGGAGCTCAGAGCTCGCGGGTGGGGGGTTTGTTGTTTGGGGGGGGGGGGGGTTGCTGTGGTCGTGAGAGGACCTCGTGCCGGCTTTCTGTTCGAACCTAAAAACCCTGCGCACTTACTAGTTTACCGCCGTCCAATCTCGTGCCCTCACTAACTTGACTCGTACTCCCGTAAGATGAGGCTGGCCTTACACTGAGGCTAGTGTTGTCGTCAATTTGATTTCGACGTCCTTATCGGTTTCTATCAGATATTATTTACGTACGTAATATTATTCACGTAATTATTCATTATTTTTAAAATTTTTTAAATATATTATAATTTTTTAATTTGAAGTTAAAAAATAATTAAAATTAAATTAAATTTTAGTGAAAATATAATTTTTATTTTAGACCTTCGATATATGGTTATACTTCAGAACCGCTGCCATGAGATCGTGTAGAGCTAATTATTTTAATTCATATGCCCATAAATGCTCGTCCAGATCATCGATGTACTAAATTTGTAATTCCACACCAAGATGTTCCAAACTCAACCGATGATGACTATGATGATTAGTTGTATTATTTTAGAATTTATAAATTATGTATGTGTGAAATACATTTTAATGAAAAGTTAAATTTGCTTATGTTAATTTTTAAATTTTAATCATATTCATATCATTTCTTATATATGTTTTTAATACACTAATATATATTAAAAGCAGACAATATCAGTGACTAACTATCAAAATTAATTTTAATTAGCCTAAATAATATTTGAAATTATTGTAAAATTAAGTATAAATTCATTCATAATTTTTCAAATTTTTTCAAGTTTTTTCAAATATTTTATCATATTTTTAATTTGAAGTCAAAGTACAGTCAAAATATAGTCACACTCTGGTCAACGCCTAATTAATAATTTAAAAAATTCTTTCGGCCGAAACCGAAACGGCCGAAACTGAAACCGAAACGGTCGAAACGTATCGGTTTCGGCCGGTCCCGAAACCGAAACCGAAAACCTTGACTATTACTACTACTACAACTACTACCACTACAACTACTGCTAATACTACTCCTTCTACACTACAACTACTGCTACTACTACTACTCCTCTTAAAACTACAGCTAGTATGACTTATCCTGCAATAAGTACAGTGACAACTTCTACTACTACAGCTACTACAACTCTGGCTTCTACTCCTACTACTACATCTGTTACTAGTATGACTAATACCACTACTACTACCACTATTGTTGCTGCTGTTGCTACTACTACTATACTACCACTGACCCAACTACTACTTCTACTTCCACAACTACTGCCATGACTACTGCTACTTCTACTATACTACCACTACTACTGCTATGCTACTTCTACTACTATAGCTGCAAATACTTCTACTGCTACTACTACTACCATGGCTATGACTGCTGCTACTACTACTGCTACTACTGCTACTACTACTACTACTAATGCTACTACTGCTACATTTGCTACTACAACTACTATAGCTACTACTATTACCGCTATAGCTGCTTCTATTACTACAGCGGCTAGCACTACTACTATTGCTACTATTTGTACTATGAAAACAACTCCAACAACTACAATAGCTACTACAACCACAACTACTATTGCTACTACTAGTACAACTCCGAGCAATGCTATTAGTACTACTGCTACTACACCTGCTACTATTGCTACTGTGACTACTGCTACTACTGTTACCACAACTCCTAGTACTACTACTACTACTATTACTACTACTACTACAATAACTACTACTACTACTATTATTGCTACTACTTCTCCTACAACAACAACAACTACTACTACTACTATTACTTTTATTTCTACTCATACGACTACTTTTGCTACTACTACAACAACTACTAATACTACTACTACTACTAATGCAACTACTTCTACTACTACTTTTGATACTACTACAACTACTATTGCTACTATTACTACAACTACTACTACTGCTACTACTCTCCATACTACTACTACTACTATCGCTGCTACTACTACTACTACTATTGCTGCTACTACTACTACTACTACTACTACTACTACTACTACTACTACTACTATGGCTACTACTACTATTACTATTAGAACTACTACTACTATTACTAGTACTATAACTACTTCAAGTACCATTTTTACTACTACTACTACTACAGCCACTTCTACAAGTACAACAGCTACTACAATTGCTATTGCTAACAATGCTGCTTGCACTACTGCTGCTCCTACTCCTACTACTACTATTGCAACAACCACCATAGTAGCTACTACTACTACAACTACTACCACCACCACCACCACTACTACTACCGCTACTACTACAACTACTACTACTATGGCTACTGCTACTGCTACTACTACTACTGCTACTACTTCTACTACTCCTACTTCTACTGCTACTACTTCTACTACTACTACAACTGCTACAACTATTGCTACTGCTACTATCGCTACTAGTACTACTACGGCTATAATTACTCCTATAACTACTATTACAATTACTACTGCTACTGCTATTCCTACTACTATTGCAACAGGTACTACTCCTAATACTGCTACTTCTCCTACGACTACTACTACCATGACTACTGCTGCTACTATTGCTACTACTACTACAATTGCTATGACTACTGCTACTTCTACTACTACAAGTACTACTTCTACGACTACAACTACCGCTACTTCTACTACAACTGCTGCTATTACTACTACTACTACTCTAGTTGCTGCTTCTACTACTACTATTACTACTGCTGCCATAACTTCTACTACCACTAGTACAACAACTACTACTACAACACTACTACTACTACAACAACTACTACTCCTACTACTACAACTACTGCCACTGCTGCTACTACTGTCAGTACAACTGCTAGTGCTACTACTACTACTCCTACCACTCCTCCTTTTAGTACAGCTACTATGACTACTCCTACAACTACTACTACTGCTACTACAACTATTAATACTACTGTGACTCCCACTACTCTGACTACTACTACTAATACTATTGCCACTACTAATACTACTGCTACTACTGCTGCTGTTGCTATTACAACTCCTATAAATTCTTATACTATTGCTATGTCTACTGCCCCTACTACTCCTCCTACTACTACAACGGCTACTACTACAACAACTACTGCTACTACTATAACTACTACTACCACCACCACCACTACTACTACGGTGAGTACAACAGCTACTGTTACTACTCCTACTACTCCAACTTCTATTGCTACGGCTCGTACTACTACTGCTACTGCTACAAATACTACTATCGCTACTGCTACTTCGACAACAACAATAACAACTACTTCTACAACAAATAATACTACTAATACTAATACTACTGCAACTGCTACTCCTACTACTCCTTCTACTACTGCTACTACTACAAATGCTACTACCGCCATTGCTACTACTACAACAACTACTACTATTACTTCTACAAATAACACTACTACAAATATTGCTATAATTGCAATAGCAACTGCTATTGCTGCTACTATTGCAACTACCGGTACTTGTACTACTTTTACTACTACTACTACCACTAGCAGTTGTACTACTTCTCTTACAATAACTACTACTAGGACTACTCATACTACTAGGACAATAACTACTACTACTATTGTTGCTGTGTCTCCTACAGCTACTCCTAATAGAACTACTACTACTACTACTGCTACTGGTACTACTCCTACTAGCACTGCTGCTACTACTACTATGACTACTAATGCTGCAACAAATTCTACTGCTACTACTACTATAGCTACTACTACTACTATACTACTAATATACCTAGTACTCCTAGAAATACTACTGCTACTTCTACTCAAACTTCTACTACTACTCTTAGTACTATACTACTACTAGTACTGCTACAATTACTAGTATTACTACTACTACTACTACTATTCCAACAACTACTCCTACAGCTACTGCCGCTCCTAGACTACTAGTCCTATTACTACTCCTACTACAACTACTGCTGTTACAGTTGTTGCTGCTACTCCTACTACTACTAGTACTGCTACTGCTCGTACTTCATCTACTACTACTACTCCTACTACTTCTACTATTGGTACCACTACTGCTCCTCCTACTACTACTACTATAACAATTAGTACTACTACAACTACTACTTCTACTTAATGCTACTCCTAATACTTCTACTACTCCTACTACTACTTACTACTGCTAGCACTGCTGCTACAGCTACTACTCCTCCTCTGGCTACAGTAGTTACAACAACAACTGCTACGACTGCTACTACTATACTCCGACTGCTACTACAACAACTACTACAACTATTATACTACTACAACTACTACTAACGCAAATTCTGTGACTATTGCTACTGCTGCTACTACTACTACTGTTGTTGCTACTACTACTACTATTATTACTACTACGACTATTATTTCTGCTAATGTTATGTCTACTGCTACTACTACTACCACAACAACTACTAGCATTACTCCTACTGCGACTCCTACGAGTTACACTACTACTACTATAAATATTACTACTACAACAACTACTACAACTACTGCTACTAGTACTACTACCACTAGCTCTGCTACTACTAATGCTATTACTACTAATGTTGCAACTATTGCTACTGCTACTGCTATTGCTAATACTACTACTGCTGCTACTATTTAGCTACCTCTACAGCTGCTGCAACTACTACTACAACTATATTACTACTACAACTAGTACTCCTACAACTACTCCTACTGCTGCTTCGACTGCTACTTCTACTCCTACTTCTACTACTACTTCTACAACAACTACTACTACTAATATACTACTATTAGTAGTAGTGCTGATACATCTACTACTATTACTGCAACAACTACTACTGCTCCAACAATTACTCCTACTACTACTGCTACCCCTACTATTACAAGTCCTATTACTACTCCTACTACTGCTACTGCTACTGCTGTTGCTACTACTCCTACTACTACTGCTTCTGCTACTAGTCCTACTACAACTACCACTACTACTCCTACTACTACTACTACTACTACTCCCCCTACTACTGCTGCTACTACTACTACTACTGCTCCTACTACTACTACTACTACAACAACAACAACAACTACTACTACTTAATACTACTCCCACTACCACTACTACTTCTGTGACTACTATTAGTATTGCTACTACTAACTATTGCTAGTAGTGGTGCCACCGCTACTACTGCTCCTACTACTATAGCAGCTGGAACGACTACTACTACAACTGCTAGTACTACTACTACCACTGCTACTGCCACTACTAATATAACCACTATACTACTAGAGCTACTACTATCGCAACTACTGCTACAACTACTACTGCTGCTACTACTACTGATACTACTAATACAACTACCATTTCTGGTAATGTTACTACTACTGCTACTACTGCTACCATAACAACTATGACCACTACTTCTACTACTACTCCTACTAGTGCTACTACAACTACTACTAATACTACTACTACAACAACTATTACTACTAGTACTACTACTGGTATTGCTACTACTAGTGCTATTACTAATAATGCTGCAACTACTGTTACTGCTAATGGTACTGCTACTAATACTATTGCTCTTGCTACTATTACAGCTACTACTACTACTGCCACAACTACTATGACTACTATAGTATTACTACAACTAGTACTCGTACAACTGCTCCAACTGCGGCTTCTACTACTACAACAACAACAACTACTACTACTAATACTATGACTACTACAACTACTACTACTACTTAATACAAATCTACTACTACTACTACTACTACTTCTACAACTACTATTACTACTACTACTACTACCTACTACTGCTAGTATAGCTACTACTACTATTACTCCTCATATTGCTACAGCAGCTACAACAACTATACTACGATTGCTACTACTACTGCTGCTGCTACTACAACTACTACTACAACTACTATGCTACTACTACTACTACAACTACTACTACAACTACTAGAACTACTACTACAACTACTACTGCTACTGCTGCTACTACTACTACAACTACTACAACTACTACTACTATTTCTGCTAATGCTACTACTACTGCCACTACTACTACTACCACTACTCCTACTACTACTCCCACTACTACTTCTACTACTATTACTACAACTACTCCTATTACTACCTCTTCTACTACTACTTCTAATACTACCACTCCTATGACTTGTACCACTACTACTACTACTACTCCTCCTCCAAAGATTCCTACTACTACTACTACTATTACTACTACTACGACTACTTCTACTACTACCACTATTACTACTTCTACTGCTACTTCTATGACTACTACTATAACTACTACAACCACTACTACTACTTCTCCTAAGATTGCTACTACTACTATGACTACTACTACTACTACTACTACTACTACTACTACTACTACTACTAATACTACTACTACTATACTACTTCTACTACTACTACTACTACTTCTACTACTGCTACAACAACAACAACTATGACTACTACTACTACTACTACAACTACTACTATTGCTCCTACTACTACTACTGCTACAACTTCTACTACTACAACTACAGCTTCTACTGCTACAGCCATAATTGCCGCAACTGCTAATACTACAGCTACTTCTGCTACTACTGCTTGTACTGCTACTATTGGTATTAATACTACTACCCCAACTACTTCTACTATTGTCAGTACTGCTACTGCTACTGCTACTACCACAATGACTACTATTGTTACTGCTAGTACTACTTCTTCTCCTACTATTACTACTACTGCTACTACTACTATAGCTTCTACTACTATTATTGCTACTACTGATACTACAGCTACAACGAATTCTCCTACTGCTATTATTATTGCTAGTGCTACTGCTACTATTACTACTACTATGACTGCTACACTACTACTACTACTACTACTATGTTGCTACTACTACTACTACTGCTATAATTGTGGCTACTACTACCACTACTACTACATCTACTACTACTTCTTTTCCTACTAATATTATTACTGTGACTACTTTCCTTACTTAAGTTACTACTAATCCTACTAATACTACTGTTGTTACCACTTATACTGCTACTACTACTATTGCTATAACTAGTATGACAACAATAATAACTACTACTACTACTTCACCATCAATAACATCTACTACTACTTCTCCAACAACTGCTGCTGCTGCTACTACTACAACTTCTATTTCTGCTACTACTACAAGGACTAATACTACTGCTGTTGCTACTATTGCTACTACTAATTCTACTACTACTACTACTACTACTACTTCAACTACTACTACCACTACTGCTACTGCTGCTAATATTAATATTGCAACTACTACTACTGCTACTACTACTTATGTTACTACTGTTACTACTACTCCTGCTACAACCTCTACTACTGCAGCAATGACTTTTATTACTTTTGCTACTGCTAATACTCTGACTAATACTACTTCTGCTAGTACTACAACTACTGCTGCCACTATTACTACTACTTCTACTTCTACTACCACTTCTATAAACTACTATACTACTACTACTACTACTACTACTACTACTACTATATACTGGTACTGCTGCTGCTGCTGCTGCTACTATTGTTGCTACTTCTACTACTACTACGACTACTACCACTACCACTATTAGTACTACTACAACTACTACTATTGCTACTACTACTACTATGGCAATAACTATTCCTGGTCCTACTACTATTTCTACTACTGCTGCTACTACTATAACTACTATTGCTAGCACTAGTACTACAAGAACTACTACTGCAGCTACTAGTACTAGTGATAATACAACTACTCCGACTTCTACTCCTACTTCTATGGCTACTACTTATGCTACTATAGCAACTGCAACTACAATTGCTATTACTATGGCAAATACTACTACAACTGCCACTACTACTGCTGCTACTAATACTACTACCATTACTACGACCGTAACTACTACTCAAGGTTTTAAATCTCAGCCAAAATTGAACCATTTTGGCCAAAATTGTTCGATTTAGGTCAGTGCCACAACAACTCGGGCTAAAAAGTTTCGATTTTAGGGTTAGACAGTTAGGATTTTCGATGGTGGCGAGCGCAGAGTGGGCGGCGCAAGTGCAGCATGCCTGGAGATCGCACAGCGATGGTGAGTGCAGTGAGATTGCTCAGAGGTAAAGCGGCGGAGCAGCGGGAGTGGAGTGGCGTGTAGAAGCGGCAGTGAGCAGCAATGAAGCAGTAGTGAGTGGTGTGTAGAAGCAGCAGTGAGCAGCAATGTGCAGCGATTGTTGATAATTTTCCAGTACTGCCATCCTTCTCCTCTCCTTACAAGCTTGTAATACAAGAACGAAGGATTTCTCTTCTGCTTCTATTTTTTTGCAGCGGTAGAGTGGGATGCAATGACAGAGCAACTAGCAGTGGTGGAGCGCGTACATCCTCCCGGAGTCAAATAGTGGAGGCTGTATTCCACTATAATAACGTCTCGTACGATGGAACACGTACATCCTCCAGGATGTTACAGCTCCATTGATGCTGGTGACCACCTTCTTACAGATGAGACAACTCATTTCTACGGTTGCTGATGAGTCAGCTCATTTCATGGATGTCATAGAAGACAACTGCATGTATGGTTTACTGTTCATTACTGTTGGTCTATTTTATTCGGTTGATTATGGGCACGATGATTATGGAGCGGATTTGTTTGCTACTGTTCATTTGTTTTATTCCGTGGATCACGAGCCCAATTGCTATGGAGCAGTGCAAGTGGATGTGCGGATACAACTTATTCTCTATTTGTTAGAAGCAAGATACACTATTATATTAGGCTATGAGGCTACTCCATTATCACTTATATATAGTCAGAGATGTTAGTGCAAACTGCAAAGTTTACACACAATGTGCATTGAGATTTTCAGGCGTTGTAATACTATTGGTGTTTTAGTTGCAAAGTTTTGTGGGTCTATTGTCATTCTTCTATTTTAGACTACAATCATATTCCAGACGGAGGTAAAATTTTTTTCAAATTCTGAATTATTATACATGTCACATATAAAATTGTAATTGCGTAGTATATTACAATTTGTAAATTTGTAAATTGAGAATGTTTAAGTTAATATAAAAATTAGTATATAGTAATTAAAAGTTATTAATATTTATTTCAAAAATAGAGTTTATTATAATTTTTAAAAATTAATATTTTATGCAAAAGATATGTAAGAAATTGATAATGTTAAAAGTAATGAAAAAATTAGTAATAAATCAAAAAGTAGGTTAGTACATCCTAAACGTAATACCTTACACCCTAAAAAAAAAATTATTAAAATTCTGAAAAAATTAGTTAGTATTTAATTATTTATTAATAAATTTATGCGAAAATAGAGTTTTTTTATATTTTTATGAAATTAATATTTTATGCGGAAATTATGTATTAAATTCAGATTGTCGAAATTAACTTGAAAATTAGCTAATAAATCAAGAAATAGGTTAGTAAATCCTAAACCCTAAACCTTATACCCTAAATAGAAAATTAATAAAATTACGTAAAAATTAATTAGTATATAATTATTTATTAATTAATTTATGTGAAAATAGAGTTTTTCAATTTTTTAAAAATTATTATTTTATACAAAATTTTTTTTATTAAATTGAGAATGTCGAAATTAATGTGAAAATTAGTTAATAAATGAAGAAATAGGTTAGTAAATCCAAAGCCTTAAATCTTATACCCTAAATATAAAAATATTAATTACATAAAAATTAGTTAGCATTTAATTATTCCTTAATTAATTTATGTGAAAAAAGAGTTTTCTTATTTTTTAGAAATTAATATTTTATGCGAAAATGTTGTATTAAATTGAGAATGTCAAAATTAACGTGGAAATTAGCTAATAAATAAAGAAATGGGTTAGTAAATAAAATTATTAATTATATAAAGAATAGTTCGTATTTAATTATTCATTAATTAATTTATGTGAAAATAGATTTTTTTTTCTTAATGATAGGTAAATTTTCATCTGCCAGCATTTGTTCTATTACTGCTACTGTTGTATTGCATATGGCTCCCAAGCAAAATACGCAACGATCACCTCACGATGACGATATCGCATGGTAACACTGTGAATTAGTGGATGGAGAAAATCAGAAAGTTCATTACAAATGGTGTGATCGTGTGCTTAGTTCTGGAATTATAAGAGCATTTGGGAGGAGTAACCGGCTCAGTTCAAACATGTGTGAAAGTTTTGAATGAAGTGAGACAAACATTTTGGGTAATAGTACAAAGCGGCAGAGAAATTAGAAGAAAGGATAAGGCCAAAAAATCACGCTTTGAGCAAGAACTTATCAACCGCTGTAATCCAAATCCTTGGCAAGTTTCTGATGATGAAGATTATGATACTGAGGTTTAGGAAGTAATTCATGAAAGTCAAAGATTGTACGAGGAAACGCAAGGTGGTGCTGGTGCTTCAGAGACAGTTCGTGATCACTAAACTACTAGTTTCAGAGAATGACGTACACAGCGACACACACCTGCCCCTTCAGGAGTAAGAGGGGATTTCCATTTTCTTGATATCAGATCTATCAATATTTCTCAAATTGACCCATTTCTATTGAAACCAGGAGGTGATAATCAAATAAATTTGAGAATAGCATCAACTGGTTTTCGGAAGGCTAAATAGTGGTTAGGTAGGGCAGTATCCAAATTTATTTTTCTATAACCATATTCCATTTCATTTAACAGATGGTAGTTACTATCATGGAATGATATGTGCCACTCAAGAGGTTGGCCCAGAAGTTCCTCCACCAAGTACTTATGAAATTTTTGAAAAGTATCTGAATCTTGAAGTTGAAGAGATGACTACTTTTATCCAGATGTTCCATAAACATTGGGATAAATTTGGGTGTACCTTGATGTGTGATGGATGAAAGACATAAAATAGTAAAGATTTGATAAATTTTTTAGTATATTGTCCTGAAGGGACCATTTTTCTCAAGTCAGTTGACACATCTGGGGAGTCGAAGATTGGTAATTATCATCTGATTGATAGTGTCAATGAGGAGATTGGGGAATCAAGAGTGGTACAATTCATAACTAATAACACATCTTTGCTGGTATATGCTGGAAAATAGTTAATGCAGAAAAGAAAACATCTTTTCTGAACACCTTGTGCAGTACACTCTATTGACTTAATATTAAAGGATATGGGTAAGGATCTTCATATTAGAAAAGTGGTTGAGGAAGGTTAGAAGTTGACGTCATTCATTTATAACCATGCTTGGTGTCTTGAACTGATGAGAAAGGAAACATGGGGATGAGAGACTATCAGGCCAGGCATTACTCGGTTTGCTACACAATTTATCTCATTGGATTCCCTGTATACTCACCGACAGGCACTGAAGAGATTATTTACCAGTAAAGAGTATGATAAGCATTATTTGAAGTTGAACGGTCTAAGAAAATTCATTCTAAACAATTCTACAATCAAGTCTTGAACGAACAATTTTGGGAATCAGTTGAAAATGTAATCAAAATCTTCAATCTATTAGCTAAAGTGCTTCAAGTTGTGACTCAGATGATAATTCGCATATGGGGTTCTTATATGAAGCAATAAAAAGGAGCAAAATTGCAAAAAAGATGACAAATAGGAACAATTGAATTTCATAAATGAGAGAAGATTAGTGATCGTGGTTAGGACAAAACATTATCCAAAGATATTCATGCTACAGGTAATTGAGTAAAGAGTCATTTTATAGCACTTTACTAAGTTATAATGATACTATTGTTGATTCATATTTAATCATCTTGTAGGATACTTTTTGAATCCAATATTTCAATATGCCTATGAGGCCAACAATAGAAATACAATTTTCAAAGCTCTATGTAAGGTAATCGAGAGGATGGAGCTAGATATGAGAACAAGAATACTGGCATTGTGCGAGGTACATTCTGAATTACTAATTTTTTTTATATAATTAACAAAGTTCTTAATTTGAGTATGTTCATTAAATAGGCAGACGATTTCAAAAATAAAGTCAAGGACATCGACACACAACAAGCAATTGTAGCTATTAGGGGTGATACTCCTAGTATAGTCGATATTCAATAATTATACATATTTTCTAATTAAATTTATATCAACTTAATAATAATAGTTTTTGATAAATTGCAGCTAGATGGTGGAGTATTTATGGTCGGCATGCAGCACCTAATCTCGCAAAGATAGCAATTAGAATTTTAAGTCAAATTGTTTCAAGTTCACAATGCTAGAGGAATTGGACAACTTTTGGATTGATCCATACAAAGAAGAGAAATAGAGTTAAAATGAAAAAATTGGAGAAACTTGTTTTCTATCACTATAACATGCATTTAAGAGCCCAAACTTACAGAGGAGAACATCACCAGAGGATGAGATAATCAACTTGTCTGCCACATTCAAAGATGATGATCCTCTGATAGAGTGGATTCAAGAAAGAGAATAACCTATCTTAAATCATCTTCAAACACAAGAAGCTATTCACCATCTCTTAGATGAAGAATAGAAAGAGGAAGCTTACAAAATGTAGAATACTATTAATACCAGTGATAGCAGCAATGGTGGTACAACTGATGACGCCAATTTTCAACAATCACAATATGAGGACTCATTTTCATCTTTTCCACGGTATGGAGGAAATGAGTTTTTGGACTCTAATTTATATGGCAGTTATGTGCCACAATATCCATATGCTTCACATGGTAGAGAAGATGTCAATCAAGGTCCTAAAGATAAAGCAAGCTCTAGCCACTATGACAGTTATCATAGCGAGATGTCCTCTTTCAATTCAGGATATCATCAGTCAATGTAGAACCATACGACTTAGTACTATCTGCATGTTGAATAATACTATCAATCATAACTCCATCGTATTGATGAGTATAGTGATGTAGAATACCAATCTCTTCAAGATCCACCTCGGAACAGCATGTGGTTATAAGACGTGGATTTATGCTATCTATGAAATGATGTTTTCATTATTGTATTAAATTGATAGCATATTGTATTTTATGACATTTAAATTTAATTTCTAAATGGTTTATTTTATTGCATGATAATTTATTTATTTATTTATCATAGTTTATTGTAATATTTCTCTTTAGACGTATTTTCTATTATCTACTTTATATTCATAAATCCTAACAATTATAAGATTATTTTTTGGAAACAGATAATGGCAAATCCAGATGATTATATTACAATTGTAGACCAAGTTACACTGGAAGCAGAAAGAATAATTATATCCATTCTTCGCCAAAAACTTATATTTTATAGTAGAATGACTCCACCTTCGGCCTATGATATTCTTGGACAAGCTTTAATTGAGCAAGCATCAAAAGTACGTGGAAGAGTAAATGATCAAATTTATCGTGCCTCTCAACAAGTTTCACTTAACGCTATCAATCAGCGTCTTGCCATAATTTCCCCTGAACACTTCGCACAGTGTGATATTTAATTCTCATGGGTTATTGGACAACTTTTATTATGTGTTGTCAATGAATATGGTTATCATTTTAATTTTGGACCTTCAATGTATGGTTATATTTCAGAATCACTACCACACGATCGCGCAGAGCTAGTTGTTCTGGCTCGTATGCCTACAAATGCTTGTCCGAATTGTCCAGCTACTGAATTTGTAATTTCACACCCAGAGGCTCCAACCACAACTGATGATGATGATTAGTTGTATTACGTTATAATTAATAAATTATGTATGTGTGAAGTACATTTTAATGAAAAGTTAAATTTGCGTATGTTAATTTTTAACTTTTAATCATATTCATATTACTCCTTGTATATTTTTTTAATACAGTAATATATATTAAAAATAGACTATATCAGTTATTAACTAACAAAAATAATATTAATTAACTAAAATAATATTTAATATTATGGTAAAATTAAGCATAAATTCTTTCCAAAATTTTTAATTTTTTTCAAATTTTTCCCAATATTTTATCATATTTTTAATTTAAGATTAAAGTACAGTCAAAATATAATCAAACTCAAGTCAACACACAATTAATAACTAAAAAAATATTTTTGCCAAAACCAAAATGTCCGAAATTGAAACCAAAATGGCCGCAATGGCTGAAACGTATCGATTTCATTAGGAACAAAAACCAAGATTTAAAACCTTGCTACTGCTACAACTACTACTGTTCCTACCGCTACTACTACTACTGATATTATTACTACTGCCCCTATGACTACCGCTGCTACATTTACTACAACTACTTCTGCTACTACTTTTGCTCCTAGAACTACCACTTCTACTACTACTACTACTACTACTACTACTGCAACTAATTCTCCTACTACAATTACTAAGGCTTCTACTACTACTTCTACTACTTCTATTAGAATACTACTACTACTACTATAATTACTAACATAACTACTACTGCTGCTACTCCAACTACTACAACTACTACTACAACTGTCGTTGCTACTACTGCTATTGCTATTGCTACAACAACACCAACTATACCTACTACTACTACTAACACTGCTACTATAATTACTGCTACAGCTACTACTACTACTTCTCCTTCTACTACTGCTACTGCCAGTACTACTCCTACTACTACTTTTGGTAATGCTATTACTTATACTACTGCTACTACTACTTATACTACTCCAGCTACTGCCACTACTACTACTGCCATTACTCCTACTATGACTACTACTACAACTACTTCTCCTACTACTACTACTACGACCATTGCTACTACTACTGCTAGTACTACTGCTGCTACTACTGTTACTACAAATGCTACTACAACTGTAACTACTACTACTACTACTGCTACTTCCACTACACGTACTACTACTATAAGTATTGCTGCTACTACTATGACTACTCCTACTAATAGTAATTCTATTATTGCTATTACTAGTAGTAGTTATACTACAGCTACTGCTATGACTCTAAATGCTACTGCTACTGTTGTTACTACTACTATGACTACTACTATTGATTCTTTTGCTACTACTGCTACTGCTACTACTATTACTACTATTATTGCCACTACAGCTACTACTACTACTCATAGAACTACTACTTCAACTACTACGGTTACTACAGCTATTACTGCAATAGCTACAACTACTACTTCTCCTACTATTGCTGCTATGGCTACACTACTTCTACTACCACTATTGGTACAACAACAACAACAACTAGTACTACTACTGTTGCTACTGCTGTTGCTGCTACTACTAATAATAATACTACTTCTCCTCCTACTACTACTACCCCTGCTACTACTACTGCTACTACTGCTACAACTTCTATAATTGCTACTACTATGACCCTTGTTGCTACTGCTACTACAACTACTTCTACCGCTACTACCTTCACTACTGCTACTGCTACCACCAATATTATTTCTACTACTACTCCTATGATTGCTACTACTACCCCAATCATAGCCATTGCTATAACTACTACTTCTACTGCAGCTATTGCTATTACTACTATAACTACCGATACTACTACAATTATTACTACTACTACATCAAATAATGCAATAACTGCTATGGTTGCTACCACTATTGCTACTACGACTATTGTTGCTACCCCTGGTATACTACTACAACTATGACTACTATTTCTACTACTACTATTATTACTACCACTTCTATAATGACTACTACTACTACTATTACTACTAGTAGTAGTTGCAGTAGTATTGGTACTAGCAGTAGTAGTTGTTGTAGTAGTAGTAGTAACTATTGTAGACATAGTAATAGTTGCAATTGTAGCAGTAGTAGTAGCAGTAGTAGCAACAGTAGGAGTAAATGTAGTAGTAGTAGTGGTTGTAGTAGTAGTAGCAGTAGTGGTAGCAGTAGTAGCAGTAGCAATAACAACAGTAGTAGTAGTAGTGGTAGTGGTGGTGGTAGTAGTAGTAGTAGTAGTAGTAGTAGCTGTAGTATTAGTGGTAGTTGTATTAATAGTAGCAGTAGTAGCAGCAGTAGCAATAGCAGCAGTAGTAGTAGCAGAAGTAGTGGTAATAGTAGTAGCAGAAGTAGAAGTAGTAGCATCCATCATAGCCGCAGTATCAAAAGCACTAGTCATAGTTGTAGCTGTAATAGTAGTAGAAGTGGTAATAGTAATAGTAGTAGTAATAATAGTAGTAGTTGTAGTAGTAGAAGTAGAAGCACTAGTATTTGTAGGAATAGCAGAAATTGTAGTAATAGAAATAGCCGTTGTAGTAATAGTAGTAGGATCAGTAGTAGTAGTAGAAGTAGTAGTTGCAGTAGTCATAGTTGTAGTAGTAGCAGCAGTAGTATTACTAGCAGTAGTAGTAGTAGTAGTAGCAGTAGTACCTACAAATTTAGTAGTAGAAGTAGTAGCAGCTACGATAATAGTATAAGCCGTGTTGCAGTCGTAGTAGTAGCAATAGTAGCTGTAGTAGTAGTAGTAGCAGGGGTCGTTGTAATAGTTGTTTATGTAGTAGTAATAGTAGTAGTAGCAGTTGTAGTAGTAGTAGAAGAAGAAGTAGTAGTAGTAGTAGAAGTAGTAGTTATAGTGGTAGTAGCAGCAGCAGCAGTAGTAGTAGTTGGGGTAGTTGTAGCAATAGTATTAGTATCAGTAGTAGCAAAAGTAGTGATCATAGTAGCAGTTGTGATAGTTGTAGCACTAGCAGTAGTAGTAGCATTAGTAGCAGTAGTAGCAGATACAATAGTAGCAGTAGTAGTATAAGTTGTACTAGTTTAGTAGTAGTAGTAGTAGGAGCAAGAGTAGTTGTAGGTGTAGTAGTAACAGTAGTAATAGTAGCAGTACTAGCAGCAGCAGCAACAGTAATAGTAGTAGTAATAACAATAGCAGTAGTAGCAGTAGTTACCATACAAGTAGTAGTAGTTGGAGTAACAGCAGCAGTAGTAGTAGTCATAGCAGTAGTAGCAAAAGTAGTAGTCATAGTAGTATCAGTAATAGTAGTAGAAGTAGTGATATTAGTAGTAGCAGTAGTAGTATTAATAGTAGTAGTAGCAAGACTAGTAGTGGTTGTAGTAGCCATAGAATTTATAGAAGCAGTAGGAGTGGTAGCCGTAGTAGTAGTAGTAGGAGGAGTAGTAGTGCTAGTAGTAGAAGTAGTAGTGGTGGTGGTGGTGGTGGTGGTGGTAGTAATAGTATCAATAGTAGTGGTTGTAGTAGTAATAATAGTTGCAGTAGTAGCAATTGTAGTAGTAGTAGTGGTAGTTGTAGAAGTGGCAATGGTAATATATGTAGTAGGAGCAGCAATAGTAGTAGCAGTAGTAGTGGCTAGTAGTAGTAGTATTTCAAGTAGTAGCAGTAGTAGAAGTAGTAGTTGTATTATTAGTAGTTGCGGTAGCAGTAGTAGTAGCGCTAGTAGAAGTGGCAGTAGTAGTAGTAGGAGGAGAAGTTGTAGTTGTTGTTATTGTATGAAAACAAATAGTAGTAGTAGTAGATGTTTTTGTTTCTGTTATTATAGTAGTACTTGTGTTAGAAGTAGTAGGAAATGTAGTATTAGTAGTAGTAGTAGAAGTAGCAGTAGTAGTGGATGCAGATGTAGCATCAGTAGTAGTAATAGTAGTCGTAGTAATAGTAGTAGTAGTTGTTATTGTTGTGGTAGCACTAGCAGTAGTTGTAGTACTAAAAGCTATAGAAGTTGTAGCAGAAGTAGCAGAAGTAGTCGTAATAGTAGTTGTAGTAGGAATAACAGTGACAGTAGTAGTAGTACTAGTAGTAGTAGCAGCAGCAGCAACAGCAATGGCAGTAGTAGTAGTAGTAGCCATAGTTGTAAGAGTAGTGGTAGTAAGGGTTGCAATTGTAGTAGCAGTAGTAACATTGGTAGCGATAGTAGCAGAAGTAGTAGTTCTAGTAGTAGTATTAGCAGTAGTAGTGGTAGTAGTAGTATTAGTAGCGGAAGCAGTTTTCTGATTAGTAGTAGTATTAGTATTAGTCATAGCAGTAGCAGTAGTTGTTGTAGCAGTAGTAGTTGTTGTTGTAGTTGTAATTGCAATAGTTGCAGCAGTATCATTCATATTAGCAGTAGTAGTAGTAGTAGTGGTACCAGTAGTAGCAATCGTAATAGTAGTAGTAGTAGTAGTAGTAGTAGTAGTAGGAGTGGTAAAAGTAGTAGTAGTAGTAGCATCAGTGGTAGTAGTTGGAGTAGTAGTAGTAGTATTAGTATTAGTAGTAGTAGTAGTTGGAGTAGTAGTAGTAGTATTAGTATTAGTAGTAGTTGTTGTTGTTATTGTAGTAGTAGTAGTAGTAGTAGTAGTAGCAGAAGTAGTAGATGTAGTAGTAGCTAGAGTTGTAATAGCCATGGTAATTGAAGTGGTAGTTGTAGTATCATTAAGAGTAGTAGCAGTAGCAATAGCTATAATAATGGTAGCAGTAGTAGTATGAGAATTAGTCATAGTAGCAGTAGCAGCAGCAGTAGTTGTAGCAGTAGTAGCAACAGTAGCAGCAATAGTATTCGAAGTAGTAGTAGCAGTAGCAGTACCAGTATTTGAACTAGTAGTAGTAATATAAGTAGTGGTTGTAGTAGTAATAGTAGTAGTAGTAGAAGAGGAGAAGAAGAAGAAGTAGTTGCAGGATTATTAGGAGTAGTAGTAGTTGTTGTAGCAGTAGTTATAGTAGTGGTAGTTGTATTAGCATTAGTAGTCGCAATTGTAGTAGTAGTATGAGAAGTAGTAGTAGTGGTGATAGTAGCTGTAGCAATAGTAGTAGAAGCAATAGTAGATGTAGCAACAGCAGTAGCTGTAGAAATAGTATTAGTAGTAGTACCTGTTGTTGTTGTCATAGTAGTAGTAGTTCTAGAAGTAGTAGTAGCAGTAGTAGCAGAAGGAGTAGTTGTAGTAGTAGGACAAGTAATAGTAGTTATTATTATTGAAGCAGCAGTAGTAGCAGTAGTAGTTGCAGCAATAGAAGTAATAGTAGTAGTAGTAGTAGTAGTAGTAGTAGTGTAATAGTAGTAATAGTAGTAGCAGCAGTAGTAATAGTAAGAGTAGTAATAGTAGTAGTAGTACTAGTAATAGTAGTAGTAGTAGTAGTAGTAATAGTCATAATAGTAGTAGTAGCTGTAGTAGTATTAGTAGTAATAGTGATAGTAATAGTAGTAATAGTGATAGTAGTAATAGTGATAGTAATAGTAGTAGTAGTAGTAGTAGTAGCAGTAGCAGTAGTAGTAACAGTAGTACTAGTACTAGCAGTAGCAGCAGCAGCAGTAGTAGTAGTCATAGTAGTAGCAGTAGTAGAAGTAGCTATAGCAGTAGCAGTAGAAGCTGTGGTAGTAACAAAATAGTAGAAGTAGCAATTGAAGCAGTAGTTGCAGCAGAAGTAGTAATAGTGTTAGCAGCAGCCGTAGCAGTAAAAGTAGCAGTGGTAGCAGCAGTAGTAGTAGAAATAGTGGTAGCAATAACAATAGTAGCTACTATGGTAGTAGTTGTTGTTGCAGTAGCAGTAGTAGTTGCAGTAGCAGCAACAACAGTAGTAATAGTAGTATTAGTAGTAGTAGAAGTAGTTGTAAGGGTTGTAGTTGTAGCAGTAGTAGTGGCATTGGTAGCCATAGTAGCAGTGCTAGTTGTTGTTGTAGTAGTAGTAGCAGTAGTAGTAGTAGCCACAGTAGTTTTAGTAATAGTGGTAGTAGTAGTAGTAGTAGTAGCAGGTTTAGTAGCTATTGCAATAATTGCGTTAGTATCTATAGTAGTTGTAGTAGTAGCAATATTTGTAGTAGTCGTAGCGGCAGTCATAGAAGTAGTATAGTAGTAGTAGCAGACGTAGCAGTAGCTGCTACAGCAATAGTAGTCGTAGTAGTAGTGGTAGGTGAAGTAGTAGTTGTAGTAGTAGTAGAAGAAGAAGTAGTTGCAGTATTAGCAAGAGTAGTAATAGTAGTTCTTGTAGCAATAATAGTAGCAATAGTTTTATTAGCAATAGTAGTAGTATGAGAAGTAGTCGTAGTAGCGGTAGCCATAGTAGTAACAGTAGTAGCAGGAGTAGTAGTAGAAGAAGTAGTTAGAGTAGCAGCTGTAGAAATATTACTAGTAGTAGTAGTAGTAGCAGTAGTAGTAGTAGTTATAGAAGTAGTAGTGGCAGTAGTAGTAGTTGTAGGACAAGTAGTAGTAGTTGTTATTGTAGGAGAAGCAGTAGTTGTTGTTGTTGTAGCAGTCGAAGTAATAGTAGTAGTAGTTATAGTAGAATTAGTAGTAGGAGAAGTAGCAGTAGTAGTAATAGTAGTAGTAGTAGTAATAATAATGGCTGTAGTAGTAGAAGAAGTAGTGGCAGTAGTAGTAGTAGTTGGAGTAATATTAGTAATAGTAGTAGTAGTAGTAGTAGTAGTAGTAGTAGTAGAAGTGATAGGAGTAGCAGTAGTAGAAGTAGTAATAGTAATAGTAGTAATTGTAGTAGTAGTAGTAGTAGTAGTAGTAGTAGTAATAGTAATAGTAGTAGTAGTAATAGTTGTAGTAGCAGTAGTTGTAGTGGTCGTTGAAGTAGCAGTAGTTGTAGGAGCAATAATAGTAATAATAGTAGCAGTATTAATAGTAACAATAGCAGCTACAGTAGCAGTAGTAGAAGCAATAGTAGCGGCAGTAGTAGTAGTAGTGGAAGTAGTAGCTGTAGTAGCAATAGTAGTGGCAGTAGTAGTAGCAAAAGTAATAGTGGTAGCAGTTGTTATTGTTGTATTAGAGACAGTAGTAGTGTAGTAGCTGTAGTTGAAGTAGCAGGAGTAGTGGTAGTATGGGAAGTAGTCATAGTAGAAGTAATAGTAGTAGCATCAATAGTAGTAGTAACAGTAGTAATGGTACAAGTACTAATAGTAATAGCAGTCACAGCAGTATCAATAATAGTTGTAGTAGTAATAATAGTAATATATGTAGCAGTAGTAGTCATAGTAATAGTAACTATAGTAGTTGTAGCAGTACTAGTTGTAGCGCCAGCAGTAATAGTAGTAGTAAGAGTAGTAATAGTAGTAGCAACAATAGTAGTAGTAGTTGCAGTAATAGTAGAAGCAATAGTCGTAGTAGTAATAGTAGTAGTAGTAGGAGTAGTTGTTGTAAGACTAGTAGAAGTAGTAGCAGCACTCGTAGCCATAGTAGCAGTCGTAGCAGCAGTCGTGGCCGCAGTAGTAGTAGTAATAGTAGTTACAGCAAAATCAGCAGTGGCACCAGCAGCAATAGTGGTAGTAGTACTAGTAGAAGTAGAAGTAGTAGTAGTAGTAGTATTAGTAGTAGTAGTAGTAGTAATTGAAATAGTAGTAGCCATAGTAGCATTAGTAGTAGTAGTACTAGGAGTAGTTATAGTAGTAGTAGCAGAAGTAATAATATATTAGCTGGAAGACGACCATAATAGTAGTAGAAGGAGGAGTAGTAGTAGCAGATGTAGTAGTGGTAGTTGTTGTAGTAGCAGTAGAAGTAGTAGTACTACTGGGTGTGCCAGTAGCAGCAGTGGTAGTTGAAGTCGCAATTGTTGTAGTAGTTGCAGTAGCAGTCGTAGTACCCGTAGTACCAGCAGCAGCAGCAGCAGTAGTAGTACTATTAGTAGTACTAGTAGGAGAATGGGTAGTAGTATATTAGCAGTAGTAATAGTAGTAGAAGTTGTAGCAGCAGAAGTATTCATAATATGAGAAGTAGTAGTAACAGTTGTAGTAGTAGTAGCAGTAGCAGCAGTTGTAGTAGTAGTAGTAGAAGTATTAGTAGCAATAGTACTTGTAGCAGAAGTAGTAGTAGTAGTAGTAGCAATAGTGGTCGTAGTCGTGGTTTTAGCAGTAGTAGTAGTAGTACAAAAAGTGGCAATAGTAGCAAAAGTAGCAGTAGTAGTAGTAGTAGTGGTAGGAGTAGTTGCAGAAGTAACGGTTGTAGTAGAAGTAACAATACTAGTAGTAGTAGCAGTAGTAGCAGTAGTGGTAATAGAAGTTGTAGTGCAAAAGCAGTAGTCGTAGTGGCTGTAGTCGCAGTAGTAGTGGTGGTAATACTAGTAGTTGTAGTAGTATTTATAGTATAAGTAGTTGTAGTAGTTGTAGTAGTAGTAATAGTAGTAGCGGTAGTAGCAATAGTAGTAGTAGTAGTAGGAGTAGCAGTCGTAGTAGTAGCAGTAGTAGCAATAGAAAAAGTAATAGTTGTAGTAGTAGCAGTAGTAGTGGTACTAGTAGTACTTGTATTAGTATTACTGGTAGTAGGATCCATAGTAGCAGTACTAGTAGTTACTGTACTAGTCGTGGTAGTTGTAGAAGCAGTAGTAGTATTAGTAGTAGTAGTTGTTATTGTAATAGTGTAGTAGGAGCAGTAGCATTAGTAGCAATAGTAGTAGTAGCAGCAGCAGCAATAGTAGCAGTAGTAGCAGCAACCACAGTAGTTGTAGTTGTTGTATTAGTAGTAGTAGTAGCAGTAGTAACTATAGTAACTGTAGTAGTAGTAGCAGCAATTAGAGCAGAAGTTGTAGGAGTAGTAGTAGTAGCAGTAGCAGTAGTGTCAATACTAGTAGTAGTAGTAGGAGGAGGAGGAGTAGTGTAGTAGTCGTAGTAGTATTAGCAGCAGCAGTAGTAGTTGTAGTAGTACGGCTACTACTACTTCTACTACTCAAACCATGTCTACTACTACTACCTACTACTGCTACTACTACTACTACTACTGCTACAACTACTACTACAATTACTGCTACGACTATTGCTTCTACTACCCCTATTACTGCTACTACGACTCCTCCTATTACTGCTACTACTCCTATTACTGCTACTGCTACTACTAATAGTACAACACCTACTACGACTGCTACTGTTACTATTGCTGTTACTGCTGCTACTACTACCATGACTACTACTCCTACAATTCCTACTACTACTACTTCTACTATGGCTGCTACTACTGGTACTACTATTGCAACAACTACTACTCCTACTACTGCTACTGCTACTACTACTACTACTCCAACTCTTACTTCAACTAGTACTACTACTATTACCACTTCTGTTACTACTACTACTACTACTACTACTACTACTACTACTACTATTGCTACTCCTACTTCTACTCCTCCTACTATAACTGCAACTACTACACTTTTACAACTACTATTATTATTTGCCACTAGTACAACTGCCACTTCTGCAACTACTTTTGCTACCACTGCTGCTACTGCTACAAATGCTACTACCACAACTGCTACTCCAACAACTACAACTAGAACAACTGCTATTGCTAATACTACTACAACGTCTACTCCTACTACTACAACAACAACAACCACCGCTACTACTACTCTCACTTCTTCAACAACAACTACTACTGCTGTTGCTTCTGCTACCCCCGCTCAGAATATTATTTCTAATACTACTACGAGTACTACTACTAGTACTACTAATGCTACAGTCATTATTGCAACTCTTACAACTACGACTGCTACTGCTACTACTACTAGAACTACTACAATGACTACTCCTATTACTACTACTACTACTACTATTACTACTACTACTACTCTCACTCCTACCACTACTACAGCTACTATGAATTTTGCTACGGCTGCCTCTACTACTGCTATGACTACTTCTACTAATACTACCAATACTACTACTACTACACTACTACTAGTAGTAGTAGTACCACCACTACAGTTACTCCCACTCCTACTACTACTAGTGCTATGACTACTACAACTACTACCACCACTCATAATACAACTTCTGCTACTCCAACTACTACTACAATAACTATTATTACAACAACAACTAATACAACAACTACAACTACTACTACTAATAATAATACTATGACAACTACTGCTACTACAAATACTACTACTACTATTACTACTGCAGGTACTACTAATACCACTACAACTTATCCTTTTCCTAATACTTCTGCTACAGCTACTACTATGACTACCACTATAGGTGTTGCAGCTGTTGCTACTACTACTATAACTACTATTTCTACTACTACTACAATTGTTACTTCATTGTTGCTACTTCTGCTACAACAACAACAACTACTACCACCGCTACTTCTGTTACTACTACTATTGTAACTACTTCCACTACTACTACTACCGCTACTACTGCTACTACTACAGCGCTACTGCTGCTACAGCTAATACTACAACTACTACTGCTGCTCCAACTACTACTATTGCTACTACTATGACTACTTGTACTACCACTACTACAAATACCACTACTATGCTTCTACTACAACAGCTATTACGAGTGCCACTACTACAACAACAATAACAACTACTACTACTACAACTGCTACTACTATTATTGGTGCAACAACTGCTACTGCTACTACTACTACTACTACTAGTACTGGAGCTACTACTACTACTTTACCACTGCTACTACTGTTGCTACTGCTACTACGACTACTGCTGCTGCTACTACTTCTACCAATACTACTACTACTACTACTAGTGTTGCTACTGCTAATACTACTATTGCAACTACTACTACAACTACTATTGCTACTACTACTTTTGCTATTGCTACTACTACTAATACTAGTACTACTACTTCGACTACTATAGCTGCTACAACAACAACTACTACTACTATTGTTTCTACTACTACAACTACAACTCCTAATGCTACTACTGCTACTACTTCTCCTACTGCTACTACTACTCCTACTGTTGCTTGCTAATACTATTGTAGCTAATACTGCTACACCTACAACTACTACTCCACCTTTTACTCCTACGGCTGCTACTACGATTGCTATTGCTACCACTACTTGTACCCCTGCAACTACTACTATTATTACTTGTACCACTACTATTACTTCTACTACAACAGCAGCCACTACTACTATTACTGCTACTGCCGTCCAGCTGCTACTCATAGTACTACTACTGCTGCTGCTGCTACTACTACTGCTAGTACTACTACTATTGATACAACTACTACAACTACTTCTACTACTACTACTACGACGATGACGACGATGACAAATACCACTACAATGACAGCTACAACTGCTACTACTCTTATTGCAACTAATACTTTTTCTACTACTATAACTACTGCCGCAACTGCAACTTCTACTACTACCACTATTAATGCTACTGCAACTACAAATACTACTACAACAGCTGCTACTACTTGTAATGGCATTGCTATTGCTTTTACTACTACTGCTACTGCTGCTACAACTACAGCTACACTACTATAGCTGCTTCTATTACTACTAGTAATATTACTACTACTGCTACTATTCTTGCTCCTACTCCTAATACTACTAATACAACAACAACTACTACTACAATAACTACTACTACAACAACAACAACTACTACTACTGCTGCCGATAATACTACTAATGCTACTACTACTACTACCACTACTATGGATGCAACAACTACTGCTACTACTACTACTGCTACTACTACTATTACTATTACTACTACTACTACTACTACTACTTATGCTCCTACTAATACTACTGCTACTATGCCATTAGTACTGCTCCTACTACAACTATTGCAACTACCACAAGTACTACTACTATAACTGCTGCTGCTACTACTACTATTACTATTATTGCGACTACGACTACTTTGGCTACAAATACTACTACTGCTGCTGTTACTGCTATGGCTACTACCACTGCTACAGATACTACTACTACTACTATTACTACTAGTAAAATAACTGCTACTACTACCACTACTACTACTACCACTACTAAATACTACAACAACTACTACTAGTACTACTACTACCACTACTAAATATTACAACAACTGCAACTCCTACTAATGCTACTCCTCCTACTACTACTGCTACTTTAACTACTACTACAACTTCTACTACAACTATTGCTGCTGCTCCTCCTCCTCCTACTACTACTACCTCTACTACTACCACTACTCTAGCTACTACTTCTACTACTACTGTTGCTGCTTTGGTACAACACATACTCCGACTGCTACTACCACTTCTGCTACTACTACAATTCTGTCTACTGCTACTACCACTACTACGCTCTAACTACTACTACTACCACTACTACAGGTCCTACTAGTACAGCTACTACTATAACTGCTACTACGACAACTGCTACTACTACTGTTACTACTGCTGCTGCTATGACTACTACTACTATTGCTGCTACTACAACAACTACTTCAACGGCTACTACTACAACAACTACTCCAACTGCTACTACTACAACATCTACTATAGCTAATACTACTACTAGTCAAACCACCACAACTATTAGAACTACCTTTGCAACCACTGCTGACCCTAATGCTGCTACTACAACTAGTACTACTACTACTACTACTACTGCAACTGCGACTACATCTACAAGTATTGCTACTACTACTAAAACGACTAGTTTTACTAATATTACTACTGCTACTCCAGCTACAACTACTACAGCTACTGCTACAACTACTGCTACTTCTACTACTTCTACAACTACTACTACTTCTGTGTCAACTACGGCTACTGCTTCTACAACTACTTCTCCTACAACCACTACTGCCACAACTACAACTACTTCCACCAAAGCTACTACTACTACCATTACCGCGACTACTATTACTATTACTTAAGCTACAACTACTACGAATAATTCTTCTACTACTACAACTTCTGCTACAACTACTACCGCTACTACTACTATTACTGTTGCTACTATTACTACCATTGGAACTACTACTGCTACTACCATAACCACCACTACAGCAACTACAGCAACTACAAAAACAACAACAACAACTACTGCTACTGCTGCCACTACTACCAATACTACTCCTACTATTACTACTGCCACTACTGCTACTACAACTACAGCTACTACTATGACTTCTTTTGCGACTACTCTACTTCTCCTACGAGTATGACAACTAGTACTACTTCTCCGGCTACTACAACTACTCCTTCTACTGATGTTGCTACTACTACTTCTGCTACTGCTGTTGCTGCTACTACTCCTACTTTCGTAACTACTACTATAGTTACTACTGTTGCAACTACAACAACTACTACTGCTACTAATACTACTACCACTACTACTACTACTACAACTGCGGTAATTGCAACAAATACTACTAAAATTTTCCCTACTATAGCACTAGTACTACTACTTCTACTACAACTACTAATTCTCCAACTATTACTGCTACTACTTCTACTTCTTCTACTACTACTACTTTTTCTACAACTACTATTTCTAGAACTACTGTTATTTATACAACTACTAGTACGACAACCACTACTGCTACTACTACGCCTACTTCTATCACTACTATAATTACTACTGCTGCTTCTACAACTACTACTATTGTTGCTGCTGCTGCTGTAACTAGTGGTACTGCTAATACTACTATTACCACTACAACTACCACTACTACTTCTGCCGCTACTACAACAACTTCACCTACAACTACCACTACTGCTCCTACTACTACTGGTCTAGCTACTACAAGTATTTCTCCAACTACTACTACTACTGCAACTCTTACTGTTACCACCACTACTGCTGCTACTATTATTACTACTACAACTACTTAGACTACTACTACTACAGCTACTGCTACTTCTGCTACTATGGCTGCAACTATTAATTCTATAACAACTGCCACTACTACTACTACAACTACAACTACCACTACTACTACTACAACAATTGCTACTACTGCTGCTACTACTACTATTACTATTATTTTTACTACTACTACTCCAACTACAGCTATTACTGCCACTATTACTGCTACTACTACTGCTGTTGTTACCACTATGACTACTACTACAGGTATTACTATTGCTGCTACTACTACTACAACTACTACCGCTGCTACTTCTAGTATTCCTACTTCTACTACAACAGATTTTACCACTACTTCTCCTACTACTAGAACTTCTACTACTACTACAGCAACAACAACAACAACAACTACTACTACAACTACTTCTCATACTACTACTATTGCCACAACTATTGCTTCTACTACTAGTGCTGTTACTACAAGTACAACTATAACTACTACTACTACAACTATTATATCACCTACTACTACTACTACTACTACAACTGCGGCCACTAATGCTACTACTGCTACTACTACTGCTACTACTACTACAAGTACTATTACTACTACAACAACTACTACTACTATTGCTATTAGTTTATTACTTCGCATACTAATGCTACTGCTACAACTACTTTTGCTACTACAGCTACTACTACTACTACCGCTACAACTAATAAAACTATTTAACCCACTATTGCTGCTACAACTTTCACTACTATAAGTACTACTACTTTTACTACTGCATGTACTACTACTGCTACTACTACTACGGCTTCTACTGTTACTGCTACTGCTACTACTATCACTACTATAGCTACTACAATGCCTACTGGTTCGTCTACTACTACTACTCCTCCTAATGCAGCTACTACTTCTACTACTGCGACCACTACTACTACTGGTACTTCTATTCCTTCTACTACTACTACTACTACCACTACTACCACTACTACAACCACTACTACTGCTACTGCTACTATTACTACAGCTATTACTCCTGCTATTTCAATTACTACTATTACTACTCCTGCAAGTACTATTACTACCAATGCTACTATTATTACCACTACTATTACTACTAGTACTTCTACTAATGCTACTGCTACTTCTTCTGCTACTCCTACTACTAATACTACTTGTACTACAACTGCTGCTACTACTACTACAACAGCTTCTTCTATTACTACTACTATTACTACTACTTCTACTACCACTCCTACTTCTACTCTACTACTACTACTAGTACTCCTACTACCACCACGACTACTATTACTACCGCTACTACTGCAGCTACCACTCTTACTACTACTGTTGCAGCTACTACTCTTACTACTACGACAGCTATTGCTAATGTTGCTGCTATTGCTACTATTAATACTACTACAATTACTACTAGTACTACTATTACTACTACTACTTCTACTACTTCTACTGCAATTACTACTACTACTACTACTACTTCTACTACAATTACGACTACTACTAAGACTACTAGTACTACTACCGTTGTTGCAACAACTACTACTCCTACTTCTACTACTACTATGCTACTACTACTACTGCTGCTACTATTACTTCTACTACTACTACTCTTGCTACTACAACTATGATTCCCACTACAACTTTTGCTAGTAGTACAACTACAACAACTACTACTACTACATCTACTACTACTACTACATCTACTACTACTACTACGACTACAACAACTACTACTCCTACTGTAGCTACTACTATTGTAGCGAAAACATCTACTACTACTACTCCTACTCCTACTTCTAATACTACTACTACTTAGGCTACTACTACTGGTACTACTACAACAACAACAACTACTACTACTCCTGCTGCTACTACTAAAACTGCTATTACTACGGCTACTACAACAACTACTACAACTACTACTACTGCTACTACTGCTGCTACAATTGCTTCTACTACAACGACCACTACAACTACTACTACCTCAACTACTACAACTATTGCTTTTGCAACTACACTACTACTACAAGAACTACTACTGCTACTCATGCTACTACTACTACTAGTGCTAATACTAGTAATACTACTGTTGCTACTGTTGCTACTACAACTACAACTTCTGCTACAACTACTATGACTATTATTATGACAGGTACTACTACGACTATTACTACAACTGCTACTAGTACAACTATTTCAGCTACTACTGCTGTGACTACTACAACGACTACTACTGGTACTACTTCTACTACTGCTACTACTGCTGCTACTGCTACTACTACAACTCCTCGTCCTCCTATTACTACATCTTCTACTACTGCTACTACTACTACAACTACTACTACTTCTAATACTGCTACTCTATTGCTACTACAATTATTGCTACTACTACTATTGCTATTACTACTAGTACTGCTGCTACTATTACTCCAACTACTACTAATACGACCACTGCTCCTACAACTACACTACTACTACAACTACAACTACTGATACTACTATTGTAGCTACGCCTACTAAAACTATTACTATTATTACTACTATTACTTCTACAACAACAACAACAACAACTACTACTACTACTACAATGACTACAACAAATACGACAACAACAACAACAACAACTACTACTACTGCTACTACTATAACAACTACTACTTCAACTACCTCAACTGCTACAACTACTACTTTTGCAACTACACTGCTACTACAACTACTACTGCTGCTACAACAACTACTACTACTACTTCTACTATAACTACTACTACTACTACAACTAGTACTACTACTACTACCTCCACTACAACTGCTAGAGCTACTATTATGACTGGTACAACTATCACTACTACAACCACTGCTACTACTACAACTGTTACTTCTACTAATATTGTGCCTACTACAACAACAACAACTACTGCTATTTCTACTACTACTACAACTACTACTGATGCTACGACTACTAATACTACTACTGCTGCTGCTACTATTGCAACTGCTACTCCTACTACATTTTTTACTACTACTCTTTGCGCTACAACTACTACTACTGCAGCGACTACTTCTGCTAGAATTACTGCTACTACAACATTACTATTGCTAGTACTACTACTACTACTACTACTACTACTCTTACTATAACTTATGATATTACTACAACTATTGCTACTACTTCACCTACTGCAACTACTACTACAACTGCTGCTGTTGTCGCTACAACTATTGCTACTACTTCTCCTAATAGGACTAATACTGCTAAGACTACTTTTATCACTTACTGCTATTGCTTCAACTACCACTACTACTACTTCCACTACTACCACTATAATCACTGCTACTTCTACTGCTGCTGCTGCTACTACTGCCACAACAACTATTGCTACTACTATTTCTACAACTGCTAATACTACTTCGAATACAGCTACTGCAACTACTGCTACAACTGCTGCAAATACTACTCCTGCTACTACTGCTACTACTGCAAGTATTATTATTACTACTACGACTACTGCGACTACAGCTGCTGCTGCTACAACTAGTACTACTACTGCTGCTGCTACTATTACTTCAACGACTACTACAATAATTATTATTATTACCACTACTACTACTTCTGCTTCTGCTTCTGCTGTTGCTACTACTACTATTACTACTACTGCTGCTGCTACTAATACTATTAATACTACTGTTTCTTCTACTACTTTGGCTACTTCTATTACTACTACTACTAGTTCTACTACTACAACTACTGCTACGCCTACTAATACAATTGCTGCTATTACTACTACTTCTACTACTAGTATTACAACTACCACTAATCCTACAGCTACTACTACAACTACAACTTCTATTACTATTACTACTATACCACTTGTACTACTATTATTGCTACTACTACTACGACAACTACGACTAATGCTACAATTAAGGCTACTACTGCTACTACTGCTGCTCCTACTACGACTGCTTCAATGGCTACTACTGCTACTACTATCACTGCAACATCTACTAATCTTACTACTACAACAACAACAACTACCACTACTGCTCCAACTACTACTACTACAGCTACTATTGCAACTACTATTACTAATACTTCTACTACTACTACTATGTCTACTACTGCTAATACTGCTACTCCTACTACTTTTCTCACTACTACTACTTCTACCACCACTACGACTGTCGCTGCGACTACTACTGCTACAATTGCTGCTGCTACTACTATTACTATTGCTACTACTACTGTTATTGCTACTACTACTACTACAACATATCATATTGTTACAACTACTGCTACTGCTTCTCCTACTACAACTACTACTGCTACTACTACTACTACTACTAATGCTACTACTATTACAGTTACCTTTAGTACTACTGCTATTACTACAACTGCTACTACTACTACTAAAATTACATCTACTTCTTCTACTGCTACTATTACTACTACCACTACCACTACTGCTACTACTATTTCTATAACTATTAATAAAACTCTGACTACTACTACTGCTACTACGACTACAACAACAACTACTACTACTTCTGCTACTATTGCTACTATTCCAAGTATTACTATTACTACTACTAGTACTACTCCTATTGCTATTATTGCAAGTATTACTACTACTATTTGTACTACTACTAAAACTTTTGCTACTACTGCTACTTTTGCTACTATTATTACTACTACTACTATTGTTACTACTACCACTACGGCTTCTACTACGACTACTACAACTACTCCTACTACTACACTACTAATAATGTCGCCGTTGCCACTATTACTACTGCTACTACTGCTACAACACAACTACTACTATTGTAGTTGCCGCTACAACTGATACTACCACAACAATCGCCACTACTACTACTACTACTTCTACTGCTACTTCTGCTACTACTTCTAGTACTGCTACGACCACTAAAACTGATGCAAGTAGAACTAATTCTACTACTACTACTGCCACTACTACTCTCACTACAACCAGTACTCCAACTAGTATTACAGTTAATGTTGCTACTATTACTACAACAACAACAACTACTACTACTACAACAACAATGACAACAACTACTACTACAACTATTCCTACTACTACCACTACTTCGACTGCTGCTAGTACTACTTCTTCTACTACGGGCTACTACTGCTACTGCTACTACCACTACCATGACTGCTACGACTTCTACTACTATTGCCACTACAACTACTTCTACTATTACCACTACTGCAACAACTACGACTACTGTTACGACTACTACAACTACTATCACAACTACTATTGCTGCTACTGCTACTATAGCTACTACTATTGCTACTGCTGCTACTACTACTACTGCTATTGCTACTGCCATGGTTGCTATTACTACTTCTTCCTGTACTGCAACTGCCACACCTACAACTGCGACTAGTAGTACCCTTACTACTTCTACTACTTCTACTATGACTGTTGCTAGTACTATAGCTGCTACTACAACGGCTACTACTACATCTACTACTAAAACTACAAAAACTTCGGCTACCACTACTATAATGACTGTAACTACTACTACTACTATTTGTACTACTACTAATAGCACAACAACTATTACTACTGCTACAATGAATACTGCTACCACTACTACTCGTACTACTACTACTACTCTGGCTACTACAGCTACTACTACTACAACACCACTACTGCTGCTATTGCCACTACTGCTACAATTGCATGTACTATTGCTACTACTATAATGACTACTAATGCTGCAGCTTTTATAACTACTATACTACTATTGCTACTACTAATGCTACTATTGCCACTACAACTAATTCTATGACAACTACAATTGTCCCGATTATTGCTACTATTACAGTGACTACTACTGTTGTTGTTCTTACAACTACTAATACTACTATTGCGACTACTAATGCTACTACAACTACTACTACTACTGCTACTACTTCTACCACTGCAACTACTACTTCTGCTACTATTGCTTCAGCTATTACTACTACTACTACGACGATTGCTACTACTCATAGGGCTAATTCTACAACCCTGACTACTACTTCTTCTACTACTACTGCTGCCACTACTACTACTACAACTACTACTACAACTACCACTATTACTACGACTACTTCTACTACTACTACTACTACCACAACAACAACTACGACTACTATTACTATTATGAATCCTACTACTACTAATGCTGCTGCAACGATAGCTACTTCCACTATTATTACTACTACTAACACTACTACTACTGCTACTATTACTATTACCACTACTACTTCTACTACGACTACTACAACAATAACTACTACTATTGCTACTACTAATACAACAACTACTACTATTGCTAGTACTACTAGTACTACTAGTACTACTACTACTAACACACCAACTATGAAAACTACTATTATTAATAGTACTACTGCAATTATTACTACTATTCCTATTATTATTACAACTACTGCTGCTACTACTACTACAACAACTACTAGTAGTATTACAACTACTACTCCAACTACTACAATTATGAATACTTCGACTACCACTACTGCTCTTACTACTATTGCCACTACTACTACTATTACTACCTCTATTAGTACTACTACAACACCTAGTGATACTGCTAAAATGACTATTACAAGTACTACAACTACAATTACTACAGCTACTACTACTTCTACTACTATTACTTTTGTTGTTGTTGCTACGGCTACTACTCGTACTACTGCGACTACAACTTCTACTACTACTGTTGCGACTACCACTACTCCTACTACTCATACTATGACTAATATTCCTACTACTGTTGCTACTACTATTATATTACTACTACTACTACTACTACTACTACTACTACTTGAACTACTACTACTACTCCAACTATTACTATTACTACTACTAATACTACTGCTGCTGCTACTAGCACTACTACTACTTCCTATTGCAACTCCTGCTACTCATACTTCTGCTATTACCTCTACTAATACTACTATTACTCGTACGACTGCTACTACTACTCCTACTGTTACAACAACCACTCCTACTACTATTACTGCTGCTACTCCTACTAGTACAACAATTACTCCTACTACTCTTACTACTACTACTCCTGCATCTACTGCTACAACTACTACTACTACAACTACTACTACTCCTAGTGCTACTACTGCTGCTACTACTACTACAACAACAACTAGAACTACCGCCACTACTGATGTTGCTGCTGCTGTAGCTACTACTAGTACTACTACTACAACTAGTACAACAACTACTACTACTGCTGTTACTACTGCAACTATGACTATTGCAACTACTATTGCTACTACTACCACCACGGCAACTACTGGTTCTACTTCTACAACTACTACTACTACACCTATACCTACAACTACTACTACTACTTTTTCTACTACCACTATTGCAACTGCTACTACTACTATGACTGCTACTATTACTACTGTTGCTACTACTATGAGTACTACTACAACTACTACAATTACTAGTACTACAAATGCAACTACTTCTAATACTACTACAACTACTACAACTACTACAACTACTACAACTCTTACCATTACTAATACCAGTACTACTGCTACTACTACTACTACTTTGACTACTACTGCTACTAATGCTGCTACTATTAAAACTATTAATAGCACTGCTACACTTACTACTCCAACTACTACTACTAATATTATCACTAATACAACTACTTCTACTACTACTACTACTACTCCCACTTCTACTACTACAACTGCCACTACTTCTTCTACTACAACTAGTACTACTACTACTTCTACTACTACTGCTACTACAATCGCTAATACAATTACTTCTACTACTACTACTGCAACACCAACTACTTTTGCAACCACTACTTCTATTTTTGTTGCTACAAATACTACTATAGCTGACACTACAACTACTACAACTAGTACTACTGCTTCTACTACTACCACTACTACTACTTCTACCCATACTTCTGCTGCTGCTACTACTGCTACTACTGCTACAATTGCTACTACAACAACTATTGCTACTATGGCTTCTACTGCTGCAACTACTACTACCACTACTACTGCAACTACTGCTACTACTAATCCAACTGTGAATACTACAACTAATACTGCAAGTATTACTACTAATTTTGCTAATAGTACTATTACTACTGCTACTACAATTACTACTACTACTACTATTGCTATAGCGACTACGACTACTGTCACAACTACTATAACTGCTACTATTGCTTCTACTACTACTATAATTATAACTACCACTACTACTAGGACAATTACTACTGCCACTGCAACTATTGATTTTGCTGCTACAACTACTATTACTACTACTGCTACTGTTGCTGCTACTGCTACTACTATTGCTACTACTACTGCTACTTCTTCTGCTACAGCTACTACTACTACTTCTGCTGCTATGGCTACTACTTCTACTACTATTTCTACTACTACTACAACTAGAGCTACAACAACATCTGCTTCTGCTACTATTACTCCTACTACTACTACTATAACACTAATACTTCGGCTATTATTGCCGCTACTACAAGTGCCACTACAAAAATATTTGCTGCTACTATTGCCACTACCGCTGTAGATGCTCTTACAACTACTATTGCTACTGCTGCCATTGCAACTACTACAACTACTACTACTACACCGACTACTACTACTATTACAATGAGTATTACTACTACTACCTCTGCAACAACAACAATAACTTCTTCTACTACTACAACTAGTACTACTGCTACTGCTGTTGTCGCTACTACAACTGCCACTACTACAACTACAACTACAACAACAACAACAACTACTACTACTACTACTACTACTGTTGTTGTTGCTACTACTACTACTTCTATTACTACTACTCTTGCAACTACTACTATTATTATTACTACAACTACAATTATTACAAATACTAATATTATTACTACTACTACTCCTCCTCCTCCTAGTACTACTACTACTCCTCCTACTACTACTACTATTGCTGCTGCTGCTACTATTTCTACTACTTCTACTGCTACTACTTCTACTACTCCTATGACAACTACTATTACTACAACTACTACTGCTATCGCTGTCGCTGCTACTCCTATTACTACTCCTACTACTCCTACCACAACTCATACTACTACTACGACCATTATTACTATTGCTACTACTGTTGCCACCACTAATACTATTACTATTACTACTACAACAAAAACTACTACTGCTGCTACAACAACAACAACTACTACTACTCCGACTCCTGCCCCGATTACTATTCCTACTACTACTACTATTTTTGCTACCACTTCTACTACAACAACTACTACTAATACTACTACTACTAGAACAACTACGAGTACTCCCACTCCTACTACTATAATAACAACCACCACTATTACATCTGCTGTTATGGCTACTACTTCTACTACTATTTCTACTACTACTACAACTAGAGCTACAACAACATCTGCTTCGACTATTATTACTCCTACTACTACTACTATAACATCAATACGTCTGCTGTTATTGCCGCTACTACAAGTGCTACTACAACCACAGTTGCTGCTACTACTGCTACTACCACTGCAAATGCTCTTACAACTACTATTGCTACAGCTGCCATTGCAACTACTACAACTACTACTACTACACCGACTACTACTACTATTACAATGAGTATTACTACTACTACCTCTGCAACAACAACAATAACTTCTTCTACTACTGTTACTAGTACTACTGCTGCTGCTGCTGCCACTACTACAACTGCTATTACTACAACTACATCTACAACTGCTACAACTACAACAACAATAACAACAACTACTACTGCTGCTGCTGCTGTTACTACTACTACTACTACTTCTATTACTACTACTCTTGCTATTACTACTATTACTACTACTGCAACTACAATTATTACAAATACTGATATTATTACTACTACTACTGCTACTACTCCTAGTACTACTCCTCCTCCTCCTCCTCCTCCTCCTACTACTACTGCTGCTACTACTATTTCTACTACTTCTAGTGCTACTTCTTCTACTACTCCTACTACAACTACTATTACTACCACTACTACTGTTGTCGTTGCCGCTACTACTCCTACTACTACTCCTACTACTCCTACCACAACTCATACTACTACTACGACCACTATTAGTACTGCTACTGCTACTGCCACCACTAATACTATTACTATTACTACTACAACAACAACTACCACTACTGCTACTACAACAACTACTACTACTACTATGACTCCTGCTCTGATTACTATTCCTACTACTACTACTATTGTTGCTACCACTTTTACTACAACAACAACTACTAATACTACTACTATTAGAACAACTACGAGTACTCCCAGTCCTACTACTACAATAATAACCACTACTACTACTACATCTACAACTATTAATCCTAATAGTCCTACTACTACTGCTACTACTAATACAATTTTTACAACTACGGCTATTACAAACAATACTATCACTACTACTATTAATCCAAGTAGTCCTACTACTACGTCTACTACAACTACTCCTAACGCTCCTACTACTATGACGATAACTACTACTAATACTTCTACTACTACAACTACTCCTAGCAATCCTACAACTACTACTACTACTGCAGCTACATCTACAACTGCGATTACTGCCACTGCTAGAAAAACTAATACAAATATTACTACTATTTCTATTACTACTACTACTAGTACTACTCCTACAAAAACTACTACTACTACTGCAACAACTACTAGTACTACTACTACTACTGCAACAACTACTACTACTACTCCTACTCCTATTATAACTACAACTAGTGTTGTTGCTGCTTCTACTACACTGCTGCTACTTCTACTTCTACTACTACTACTACTACTACTACTACTACTATTGCTACTACTATTACTACTACAACTTCTATTACTTCTACTACTACCTCTATTACTACAGCTACTACTAATGCTACCACAACTACTATTGCTACCACTACTACTTTTACAAACACTACTACTTTTTCTACTACAATTATGACTACTACAACTACTACTACTACTGTTACTACTGCTGACGCTACTGCTGGTGCTACTACAACTCCAACTACTACTGCCAATACAGTTGCCAGTACTACTACTACTACTACTACTACTGTTGCTGCCACTACTACTACTACTATTATTACCACTACTACTACTATCACTACAACTACTACTACTACTTGTACTACTACTAGTACTACTACAACTACTATTGCTACTACTACTGTTGCTATTCCGACTATCGCTGCTGCTACAAATACTACTATGACTACTACGACTACTACTAAAACAACTATAACTCCTACTACTACTATTATCACTACTACTGCTACTACTACTACTTCTGCTACTTCTACCAATCCTACGGTCACAGCTGCTACTACTATTACTAGTACTCCAATTAGTACTTCTACTACTATTACTGGGACTATCGCTGGTACTTCTATTGCTATTCCTACTACTACCACTACTACTCCTACTCCTACACCTATTCGTACTATTACTACTACCACTACTACTACTACTACTACTACTACTACTACTACTACTGCTGCTGCTGCTGCTGCTGCTGCTGCTTCTAGTACTGTTGCTACTACTACCACTACTACTGCTGCTACTACTATTACTACTACTACTACTACTATTACTACTTCAATTAATACAACAACTACTACTAATACTTCTACAATTACTATTGCTACGACAATTTGTACCATTACTACTACTACTACTATTACATCTACAACTACTTCAACTACTACTCCTACGACTAGTACCACTACTACTACAAGTCCTATGACTACGACTACTCTTACTGCTACTACTGCAACAACAACAACAACAACAATAATTACTGTGACTACTACTTTTACAACAACCACTACTACTAATGCTACTACTACTACTACTACCACTACTGCTACTATAACTACCACTCCTACTACAACTACTACTGCTACTACTACAACAACAACAACTATTAATACTGTTACTATACTACTCCGACTACTTCGACTATTACTCCCACTACAACTGCAATTACAACTCTAACCACTATTGCTACTACTACTAGTACAATTACAATACCTAACACTACTACTACAACAACTACTACTACCACTACTCCTTTGACTACTACTACTTCTTTGGCTACTACTACTGTATCTGCTACTAGTGCTACAACAACTACTACTGCTACTAATACAGCCACTGCGGCTACTACAACTTCTTTTGCTTTTGCTACCACTTCTACCACTTGTCGTACTAGTATTAGTATTGCTACCACCTCTTCTACTACTACAACTGCTATTCCTAATAATAGTGAAGTTGCTGCTACTAACACTGCTACTAGTAATACTGGTACTATGACTATTAATACTGCTGCTACTTCTAGTACTACTGCTAGTTCTTCTTCTATAACCATTACGGCTACTACTACTATGACTGCTACATCTACTACTGCTACTTCGGCTACTATAGCTACTACTGCTACTATAAGTCTCGCTACAATGACAGCTACTTCTGCTACTAATGCTACTACTATTACTACTATAACTACTGCTGCTGCTACTGCTACTACAACAACTACAACTAATAGTACAGCTGCCACAACTACTGCTACTTTTGCCACTAATGCTACTAGTTCTACTGCTAAACTACTACTACTACTAACACTACTACTACTACTACTACACGACAAATTCTACTACTGCTACCAATACTACTACTACTACCAATAATACTATTGGCACTACTACTATTACTACTACTAATACTATTGGTACTACTACTACTACTACAACTACTGCAACTATTCCTTCTACTAGTCTTACTACAACCACCACCGCTACTACTACTACTACTACTTCCACTACAAATACTACTACTACTACTACTATTGCAATTATTGCTAGTACTACTAATCCCAATACATCTACTACTACCACTACTACTACTACCACTTTTTCTTCTACCAATACCACTACTAATCCTACTACTACTACCACTACTGTTGTTGTTGTTGTTGTTGCTGCTACTACTACTACTACTACTACTACTACTACTTCCGCTACTACTACTGCTGCTAGTACTATCGCTGCTACTACTACTATAACTACTGCTCCTAAAACTGCTACAACTACTACTACAACTTCTATTTCTACTACTACTACTACTACTTCTGCAACTACTGCTATTACTACTTCCACTACTACACCTACTAGTACTACTGCCACGACAGCTGCTCCTACTGCTACTACTATTGCAACTACTAATGCTTCTACTACTACTACTACTCCAATTGCTACTAGTGCTACTAGTGCTACTACTACTACTATAACTACTTCAAGTACTACTACTACTGCTACTACTGCTATTACTTCTACTACTATTGCTACTACAGCTACAACTGCTGCAGCAACTGCTATTACAATTGCTACTATTACACTTGCTGCTGCTACTACGACAACTACTAATGCAGCTACTAATACTACTACTTCTCCTACTAATACAACTGCTACAACTATCAGTACGGTATCTACAGCTACTACAACATCTACGACTACTACTACTACTTTCGCCACTACGACTACTACTAGGATTACTACTGCTACTTCTACTACTACTTTGACTACACCTACTATCACTACTACTACTGCTGCTGCTTCCACCACTACTGCTTCTACTACTACTACAGCTACTACTACTACAACTGCTCCAACAACTACTACTACTATTATTACAACTATTGCTATTATTACTACTGCTCTGTTGCTGCTACTATTGCTACTGCTACTGCTACTAACACTACTGCTGCCACTACTAATGCTGCTACTACTTCTACTACTATTACTTCTACTATAACCATCACTACAACTACAACTACTACTACTAGGACTACGACTTTTGCTACTACTATTGCTACTACTACAACTACTACTCCTACTACTTCAATAATTGCTATTGCTGCTACAACAACAACAACTACAACTACTAATACTACTACTACTACTGCTGCTGCTGCTGCTACAACAACCCCCATGACAATAACAACAACTACTACTGCTACTACTACTATAACTACTACGACAACTATAACAACAACAACTGCTACTATAATTACTACAACTACTTCTAAGACTACTGCTACTGCTACTGCTACTACAACTATAACTACTATTACTACTGCTACTACTACTATTCCTACTACTACTACTAATACTTCTACCGCTACTATTGCTGCTATTACTACTACTACTGTTGCTACTACTAATACTGCTCCAACTACTACTATTATTGCTACTAGAACTCCCACTCCCACTACTTCTACGAAAACAACTGCTACTTCTCCTACTACTATGACTACAACTACCACAACTACTGCAACTCCTGCTACTACTACTACTACTACCTCAACTCGTACTACTAATACTCTAATAACTGCTACTTCTACTACTACTATTACTATTGTTACTCCTACTACTATTGCTATAGCTTCAACTACTATTACTACTTCCGTTGCTAATTTGACTACTAATTCTGCTGCTACTATTGCGACTACTTTTACTGCAACTACTGCTAGTACTGCTACTACTGCAACTTGTTCTATAACTGCAACTTCTAGTACAACTACTACTACTTCTACTTTAAATACTGCTACTGATTCTACTACTACTTCACCTACTACTAGCACTGCTACTACTACTACTACTACTACTACTGTTACTACTACTGCTGCTACTACTGCTACTTTTACTACGACTACTACTACTACAGATCCTACTATTACTACTTCTACTACAACTACAACTTCTCCTACTACTACTTCTGCTACTACAACTGCTACTACTACCACTATTACTACAGCTGCTACTACTACTTCTCCTTCTACTACTACTTCTGCTACTAAAACTCCTACTACCAGTACTACTATGGCTAATTTTGTTGCTGCGACTTCTATTACTTCGACTACTGATACTACTACTACAACAACTTTTGCTACTACTGCTACTTCTACTACTATTCCAACTACAATAGCTACTACTACTATCACTGCTACTACTACTACACTTACTGCTACTATTACAACAACTTCTACTACTATGGTAACTAATACTATTGCTACTACTACTACCACTACTACTACTACAGCTGCTACCACTACTAATACTGCTACTACTACTATAATATTGACTACTATTACTACTATAATAATTACTACTACTACTACTATGATAACTGCTACATAAATACTACTATTGTTGTTGCAGCTATTACTACTACTACTACAATTGCTGCTACTACTATTACAACTACTACTATTACTACTACTAAGACTACTACTACTACTACTACAACTACAACAACAACTACAACTACTATTATCACAGCGACTACAACTGCTACTATTGTAGTTGCTACTACTACAACAACTACTACTACTTCTACTGGCAGTACTGCTGCTATTACTACAACTCATACTGTGACTACAAGTACATCTATAGCAACTACTACTACCAATACTTCTAATACTACTACTACTACTATCTCTTCTATTGCTACTACTACTACTACTACCACGGCTACTACTACTACTACAACTGGTACTACCACTACTGGTACTATCGCCGCTGCTACTACTACAACTCCAACTGCTACTAATACTAGTACTAGTACTACTGCAACTTCTACTTCTACTACTACTACTGGTACTACCCCTACTGCTACTAATACTACTACTAGTACTACTACTACTACTTCTTCTTCTTCTTCTACTACTACCACTACTACTGGTACTACTCTTGCAACTTGTACAATTGCTCCTATTAGTATTGCGACTACTATTACGCCTATTACTTCTACTAATACTACTTTTCCTATGACTACTTCTACTTCTATGACTACCGCTACTGCTACTAATACTAACACTAGTAGTACTGCTACTTCCACTTCTGCTACTACAACTACTGCTACTACTACTTCTGCTACAACTACTACTGCTATGGGTACTACTACTAGTATTACCACTACTTCTGCGATTACTTTTGGTACTACTACTACTATTACTACTACTACAACTACTACAACAACTACAACTACAACTGCAACTCCTGCAACTACTACTACTAATAATAACACTACAACTACTACACCACTACTACTGCACCACTACTACTACTACCACTACTACAACAATAACTACTTCTACTGCTACTACTGCTACTGCAATTGCTACAACTACTCCTACTACAACAACTACCACTACTACTACTGGTACTAATCCTGCTGCTACAGCTTTTGCTCCTACATCTACTACTACTACTCCTACTACTGCCACAACTACCACTACTGCCACAACAACTACTACTAAAGCTACGGCTACTACAACTATAGCTACTACTGCTACTGCTACTACTGCAACTGATACTATTGCTACTGCTACTACTATTGTCATAACTGCAACTGCTACTACTACAACCACTACTACTACTACAATTGCTGCCACTGTTACTATTGCTATTGCTACTACTACAACAACTACTTCCATACCTGATACTACTGCTACTACTACTACTGATATTACTACTGCAATAACTACTAATACATCTACTGCTACAACTACCACTACTGCTGCTTTTACTACTACTACTACTACTACTACTGCTAGTACTACTACTACTAGTCCTCTTACGATTAATGCTAATATGACTTCTCCAACTACTAATACAACTACCACTTCTACTACTGCTGTTGCTACTACTACTACAACTACAACAAAAAATTATTACTACTCCAACTACAATCGCTACTAAAACTATTGATACAACTACTACAACAACTACTGCTACTACTCTTACTACTTCGACAACAACTACTCCTACAACTTCAACTACAACTAATACAACAACTACTAGTACTACTACTATTGATACAACATATTACTACTGCTACAACCTACTCGACAACTACTACAACTATTACTACTACTGCTATTGTTGTTGCTACCACTACTACTACTATTGCAACTACTACTATAATTGCTGCTACCACTACTATTCCTCATACTACTATAACTGCTACTGCTAATACTATTATTACTACTACTACAACTACTAGTACTACTATTACACTACTACTGCTGGTACTACTTCTACTACTACTCCAACTGCTACTACGACGACTACTACTACTGCTAATACTACAACTGCTACTACTCCAACTACTATTGCAACTACTACAATCCTAATACCCTACTACTACTACTGCTACTACTCCTCGTCCCCCTCCTACTACTCCAACTACTACTACTTCTACTACTTCAGCTACTACTAATACTACTACTAACACTGCTACTACCTCTACAACATACTACTACTACTACTATTATTACTGCTACTACATGCCCTACTATAACTGCTACTGCTGCTGTTATTGCTACTACTGCTACTACTACAACTACTACTATTACAACAACAACTAGTACTACTACTACTATTACAATTAATACTACTACTACAACTAATACAATGATTACTACTACTACTGCCATTATAACCACAACTACTCCTTGCTACTACTGCTATTGCCACTTCTGCAACAACTACTGTTACCATGATTGGTACTTTCAATAATGCTGCTGCCACTACTACTACACATACTACTATACTGCTACTATTGCTTCTACTACTGCCACTGCTACTACAATGGCTACTATTGCTACAACAACAAAAACAACAATAACAATAACAACAACAACAATAACAACAACAACAACTACTACTACTACTACTACCACCACCACTACTACTACTATTATGGCTACTACTACTAGTAGTAGTAGTACTACTACTATTACTACTACTACAACTGATATGATTGCAACTGATACTACTACTCTCGCAAATGCTATTGCTACTACTGCTACTACTACCACTACTACAGCTATTGCTAATACTAATATTACTATTGTTGCGGCTATAATTGCTGCTAATGTGACTACTACCGTAATTACCACAACTGCTAAAACTTCTACTACAGCTATTACACCTACTTCTAATACTACTGCTACTACTATTGCTACCGCTACTACTACTGATACTGTTACTGCTACTAATTTTGCAGCTACTACTACTACTACTACCACTACTACTGCTAATACTACAACTATTTCTTCTACACTATAACTACTGCTACTACTAGTACCACTACTATTACTCCTCTTAAAAGTATTGCTAGTATGACTCCTTCTACCACTAGTACAATGACAATTTCTACTACTACTGCTATAGCAAAACTTGCTGCTACTCTAATACTACTTCTATTACTATTCTGACTAAGACCACTACAACTAATACTACTGTTACAGCTGCCACTACTACTATACTACCACTGCGACAACTACTACTTCTGCTTCCACTACTTCTGCCATGATTACTGCTACTTCTGCTATATTACCAATACTACTACTATGCTACTGCTACTACTATAGCTTCAACTACTGCTACTGCTACTACTACTGCTACTACTCTACTACTACTATACCTACTATTATTACTGCTACAGCTGCTAAAATTGCTACTGCGGCTATCACTACTACTACTTTTGCTATTTGTATTACTATAGTAACTCCAACAACTACAACAGCTACAACAACCATAACTATTATTGCTACTACTAGTACAACTCCAAGCACTGCTATTAGTACTACTGCTGCTACACCTGCTACTGTTGCTGCAATAACTATTACTACTGTTACTGCAACTCCTACTACTACTACTACCACTACTGCTACTACTACTACTATAAATACTGCTACTGCTACTATTGCTACTACTACTCCTACAACTCCATCTACTACTACTATTACTAGTACTTCTACTACTACTACTGCTACTGCTACTGCTACTACAAATACTACTACTACTTCTACTATTACTACGTTTGATACTACTATTACTACAATTGCCACTATTACTACAACTACTGCTACTACTCCCCCTACTACTCCTACTACTATCGCTACTACTACTACTACTCCTACTATTACTACGGCTAGTATAACAAATATTACTATTAGTACCATTACTACTACTACTATTACTATTACTAGTTCTACTATCATTTTTACTACTACTACTAATTGCAACTACTACCATTGCCACTTCTACAACTACAACTGCTACTACTATATCTATTGTTAACAATGTTGCTGCCACTACTGCTACTCCAACTACTACTACTTCTGCTATAGTAGCTACTACCACAGGAGCTACTACTACTACTACTACTGCCATTACTACCGCTACAGCTACTACTATGGTAACTGTTGTTGCTGCTACTACTGCTGCTACTACTACTACTACAACTACTACTACTGCTACAACAACTTCTGTTGCTACTGCTACTACTGCTATTGCTACTACAACTTCTGCTACTAGTACTACTACTACAACTACTATGACTACAGCTACTGCTAGTATCGCTACTAATACTACTATGGCTGCTACTGCTACAACTACTACAACTACTACTATTACAATAACTACTACTACCACTACTAATGCTACTACTGCCGCTACTCCAACTACTATTGTGACTGCTACTACTCGTAATACTGCTACTTCTCCTACTACTGCTTCTAATCCTACTACTACTACAGCTGCTACTATTGCTACTAGTACTAGAATGGTTACGACTACTACTACTGCTACAACTACTATTAGTACTACTACGGCTACAACTACTACTACTTCTACTACTGCTGTTGCTATTACTACTACTACTTCTCTTGTTGCTGCTCCTACTACTGCTATTACTACTGTGAATACTATTGCCAGTACTACTACTACTACAACAACTACAATGACAATAACAACAACTACTAATACTATAGCTATTAATACTACTGCGACTCCTGCTACTCCTGCTACTACTACTAATACTACTGCCACCACTAATGCTACTACTACTACTACTACTTCTGCTGCTACTAGTACAGCTGCTACTAATACTTCTGCTACTGCTACTGTTGCTATCTCTACTACTCCTACTACTACTGTTGCTACTAGTACCACCATTACTACTACAACTACTGCTACTACTACAACTACTACTACTACTACTACCACCACGACTACTACTGCTACTACAATAGCGACTGTTACTACTCCTGCTACTACAACTTCTATTGCTATGGCTCCTACTACTACTGCTACTATTACAAATGCTACTGTCACTACTGCTACTCCTACAGTAATAACTACTACTACCTCTATGACTACTGCGACTACTAATTCTACTATTACTGCTATTGGTACTACTTTTACTACTACTACTACTACTACTTCCAGTCATACCACTTCTATTACAACCACTACTACTAGGAGTACTCGTACTACTATGATAACAATAACTACTACTACAGCTGCTGCTGTCTCACCTACTGCTACTCCTAATAGTACTACTACTACTAATAATAATACTACTATTACAATAATAACAACTACTGATACTTGTACTACTACTACTGGCATCGCTACTACTATTGCTATGACTACTAATGCTGCAACTACTTCTACTGCTACTTCTACTACTACTACTAATACTATTGCTGCTACTACTATTACAGCTACTACTACTACTATAACTATTACTACCACTAAACTACTATTACAACTAGTACTCCTACAACTACTCCTATTGCTGCTTCTACTCCAACTTCTACTACTACTGCTAGTATTGCTGCTATGGCTACAACTACTCCTACTACTCCTCCTCCTACTTCTACCAGGACTCCTACTGCTGCTGTTACTACTACTACTACTACTACAACTACTACTACAACTAGTATATTACTAAAAGTACTACTACTACAACCATTGCTACTACTATTGCTACTACTACTACTACTATTTATGCTGATGCTATGACTACTACTACTCCTCCTACTACTATAACTACTACTCCTACTACACCTTCTACTACTACTACTACAACTACTCCTACTACTGCTTCTTATACTACTGCTTCTAATAATACTACTTCGACTACAACTACTCCTAACACTAGTACTACTGCTGTTGCTGCTGTTGTTGTTGCTGCTGTTGCTCCTGCTGCTACAGCTACTACGACCACTACAACTACTACCACTACCACTACTTTTACTACTACTACAACAACTACTACTAGTACTACTACTACTACTACTACTACAACTATCAATACTCCTCCTACTAATCCTACTGCTACTACTACTACTACCACTACTCCTACTACTTCTTCTACAATGACTCCAAACACTCCTACTACTACTACTACTACTACTACTACTACTACTCCTACTACTATTATTGCTTCTGTTTCTACTATTGGTACTACTATTGCAACTACTACTGCTACTACTACTACACCTACTACTGCTCCTACCCCTACTCCAATTCCTACTGTTGTTGCTGCTACTACTACTACTACTACTAAAACTACTACTGCCATAACTACTACTATTACTGCCACTACTATGGCTACTACTACTACTAGTATTGCTGCTACTTCATCTCCTACTACTACAATGACTACTACTACTACTACCCTCCTCCTCATACTACTTCTACTAGTACAACTTCTATAATTACTACTCCTGCTCTTTGACTACTACTTATGCTCTATGACTACTAGTAGTAGTAGCAGCAGCAATAGTGGTAGTAGTAGTAGAAGTGGTGGTAATAGTAGCAGCCAGAGTAGTTGCAGAAGTTGTTGTAGTAGTGGAGTGTAACAGTAGTAGTAGCAGTAGCAATAGTGGTAGCAATACTAGTAGTAGCAGTAGTATTAGGAGAAGGAGTAGTTGTTGTAGTAGATGTAGTAGCAGCAGTACAAATAGTAGCAATAATAGTACCAGTAGTAGACATAGTTGTAGTTGCAGTATTTGCAGTAGTAGCAGCAACAGTAGCCATAGTAGTTGTTGTAGTAGTTGCAGCAGTAGTAGTAATAGTTGTTATAGCAGAAGTAATAGTTTTTATTATAGTTGTAGTAGTAGCAGTTGAAGAGATAGTTGTAGTAGTAGTAATTATTGTATTAGTTGTAGCAACAGTAGTAGTAGCAGCAGTAGTAGTGGCATTAGTAGTAGTAGCAGTCGTGCTAGTAGTAGTTACTATAGTAGTTGCACTGGTAGTAGTAGCATAGCTAAGTAGGTGTAGCAATAGATGTATTATTGTAGCAAAAGTAGTTGTTGTAGAAGTAGAAGTAGAAGTGGCATTAGCAACAGTAGTAGTAGCTATTGTAGCAATAGTAGTAGCAATAGCAAAAGTTTTAGAAGTAGAGGTAGTAGTTGTAGTTGCAGTAATGGTAGCAATAGCAACAATAGTAGTAGTTATAGTTGTAGAAGTAATAGTTGTAGCAACAGCAGTAGTAATGGTTGTAGTCGTAGTAGAATTAGTAGTAGTAGTAGTAGAAGTAGCAGTAGTAGTTGTTGTTGTTAATGTTGTTGTAGCAGTAGTAGTCATAGTAGATGTAATTATAGCCGTAGTAGTAGTAATAGTGGTAGTTGTGGCAGTAGAAGCTGCAGCAGCATTAGTGGCGGTAGTAGTATTATAAGTAGTAGTCCAAGCTCAGCAGCAATAGTAGTAGTTATTGTTGTGGTAGTAGTCACAATAGTGGTAGTAGTACGAGTGGTAGCAGCAGTAGCAGGAGTAGTAGTAGAAGTAAACGTAGTAGCAGGAGTGGTAGCAGAAGTAGTAGCAGTAGTAGAAGTAGTAGTAGCAGTAGTAATATTAGTAGGAGCAGCAGCAGTAGTAGTAGTAGCAGTGGTAGTAGCAGTAGTTGTAGTAACAGAAGTAGTAGGAATAACAACAGTAGAAGTAGTAGTAGTACTAGTACTAGTACTAGCAATAATAGTCATTGTAGTAGTTGCAGCAGTAGCAGTAGGAGTAGTAATAGTTGTTCTTGTGGGGAAAGTAGTAGTGGTAGTAGTAGTCATGGTAATAATAGTAGTTCTAGTAGTAGAAGTAGTAGAGGTAATAGAAAAAGTAGTTGAAGTAGTGATAGCAACTGCAGTGGTTGTGGCTACTGTAGTCGTAGTAGAAGTTGTAGTAGAGGTAGTTAAAAGAAGCAGAAGTCGTAATAGCAACTGTAGTAGCCACAGTATTAGTAGTAGTAGTAGTAATAGTAGCAGCAGCAGTGGTAGTGGTAGTAGCAGGAACCGAAGCAGCAGTTGTAGCACGATTAGTAGTAGGAAAGGTAGTAATAGTAGGAGCTGTAGTAGTAGTAGTAGTAGGAGTAGTAGTAGCAGCAACAGCAGTAGAAGTAGTTCTTGTGGCTATAGTAGGAGGAGTATTAGTAGTAGCAGTAGCGGCTGCAGTGGTAGTCGTAGTTGGAGTAGTCAAAGAAGGAGTATCACTAGTAATAGAAGCAGTTGTAGTAGGAGTAAAAGTAGTAGAAGGAGTATTATTAGTAGTAATAGTAGTAGCAGTCATAGTAGTAGCAATAGCAGTAGTAGGAGTAGTAGTAGGAGAAGTAGCAATAGTAGAAGGAGTAGTAGCCGTAGTAGTAGGAGTAGCAATTGCAGTTTTCATAGTAGAAATAGCAGTAGTAGCAGTAGTAGTATGTGTATCACTAGTAAACATAATATTAGTTGTTCCAGTCATAGTAGTAGTAGTAGTAGTAGATGTAGTAGCAGTAGGAGGAGAAGTAGTAGTAGTATTAGTAGTAGTAGTCGCAATAATAGTTGCAATAGTTGTAGTTGTAGTAGTTGTTCTAGAAGTTATGGTAGTAAAAGCAGCTATAGTAGTAGCAGTAATTGTAGAAGAATTAGAAGCAACAGTAGTAGCAGTAGTCATACTAGTAGTTTTTGCAGAAGTAGGAGTAGCAACAAGGGCAGCAGTAGTAGTAATGGGAATAGTAGTAGTAGTAGTAGCAGCAGCAGCAGTAGTAGTAGCAGCAGCAGTAGTAGTAGCTATCATATTAGTTATAGTAGTAGTAGTTGGAGAAGTGGTAGTAGTAACTGTAGCAGATGCAATAGCAGTAGTAGCATTAGCAGTTGTGGTAGTAGTAGTTGTAGTAGTAGTGGTAGTAGCAGGAGTAGAAGTAACAGCAGTACCAGTACCAGTACCAGTAGAGCAGTAGAAGTAGTAGCAGTAGAGACAATAGTTGTAGCAGTAGCAGTACTAGTGGTAGTAGTAGTTGGAGAAGTAGTAGTAATAGCTGTAGTTGTTGTAGTAGCAGTTGCAACAGTAGTTGTTGTAGCAGTATTTAGAGCAATACTAGTAGCAGAATTACTAGTTATAGAGTATTAGTAGCAGCAGTAGCAGCAGTAGTAGTAGCGGTAGTCATAGCAGTTGTAGGAGCAGCAATAGTAGTAATAGTAGCAGTAGTAGTAGTAGCAGTATTAGTAGTTGTAGTGGTAGTAGTAGGGGTAGTAGTAGGGTAGTAGTAGTAGCAGTAGCAGTAGTAGTACCAGTAGTAGTAGTAGACGTAGTAGTAGTAGCAACAATAATTGTTGTAGTAGTTGTACTAGTAGTAGCAGTAGTAGTTGAAGTGGTAGTGGTAATAGCAGTAGTTGCAGTAGTAGTATTTGGACTAATACTAGTAGTAGAGGTACTAGTTATAGTTCTAGTAGTAGCAACAGTAGCAGTAGTAGTATTAGCAGTAGTCCTTGCAGTAGTAGGAGTAGTAGTACTATTAGTAGCAGCAGTTGTAGCAGTAATAGTAGCAGTAGTAGTAGTTGTTCTAGTTGTAGAAGGAGGAGAAGTAGTAGCATTAGCAGTTGTTGTTGTTGTAGCAATTGTAGTTGCAGTAGTTGTAGCAAGAGTAGCAGTAGCAGTTCTAGCAGTAGTAGTTGTAGCAATTGTAGTAGTAGTAGCAATAGTAGTAGCAATAGCAGTTGTAATTCTAGTAAGAGAAGTTGTAGTAGTAGTAGTAGTAGACATAGTAGAAGTAATAGAAGTAGAAGTAGCAATAGTAGCAGTAGGACTTGTAGTAGTTGTAGTAGCACTAGCGTCAGTAGCAGTCATAACAGTAATACGCGTAGTAGTAGTAGTCATGGTAGTAGTAGCAGTAGTAGCAGTAGCAGTAGCAGCAGTAGCAGTAGCAATAGTAGTTGTTGTAACTGCGGTCGCAACAACAATAGTTGTAGTAGTAGTTGTTGTTGTAGGTGAGTTAGTAGTAATAGCAATAGTGGCAGTAGTAGCAGTAGCAGCAGCAGTTGTTGTAGTAGTACTTGAAGCAATACAAGTAGTAGTAGTACTAGTTGAAGTACTTGTAGTAGCAGCGGTAGCAGCAGTATTAGTAGTCGTAGTTGTAGTAGTTGTAGTAGCATTAGTAAATGTACTATTAGTAGTGGTAGTAGAACTAGTTCTAGGAGTAGGGGCAGTCGTAGCGGTAGTAGTAGCATTAGTAGTTACAGTAGTAGCTATAGTAGTAGTACTATAAGTAATAGTAGTACTATTACTAGTATTAGTAATAGCAGTTGTAGCTATAGTTGAAGTAGTAGCAGTAGTTGTTGTCATTGTTGTAGCAATAGTAACAGTTGTCACAGTAGTAGCAGTAGTAATTGCAATTGTAGTAATTGAACTAGTAGCAGCAGAAGCTGTAGTCGTAGCATTTGTAGTAGTTGTAATAGAAAAAGTAGTAATAGAAGTAGCAGTAGCAGTAGTAGTAGTGGTTGTTGTTGTTGTTGTAGTAGTAGTAGTAGCAATAGTAGCAGTTGCAACAGTAGTAGTTAAAGCAATAATACCTATGGTAGCAATGTACTAGTAGGAGTACAAGAAATAGTAGTAGAAGTAGTAGTAGTAGTAGTTGTACGAGTAGTGGCAGCAGCAGCAATAGTAGTAGTAGTAATAGTAGTTGTAGTAGTTGTAATAGTAGTACTAGTAATAGCTATAGTAGTAGTTGTTGTAGCAGTTGTATTGGTAGTAGTAGCAATAGCTATAGTAGCTGTAGCAATAGATGCAATAGTTGTAGTAGAAGTAGTTGTAGTAGAAGTAGAAGTAGCAGTTGCATTAGCAACAGTAGTAGTAGCAACAGCTGAAGTAGTAGTAGTAGTGGTAGTAGTTGTAATTGCGGTAGTAGTAGCAATAGAAATAGTAGTAGTAGTTTGTAGTTGTAGAAGTAGTAGTTGTAGCAGTAGTAGTAGTTGTTGTTGCAGTAGGAGTAGTAGTGGTTGCAGTAGCAGTAGTAGTAGTAGCAGTAGTAGTAATAGCAGTAGAAGTAGTAATAGCAGCAGTAGTAGTAGTAGTAGCAGTAGTAAGAGTAGTAGAAGTAATTGTAGCAGTAGTAGCAGTAATATCAGTACTAGTAGCCGCCGTAGTAGTAGTAGTGGTAGTTGTGGAATAGTAGCTTCAACAGAATTAGTGGCAATGATAGTTTTACAAGTAGTGGTTGTAGCAGCAGCAATAATAGTAGTAGTAGTAGTAGTAGTAGTAGTAGTAGTCGCAATAGTGGTAGCAGTAGGAGTGGTAGCCGCAGTTGCTGGAGTAGTAGTAGAAGTAAAAGTAGTAGTAGTAGTAGTAGCTGTAGCGGTAGCAGTAATAGCAGCAGCAGTAGCAATAGTAATCTTAGTTGTAGCAGTAGTAGTGGTTGTAGAAGTAGTAGTAGTAATAGAAGAAGAAGTAGTAGTGGTAGTAGTAGTTGTAGTAGTAGTAGAAGTTGTAGCAGTGTAGTAGCAGTAGAAGCAGTAGCAATGGTAGTAGTAGTTGGAGAAGTCGTCGTAGTAGTAGTAGTAGTGGTAGCAACCACAACAACAACAATAGTAGTAGTAGTTGTAGTAGCAGTAGAAGCAGCAATAGTAGCAGCAGCAGCAGTAGTAGCTAGATTAATTATAGTAGTATTAGTAAACACAGTAGTAGTTGTAGAAGTAGCAGCAGTAGTAGCCAGAGTAGTAGTAGCAGTCGTAGTAATAGTTGTTGTAATAGTAGCAACAGTAGTAGTTGTAGTAGCAAGAGTAGTCGCAATAGCACTTGTAGTTGCTGTGGTAGGTGCAGTAGTTGCAATAGTAGCTGTTGAGAAGTTGTAGCAGAAGTAGTAGTAAGGGTAGTAGCGGTAGTAATAGTTGTAGTTGTTGTAGCAGCAGTATTACTAGTTGTGCTCGTAATAGTAATAGTAGCAGTAGTATCAGTACTAGTAGTAGTAGTATTAGCAACAGCTGTAGTTGTAGTAGTAGTAGCGCTAGTAATAGTTGTTGCAGTAGTAGTTGTAGTGGTAGTAATTGCAGCTGCTACAGTAGCAGCAGCAGGTATAGTAGTAGAGCCGTAAGTAGTAGTAGAAGTAGTAGTAGTAATAATAGCAATAGTAGTACTGGTAGTTGTAGTAGCAATAGTCGTGTTAGCCATAGCAGTGGCAGTGGAAGTAGGAGTAGTAGTAGTAGTAGTAGTAGTAGTAGCAATAGCAATAGTAGTTGTAATAGTAGTAGTTGTAGTAGTAGTTGCATTAGTAGTCGCAAGAGTTGTAGTAGTAGCAGAAGCAGTAGTAGAAGTAGTAGTAGGAGTGTTCACCATAGTAGCGAAAGTATAAGTAGTAGTAATAATAGTAGTAGTAGTAGAAGAAGAAGAACAAGTAGCAGTAGTATAACCATACTAGTAGCAGTAGTGGAAGCAGTAGGCATGGTACAAGAGTAGCAGCAGTAACAGCAGTAGAAGTAGTAGTAGTAGTAGTAGTATTAGCAATAGATGTAGTAGTAGTTGTAGTAGTAGCTGCAGTAGCAGTAGGCATAGTAATAGTTGTTGTTGCAAGAAAAGTAGTAGTAATAGTAGAAGTAGTAGTAGTACTAGTAGTGGCAGATATTGTAAAGTAGTAGTAGCCGTAGTAGAAGCAGCAGTGGTAGTAGCAATAGTAGTAGAAGCATTAGTAGCTGCAGTAATTGTAATAGTAGTAGTAGATGTAGTAGTAGTAATAGTGTTAACTGTGGCAGCTGTAGTAGTATGAGTAGTAGCAGTAGCAGTAGCAAAAGAAGCAGTGCCACTATAATAGTAGTAGAAGCAGTAGCAATAGTGTAATAGTTGGAGAAGTTATAGAAATAGTAGTAGGGTTAGCAACAATAACAACAACAATAACAATAATAGTAGTAGTGGTGGTAGTAGCAGCTGAGGCAGCTACAGCAATAGCAGCAGTAGTAGTAGTATGGCCATTTGTTGAAGTATTAGTAGCCACAGTAGTAGTAGTAGTAGTAGTAGTAGTAGTACTAGTAGTTGTAGTGGCAGTTGTAGTAGAGTAGTAGTCCTAGTAGTAGTAATAGAAGTAGCAGTAGTAGTAGTAGCCGCAAGAGTAGTAGCAATAGCACTAGTAGTTGCAGTAGTAGGTGTAGTAGTTGCACTAGTAGCATCAGTAGCAACAGCAGCAGCAGCAGTAGTTGTTGTTGTAGTAACAATAGTAGTAGTAGTACTGGTAGTAGTAGTAGTAGTAGTAGTAGCTGTAGTAGCAATAGTAGTAGCAACAGTAGTAGTTGCTGTAGTAGCAATCGTAGTAGTAGTAGTAGCCGTAGTAGTGGTTGTTGTAGTAGCAATAGTAGTAGTAGTAGTACTAGAAGGAGGAGGAGTAGCAATAGTAGTTGCAATAGTAGTAGTAGTAGTAGGAGTAGCAATAGTAGTTGCAGTAGTAGTAGTAGCAGTAGTAAGACTAGTAGTAGTAGTAGTGATAGCAGTAGCTGGACCAGCAGTAGTGGTTGCAGTTGCAGTAGCAGCAGCAATGGTAGTATTAGGAGCAGCAGTAACAACATTAGTAGCAACAACGGTAGTAGTAGCAGTAGCAGTCTCGATAGTAGTACCAATAGATGCAGTAGCAGTAGCAGCAGTAGTTGTAGCCGTATTAGCTGCAGCAGTAGGAAGAGCAGCAACTGCAATAGTAGTAGTAGTCACAGTAGTAGTAGTAGTACTAGTCGTACTAGCAGTAGCATCCAGAGTGACTATAGTTGTCGGAGTGGAAGTAGTAGTAGTAGTTGTAGTTGTGGTAGTACTAATAGTAGTTATAGTAGTGATAGTAGTAGTAGTAGCAGTCATAGTAGATGTAGTAGAAGTAGAAGTTGTAGTGGTAATAGTAGCAATAGTAGTACAGTAGTAGTAGTAGAAGTAGTTGTAGTAGTAGTTGCCGAAGGAGAAGTAGTAGTAATAATAGCAAAAGAAGTTGTAGTAGTAGTTATTTTAGTAATCTTTGTAGTACTAGTTATAGTAGTAGAAGTAGTAGGAGCAATATTAGGAGGTATCAGTAGCAGTAGTAGTAGCTTTAGTAGTAGTAGTAGCAGTAGCATTTGTAGTGGTAATAGTTGTGGTAACGACAACAACAGTATTAGTAGTAGTCATGGTAGAAGTAGTAGTATCATTGTTGGAGCAATTGTAGTAGTGGTAAAACTATAAATAATAGTAGTAGTAGTAGTAGCAGAAGAAGTAGTGGTAGGAGAAGTAGTAGTAGCACTAGCAGTAGTAGTAGTCATAGAGGTTTTAGCAACAGTAGAAGTAGTATCCGGAGTAGTAGGAGTACTAGCTATAGTAGTAGCAATAGCAGTATGAGAAGTAGTAGTAGTAGTAGTATTACTATTCATATTAGTTATAGTAGTATTAGTTGTTGTAGTATTTTTAGCAGTAGCAGCAGCAGCAGCAGTAGTGGTAGTAGTAGCTATAGCTGTTGTAGTTGTCATAGTAATAGTTGTAGTTGTAGTAGCAGTGGTCGTAATAGTAATAGTAGTAGTAGTAGCAGCAGTAGTCGTAATAGTAATACTAGTAGTAGTAGAAGTAGTAGTTGCAGTAGTAGTAGCAGTGGTAGTAGCTGCAGTAGTAGTGGTGGCAGTAGTAGTAGCTATAGTAATGGAAGTAGTAGTAGCAGTAGTAGGAGGAGAAGGAAGAGTAGCAGTAGCAGTAGTCATAGTAGCAGTAGCAGCAGTAATTGTAATAGAAGTAGTAATAGTAGTAGTAGTACTAGCAGTAGCAATAGTTATTCTAGTAGCAGTAGTGGTAGTAGTGGTGGTAGTAGTAGTAATAGTAGTAATAGTAGTTGTAGTAGTAGTAGTAGTAGTACTAATAGTTGCAGAACCGGTAGGAGTAGTAGTTATAACAGTAGTTGTAGTAGTAGTAGTAGTAGTAGTAGTAGTAGTAGTAGTACTAATAGTGTTAGCATGAGCGACATAAGTAGTAGCTGTAGCAGTAGTAGTAGTTGCAGTAGTTGTAGTAGCATTGAAGCGGTAGCAGTATAGTAGTGGGAGAAGCAGTAGCAGTAGTAGTCGTACTTGGAGAAGTCATAGTAGTAGTAGTAGTGGTAGCAGCAACAACAACAACACCAACAGTAGTAGTAGTATTATTAGTGGCAACTGTAGGAACAACGGTAGTAGTAGTAGTGGTAGTAGGACTAGTTGTAGTACTTTTAGTAGCCATAGTAGTTGCAATTGAAGAAGTAGTAGTAGTAGCAGCAGTAGTTGTTGTTGTAGCAAGAGTAGTAGTAGTAGCACTAGTAGTTGCAGTATCATCAATAGCAGCAGCAGTAGTATTTGTAGTAGTAGCAATAGTAAGATTAGTAGTAGTAGTAGTAGTGATAGCAGTAGCAGGACCAGTGGTAGTGGTTGCAGTTGCAGTAGTAGCAGCAATGGTAGTATTAGTAGGAGCAGCAACAAGAACATTAGCAGCAGCAACAGTAGTAGTAGTAGTAGTAGTAGTCTCGATAATAGTACCAATAGATGCAGTAGTAGTAGCAGTAGTACCTGTAGCCGTATTAGATGCAACAGTAGGAAGAGCAGTAGTTGCAATAGTAGTAGCAGTCGTAGTAGTAGTAGTCGTACTAGTCGTACTAGCAGTAGCATCTAGAGTGACTATAGTTGTTGGAGTGGAAGTAGTAGCAGCAGTTGTTGTAGTTGTAGTAGTACTAATAGTAGCTACAGTAGTGATAGTAGTAGTAGTAGTAGTCATAGTAGATGTAGTAGAAGTAGAAGCAGTAGTGGTAATAGTAGCAATAGTAGTAGTCGTAGTAGTAGTAGGACTAGTAGTGGTAGTAGTAGAAGTAGTGGTAATAAGAGTAGTAGTTGTAGTAGTAGTTGCCAAAGGAGAAGTAGTAGTAATAACAACAGAAGAAATTGTAGTAGTAATCGTTGTAGTACTAGTTATAGTAGTAGAAGTAGTAGGAGTGGTAGTAGTAGTAGTAGGAGCAATATTAGGAGGTATCAGTAGCAGTAGTAGTAGTAGCTTTAGTAGCTGTAGTAGCAGCAGCATTTGTAGTGGTAGTAGTTGTGGTAACGACAATAATAGTGTTAGTAGCAGTCGTGGTAGAAGTAGTAGTATCATTGTAGGAGCAACTGTAGTAGTGGTGAAACTAGTAATAATAGTAGTAGTAGTAGTAGTAGTAGCAGAAGAAGTAGTGGTAGGAGAAGTAGTAGTAGTACCACTAGTAGTAGTAGTAGTCATAGAAGTTTTAGCAATAGTAGAAGTAGTATCCAGAGTAGTAGGAGTAGTAGCTATAGTATTAGCAGTAGTAGTTATAGCAGCAGCAGCAGCAGTAGTATTACTATTGATATTAGTTATAGTAGTATTAGTTGTTGTAGTATTTTTAGTAGCAGCAGCAGTAGGAGGAGGAGTAGTAGCTGTAGTCATTGTAGTATTCATAGTAATAGTAGTAGTAGTAGTAGAAGTAGTAGAAGAAGCTGTAGTCGTAATAGTAATAGTAGTAGTAGTTGTTGTAGTAGTAGTAGCAGTGGTAATAGTTGCAATAGTAGTGGCGATAGTAGTAGTAGCTGTAGTAATGGAAGTAATAGTAGCAATAGTAGGAGAAGGAGGAAGAGTAGCGGTAGCAGTAGTCATAGTAGCAGTAGCAACAGTAACTATAATGGAAGTAGTATTAGTAGTAGTAGTAGTAGTAGTAGTACTAGCAGTAGCAATAGTTATTCTAGTAGTAATAATAGCAATAGTAGTAGAAGTAGAAGTAGTAGTAGTTGTTGTTGTAGTAGTAGTAGTAGTAGTAATAGTAATAGTGGCAGAACTGGTAGGAGCAGTAGTCATAACAGTAGTTGTAATAGTAGTAGTAGCAGTAGCCATAGTAGTAGCAGTAGTTGTAGTAGCATTAGAAGCAGTAGCAGTGTAGTAGTGGGAGAAGTAGTAGCAATAGTAGTCATACTTGGAGAAGTCGTAGTAGTCGTAGTTGTAGGAACAACAACAACAACAGTAGTAGTAGTAGTATTAGTGGCAATAGCAGGACCAATGGTAGTAGTAGTTGTTGTTGTAATAGGACTAGTTGTAGTACTTTTAGTAGCCACAGTAGTTGTAGTTGAAGTAGTAGTAGTAGTATTAGTGGCGATAGCTGGAACAACGGTAGTAGTAGTAGTTGTTGTAATAGGACTAGTTGTAGTACTTTTAGTAGCCTCAGTAGTTGTTGTTGAAGTAGTAGTAGTAGTAGTTGTAGCAGTAGTAGTTGTTATAACAAGAGTAGTCGTAGTAGCAATTGTAGTTGCAACAGTAGTAGTATTTGTAGTAGTAGTAGTAGTAGTACTAGGAGTAGTAGTAGTAGTAGTAGTGGCAGCAATAGTAGCAGTAGTGGTAGAAGTCGCTATAGTAGTTGATGTAGTAGAAGTCACAGTAGTAGTATTAGTAGAAGTAGTAGTAGTAGTAGTAGTAGTAGTAGTAATAGCAGCACTAGTAGTAGAAGTAGTAGTAGTAGTAGTAACTGTATTACTAGCAGCAACATGAAAAGCAGCAATTATAGTAGTCGTAACAATGGTAGTAATAATAGCAATAGTAGCAGTAGTAGTAGCAGTAGAAGCTGTAGTTATTATAGTTGTTGGAGTGGAAGTAGTAGTAGTAGTTGTTGTACTAGTAGTAGCAGTAGTGGTAGTAGCTATAGCAGCAACAATAGTTGTAGTAGAGGTCATAGCCGAAGTAGTAGTAATAATAGCAATAGCAGTAGTAGCAATAGCAGTAGCCTTAGAAGTAGTAGTAGAAGTAGTAGCAGCTATTGTTAGTGGTAGTAGTAGCAGTAGTAGTAGTAATAGTACTAGTAGCAGTAGTAGCAATGTAGAAGTAGCAGTAATAATAGTACAACTAGTAGTAGTAGTAGTTGTAGGAGTAGTAGTTTTAGTAGTGGTAGCCGAAGGACAAGTAGTAGTAATAGTAGCAAAAGTGGTTGCAGTTGTAGTTGAAGTAATAGTTGTAGACATACCAGGAGTAGGAGTAGTATTAGGAATATGTGTAGGAGAAGGAGTAGTAGTAGGAGTAGTAGTAGTAGTGATAGTAGTTGTAGTAGGAGTAGGAGTAGTAGTAGTCGGAGTTGTAGTAGGAGTAGCAGTAGTAGTAGTAGCAATAGTAGTAGCAAGAATTACAGTGTTGCGGACAATAAAGCAGGATATGTAGTAATAATTTAGAGCTTCAAAGCAGAATAATTACTAGATAGAACAAGCTCACTTACAGGTAATATGACTGAACAAAATCAGATCAGAGTGTAGAACAACAGAGGGGAGATTTCAATCAAACTTCTGATGATTTTATTTAGTGGTTCAGCCCTTATTTATAGGGGCGTGATGTTACAAGCAGAAGCGATAAGCAAGACGTCGCTTCTGTTACAGACCCAGGACAGACAGGCCTGCCCTTGATTCCCGTAATGCACTCATATAGTACAAACCAACTACTGCATATAGTACGCTTTCCTTGACTCCCGTCATCTGCTACCTAACCCACCACGCTTCTGTTGCTGGTGTGGGCGATGGGCTAGAACTGAAAAGGACGGGACCGATGGGCCGACGAAATAGTTAGGTTGAGAGCCCGGCCTAGTTGTTCATCATGTTGCCTTAATGTGGGATACCATTGGGCCCAAATTTACTTGTGGCCCGTAATCTATAGCACCCATTTGCCTTTTGGGCGTGCAGCTCCCGAAGTTGTATTAATGCTGCGATGGCCTCCCGGGAGGCCTGCTCTTCCAAGTGTCGTAGGTCGCCCTTGATGGATTCTCATACTTCTGCAGGGGCTGCTGGGTCACCAAGCAGGTGGAGTAGTTGCTTGTACTGCAGAACAGGTCCAGCAGGCCCATTAGTTGTTGTAGAGCTCTGGGCTTTGGTAGTGCTTGCACCTCGTGCAGGGCCAGAGAGATCAGGTGGAGTTGCTCTTGCTCCTTGTCGCCCGGCCATCCTGAAAATACGGTAGAGCATACTAGATGGGATAAGGAATCAGCTAGTTGGTTATTACTACCATCAATATGCTCGAACTGAATGGTTACCCCTGTCCCTGTAATATAATCAGCAAATGCAAGCCATCTAACCCTTGATGGCTTGTTATTGGCGGACTTGTTGAAGAAACTGATTATTGCCTGACAATCAGTCCTAATGATCAGCTCCGCCCTGTCCAGATAGTAAATCTTTAGAGATTCAAGAGAGTTCATCACCGCGTGTATTTCTGCATCGATGGCTGACTTGGGTGGGTTGTATTTTCCGCTTGCGTATGCACATACTCTTTATGTGGACCTAGGATCAAACTTTTGCATCTTCCACTTGCATACGCCTCCCCAACCGTCCATGCAGCCGTCAGCTGCCAATACTTGGTAGCTTCCTTCAGGCGGTACTTCAAGATCTGGTAGAGTTTGTACCAGGCCTTTGATTTGCTTGACCAAATCCCAGTCTCTCGAATTCCACCTCTTCTCTCCTGTAGGGCTAGTCTTGGAGTACAGGGGTCCCAGCAACTTGCCCAGGTTGGGGATGTAATTGCGGGCGTAATTCAGAATGCCGAGCCATGACCTGAGCCCTTTGGTTGTCTTTAGTTCATGATCCTGGACAGTTGCTATTTTCTTAATGATACGTGGTTGGAGTTTTATCTTCTGGCTGCCGATGATGGCGCCCAGGAACTCGACTTCCTTGACTGCGACCTTCATTTTGGTTGGACTGAGGACTAGGCCATTATCCTCACATATTTCCAGCATAGTTCGTAGGTGCTCCGCATGTTGTTCTTCTGTTTCAGAGAAGACTAAAATGTCGTCAATGTAAACAGCTATAAAGTCATCTGTACCTACGAAGCATTGATCCATCTTCCTCTGGAAAATAGCCGGCACGTTCTTCAGCCCGAATGGCATCACCAGCCATTCGTATAGGCCTTCAGGGATCCAGAAGGCGGTCCATTCCACCTAGTCAGGGTGCATTACGACTTGATGGAATCCGCTCTTTAGGTCAAACTTGGAGTAGATCTTACTCCGGTTTACTCTCTTCAGTATGGTCTTGATGCTCGGAAGGCTGTAGTGATCCTTATTAGTTAGATCATTCAGCCTTTTATAATTGAAGACAAGGCGCTCCTTCCCCTTCAGCTCTTGTCCTGTAGCTGGATCGATGCTTGTGCCTGAGTTGATGATGATGGCTGTTGTCCTGTGTCTGCTTTGGCTTGGCCTGATCACCTTGATGTCTAGCAAAGCCTGTACGTGCCTTCTGAAGGCATCGTGTAGTTGGGGAGTCACATGCCTCAGAGGTTTATCGGTAATTGTGAACTCAGGGTTCTTCAGATCCAGGTGGCAAACCACCTGGTTTTTTGCCCAGTGCCGCAGGGGATCCTCGTCGATATAGCCTGCGTCCTTGAGCCGCTGCATTAGGGGCTCGAACTTCATTAGGAAGGTTCTTCTGCTCTCCTCCCTGTTATAGTAGATGGCTTCTTGGATACCGATATACTCGTCCTCCTCAAGGTCGAGTTCTTCTAATGCCGCTGTAACAGCAGCAGCTGGGGTAGTGTTGATAATGGTAAGATTTTTATAAAAAGTAACAGTACTTCCCTCAATTCTTACTCCTCCCTACATAGCTCGGATGAAATTACATCCGACGATCATCTGAATTCCGTCGCCGAGTTCCATCCGGAAGCTATATGTGTAGGGAATACGGAAGACGTTTTCCCCAATGTACATGCGTCCTTGCCTGAGTTTCCGGTTGGCCGTCTGCTTCGAATTGATGCCACTGAAGTGGACAATGAAGCTATTGCACTCAGTGGCCTCCGGGGGAATCGAGGACTCGTCCACACAGCAGGTAGTGGCTCCAGTATCCAGGATTGCTCTAACCTAAAATTTTTTAATCCCAGGGATCTCGAGCTCTACCTGCATGTTATACAACATATTCTTGACAATCCTCTGGTTTGGATGCTGCTGTCCTTCCTCTCGGCTTGCTATAGAAATCTTATGGAAGCTCTCCTGGATTAATACGTTTGCGCCTTCAAAGGTGGCCACTTCCTTTCATTTTGCTTGAAGCCGGCGCCTGTCTGCTTCTTCTAGCCTTTCCTGGTCCTGTCGGAGTTCCTTCTCCAACTCCAACTCTTGGGCCCTTTTCTTATAGAACTCGACTTTGACCTTTAGCCGTTCTATTTCACCATTGCACCAGGATATATAGTATTGTTGCTCCTGGAGCAACTAATGTGAAGAGAGTTGTGCTGGTGCTGCTGGTACGACTGGGACCTGCTTCTTAAAATAAAAGGGGCCACAGAGATTGCATACCGAAACTTTGTAGCTCGGGCAGTGGATTCGTGCTCTCTGCGTCGTCCTTCTTTTACAGCGCGAATAGTTTTCATATTGTGCTGGTATGAACCCGTTGTGCTCCCATTGATGCAGGCAGTTCATCTGCTCCTCTGGTAGCTTTATGAGTGGCATGTAGCTACCTTCGAGCTCTCCTAGCATGAATATAGTTTCCCTTGTGGTGCGTAGCATTGCCTTGAGCGCTTGCTCTGCCCCCTCATCTTCATTTTCCGAGACGCTGAAAATGGTGTCGCTTTCAGCTTCTCCCTCATGGATCGACAGGACGTCGTAGTCTTCTGGTATTGATATCTGCTCAAGAACAGCCATCCTTCTTACATTCTTCTTCTCATTAGGGCACTCCCTGGCGAAGTGCCCTTCTTGGCCACAAAGGAAGCACCTGCACTTCCTATTCCTCAGCAGGTGTTTCCGCTTTTCAACCCTCATATGTGTTTCATGGGGTTTACCTCGATAAGTTCTAGACTTTCTTAGCCCATACCTCTTCTCCTTCTGATAGTAGCCTGGTATCGGGATCTGGCTACAGAACGAGAGGTCCTTTAATGACCTCCGGAATGCGGCTTCCTTGCATTCCGCTTCCAGATACTTATGCGCGAAGAGGATGCGTGGTAGTACTCCTACTTGTACCTCTGAATACTTCTGATCAAATGCCTCCTTTATGCGTCTCCCCAGGTCTGCAGGCATCTTCAGCCAGAACTTCTCAGACTAGTAGTGGTAATAGTGGTAGCGGTCAGACTAGTAGTTGTAGTAGTAGTAGTAGTCGTAGTAGTGGTAGTAATGGGAGTAGTAGTACTCGTAGTAGTAGCAGTAGTAGTGGTAGTAGGAACAGTAGTAGTTGTTGTTGTAGTAGTAGTAGTAATTATAGTATTACGTGTGATAGGAGTAGTAATAGTGGTACTACTAGTAGTAGTTGTAGTATTAGTTGTAGTAGTAGTACTCGTAGTAGTAGCAGTATTAGTAGTAGTACTGGTAGTAGGAACAGTAGTAGTATTCGTAGTAGTAGCAGTAGTAGTAGTAGTAGTGGTAGTAGGAACAGTAGTAGTAGTTGTTGTTATAGTAGTAGTAGTAATTATAGTATTACGTGTGATAGTAGTACTAATATTGGTACTAGTAGTAGTAGTAGTAATAGTAGTAGTAGTAGTAGTAGTAGTAGTAGTAGTAGTAGTAGTAGTAGTAGCAGCAGTAGTAGTAGTAGTAGTAGTAGTAGTATTCGGAATAGTAGTAGTCGTAGTGGTAGTAGTTCTTGTAGTTGTAGTAGTCGAAGGAGTGGTAGAAATATTGATAGCAGTAGTTCTAGTAAGAGTGGTCGTAGTAGTAGTTGTAGTAATAGCAACAGTAGTAGTAGTTGTTGTAGAAGACAAAGTAGTAGTTCTAGCAGTAGCAGAAGTAGCAGTAGCAGGAGTGTTATGAGTAGTAGTAGTGGCAGGGGTAGTGTTAGTATTAGTGGTAGGAGCAGTAGTTATAGCAGTAGGTGTAGTAGTAGGAGTAGTAGTAGGAGTTGATGTAGGTGTAGGAGTAGTATTAGTAGTAGTCATTGTAGTTGTAGTAGTAGTAGTAGTCGTTGTAGTTATAATTGTAGTTGTAGTAGTAGTAGTACTAGTAGCTATAGTTATAGTTGTAGTAGTAGTAGTAGTAGTTCGAGTTAGGGTAGTACTAGTAGTAGGAGTGGTAGAAGTAGTAGGAGTTGCAGATGGAGTAGTAGTAGCAATAGTTGTAGTTGTAGTAGTAGTAGTACCACTACCACCACCACCACCACCACTAGCAATAATAGATGTAGTAGTTGCGGTAGTAGTAGTAGTAACATGACATGTAGCATTAGCAGTAGAAGTAGTATTTGCAGTAGTAGTAGAAGTAGTAGTAGTAGTAGCAATAATAGTGGTAGTAGTTGTTCTTGTTGGTGAAGCAGTTGTGGCAACAGTAGTTGTAATATTAGCATTAGTAGTAGTAGGAGTAGTAGCAGTAGTGTTAATAGTAGAAGTAGTTGTAGTAGTAGTAGGAGTTGCAACAGGTGTCGTAGTAGCTGTAGTAGTAGTAGTAAGAGAGAGTTGTAGTAATAGCAATAGTAGGAGGAGGAGGGTGAATTGTAGTAGTAGTAGTAGTATTCATAGTAGTAGTAGCAGTAGCAGTAGTAGTAGTACCAGTAGTGGCAGTTGTAGTAGTAGTCTTAGTAGTAGTAGTAGTAGTAGTAGTAGTAGTAGTAGTAGCAGTAGTAGTAGTAGTAGTAGTAGTAGTAGTAGTAGTAGGAACAGTAGTAGCAGTTGGAGTAGTCGTAATTGTAGGAGCAGTAACAGCTGTAGTAGGAGTAGTAGTAGTTGTAGTAGTAATAGTCATAGTAGTAGTTGTTGTTGTTGTTGTCGTCGTAGTGGTAGTTGGAGTTGGAGTCGTATAAGTCTTAGCGGTATTAGGAGTGCTAGTAATCTTAGGAATAGTTGTAGTAGTTGTTGTTGTAGTAGTAGTAGCTGTAGTAGTATTCGTATTAGTAGTAGTAATAGTAGTATTTGAAGTAGTAGTTGTTGTTGTAATAGTATTAGTAGTAGTACTAGTAGTAAGAGTAGTAGTAGTGGTGGTAGTAGTAGGAGTAGTAATAGGAGTCGTTGTAGTATTAGCAAGAGTAGAAGTAGCAGTAGTAGTAATTGCAGTTGTAGCAGAGTAGTAATAGTAACAAAAGTAGTGGGAGTAGAAGTTGTAATAGTAGTGGGAGTAGTGGTAGTAGTGGTAGTAGTAATAGTAGTAGTAGTAGTAGTAGTTGTTGTTGTTGTTGTTGTTGTTGTTGTTGTTGTAGTAATAGTAGTAATAATAATAGTAGTAGCAATAGTCGTAGTAGTAGTAGTAGGAGGAGGAGGAGGAGGAGGAGGAGTAGGTGTAGCAATAGTAGTTGTTGTAGTTGTAGTGTAGTAGTAGTGTTGTAATAGTAGCTGCAGTAGTAGTAGTAAAGATTGTAGCAATAGTAGCGGTAGCGGTAGCAACAGCAGTAGCACTAGTAGTAGAAGTAGTAGTAGTAGGAGGAGGATTAGTTGTAGTAATACGAGTAATAGTAGTCATAGTACTAGTAACATCCGTAGTAGTAGTACAAGTAGGAGGACTAGCAGTGATAGTAGTAGTAGTCATAGTAGTAGTAACAATAGTAGTAGTAATAGGAGTAGTAGTAGCAATAGTTGTAGTTGTAGTTGTAGTGTTATGGTAGTGTAGTAGTAGTACAAGTAGTAGTAGTAGTATTAGTTGTAGTAGTAGCAGTAGAAGTAGTAGTAGTCATAATCATAGTAGTAGTATTAGTAGGATTAGTAGTAGTAGTAATAGTAGTTGTTGTAGCAGTAGCTGAAGTAGTAGTAACTATAGTAGTAGCAGGAGTTGTAGTAGTAACAAGAGTAGTAGTTATAGTAGTAGTTGTTGATGTAGCAGTAGTAGTTGATATAGTAGTATTAGTAGTAGTACTTGTAGTCGTAGTAATAGTAGCAGGGGCAGGAGGAGGAGGAGGACCAGTTCTAGTAGTAGTAGCAGTGGTAGTAGTATTAATAATAGTAGTAGTAGTTGTTGTTGTTGTTGTTGTAGTAGTAGTAATAGGAGGAGGAGGAGGAGGAGGAGGAGAAGTAGTAGTAGTAGTAGTAGCAGTTGAAGGAGTAGTATCCGTAGTAGTGTTAAGGGTAGTAGCAGTAGCAATAGGTTTAGTAGTTGTAGCAGTAGTAGCAATAATAGTAGCAGCAGTAGTAGTATTAGTAGTAGTAGTAATAGTAGTGGTAGCAGTAGTAGCAATTGTAGTAGTAGCAGTAGGAATAGTAGCAATAGTAGTAGTAGTAGTAGTAGTAGTGGTAGTAGTAGTAGCTGAAGTAGTAGTAGTAATAGGACTAGTAGTAGAAATAGAAGTAGCAGTAGCAGTAGCAGCATTTGTTGTCGTAGTTGTAGTAGAAGTAGATGTGGTAGTTTTACAAGTAGCAGAAGTAATAGGAGTAGTAGTAATAGTAGAAGTAGTAGTAGTAGTAGTGGTGTTAGTAGTAGTGATGGTTGTAGTTGTTGGAGTAGAGGTAGTGCTAGTAGCGGTAGTTGTAGTAGTACTATAGTAATAGTAACTGTAGCGGTAGTTGTAGTAGAGGTAGTAGTACTAGTAGTAGTTGAGGTAGTAGTACTAATAGCAGTAGTAGTAGTAGCAGCAGTGGTAGCAGTAGTGGTAGTAGTAATAGGACTAGTCGTAGCAATAGTAGTTGCAGTAGTAGTCATAGTAGAAGTAGTAGTAGTAGCTGTTGTTATAGTAGTAGCATTTGCAGTAGTAGTAGTTGTTGTTGTAGTAGTTGTTGTAGTAGTAGCAATAGTAGTAGCAGAAGTAGAAAACGCAGTAATATTTGTAGTAGTGGATGTAGTAGTAGTAGTGGTGGTGGTGGTAGTTGTAGTAGTGATAATAATAGTAGTTGTAGTAACAGTGGTAATAGCAATAGAAGTAGTAGTGCAGGTATTAGCAGCAGTAGTAGCAGTTGTAGTAGTAGCAACAAATGTAGTAGTAGTAGTAGTAGTAGCAGTGGTAGTAATAGTAGTAATTGATGTTGTAGTCGTAGTAATAGGAGTAATAGTACTAGTTTTAGCAGGAGTAGTAGTAGTAATAGGAGAAGTAGTAATATCAGGAGTTTTAGTAGTAGTGGATGTAGTAGTTACTGTAGTAGCAGTACTAGCAGTAGTGGTAGCAGTAGCAGTGGTAGTAGTAGTAGTAATAAATGTGGTAGTACTAGTAGTAGTAGTGGTTGTAGTAGTAGGAGGAAGAGGAGGAGGAGGATAAGCAGTAGTGGTAGTAGTAGCTATAGTTGCAGTAGTAGTAGTAGCAGTAGTAGTAGGAGTAGCTGTAGCAGTAGTAGCAGTTGTAGTAGTTGCAATTGTAGTAGCAAAAGTAAAAAATCACAGTAATAATTGTAGTAGTAGATGTAGTAGCAGCAGCAGCAGTAGTTGTAGTAGCAATAGTAGGAGTAGGAGTAGTAGGAGTAGGAGTAATAATGGTAGTAGTAGTAGCAGTTGTAGAATTGGAAATAGTAGTACTAATAGTAGTTACTGCAGTAGATGTAGCAGTAGTGTCAATAGTTGTAGTTGCAGTAGTAGTAGGAGTAGTACTACTAGCAGTAGGAGTACTTATCGTACTAGTAGTTGTTGTTGTAGTAGTATTAGAAGTAGCAGTAGTGGTGGTAATAGTAGCAGCAGTAGTAACAGGGGTAGTAGTAGTAGTAGAAGTAGCAATAGTAGTAGTAGTAGTAGTAATAGCAGCAGTAATAGGAGTAGTAGTAGCGTAATAGTAGTGTAGCAGTAGTATCAGTAGGGGTAGTTGTAGAGATAGTAGTAGTAGTAGTAGTAGTCGTAGCAGCAACAGTAGCGGTACTGTAGTAGTATTAGTAGTAGTCGTAGTTGTAGTAGTAGAAGTAGTAGCAGTAGTACTAGTTGCAGTCGTAGTTGTTGTTGTTGTAGTTGTGGTGTAGCAGTAGTAGCAGTTGAAGTAGTGGTAGAGGTAGTAGTAATAGTGGTAACAGCAGCAGCAGTAGTAATAGTAGTAGCCTTAGTGGTAGTTGATATAATGGTAGCAATAGTTGTAGTAGCTGTTGTGGAAGTAGTAGTAGCAGTAGTAGTATTAGCAAAAGTAATAGCAGTAGTTGTAGCAGTTGAAGCAGTACTAGTCGTAGTTGTAGTAATAGTTGTAGTAGCAGTAGGAGTAGTAGTAATAGTGGGAGTAGTAGTAGCAGTAGTAGCAGTAGTAGGAGTAGTAGTAGGAGTCATAGTAGTAGTAGTAGGCAGTAGTAGTAATAGCTGTAATAGCAGAATAGTAGTAGTATCAAAAATAGTAGGAGTAGTAGTTGTAATAGTAGTAGTAGGAGGAGGAGTAGTAGTAGTAGTTGCAGTAGAAGTAGTAGCAGCAGTAGTAGTAGGAGTTCTGGTAGTAGTTGTGATAGTAGTAGTAGCAGGAGGAGGAGGAGGAGTATTAGAAGTAGTAGTAATAGTAGTAGCAGTAGTAGTAGCAGTAGCAATAGTAGTTGCAGTTGTAGTATTTGCAAGAGTAGAAGTAGTTGTAGTAAGAGTAGTAGTAGGAGTAGTTGTAGTAGTGGTAGTAGTAGGAGTCGTAGTATGAGTCACAGTAGTAATACCAGTAGTAGCTATAGTAGCAGTAGTAGTAGTCGTAATAGCAGTAATAGTAGAGTAGTAGTAGTAACAAAAGTAGTAGGCGTTGTAGTTGTGATTGTAGTAACAGTAGTAGTTATAATAGCAGTAGTAGTAATAGTTGTAGTAGAAGTAGTAGTAGTAGTAGTAGTAGTAGTAGTATTAGTAGTAGTAGCAGCAGTAGTAGTAGTATTAGTAGTAGTAGTCATAGTAGTAGTAGTAGTAGAAGTCGTAGTAGTACTAGTTATAGTAATAGTAGTAGTAGAAGTAGTAGTAGTAGCAGTAGTAGTAGTCATTGTTGTGATAGTAGTAGTTGTAGTAGCAATACTGGTAGTAGTAGTATTTGACGTAGTAGTAGTAGTAGTTGTGGTAGTAGTTGGAGTTGGTTTAGGAGTAATAGTCGTAGTAGTAGTAGTAGTAGTAATCGAAGTTGTAATTGTAGTAGTAGGAGTAGCAGTAGTAGCAATAGTAGTAATAGTAGGAGTAGAAGTAATAGTAGCAGTAGTAGCAATAGTAGTATTAGGAGTAGTAGTTGTAGTAAGAGTAATAGTAGGAGTAGATGTAGTAGTGGTTGTAGTAGGAATCGAAGTAGTAGAAGTCGTCATAGTGCTAGCAATAGATGTAGTTGTTGTAGCAATGGGAGAAAAGTAGGTATAATAGTAGCAAAAAAAGTAGGTATAGTAGTAGTAGTAGTACCAGTAGCTGCACTGTTAGCTGCAGCAGCAGTAGTAGTATTAACAGTAGCCGTAATAGTAGTAGTAGCAGCAGCAGCTGTAGTAGTAGTTGTGGTAGTAGTAGTAGAAGCAGTTTCAGTTGCAATAGTAATAGTAGTAGTAGCATTAGTAGTGCAGTAGTACGGCGATGATAGTAGCAGTTGGGGTTGTAGCAGCAGCAACAGCAATTGTAATAATAGTAGTAGTGCTCGTAATAATAGTAATAGTAGTAGTAATAGTAGTAGTAGCAGCAGCAGCTGCAATAGCAATAGTTGTAGCAATGCTGATAGTAGTAGCTATAGCAGGAGTACTAGTTCTAGTAGCCATAGTAGAAATTGTAGCAGTAGTAATAGTGCCAGTAGCAGCAGTAGTAGTAGCAGTAGTTGGAGAAGTAGTAGTAGTAACTGTAGTTGCAAAAGTAGTAGCAGTAGTAGTAATAGCAGTAGTAGTACTAGTAGTACTAGTAGCAATTGTAACAGCAGTGGTAGTAGTAGAAGTTGAAGAAACAACGGTTGTATTAGTAGTAGTAGTGGTTGTAGTAGTAGTAGTAGTAGTGGTGGTAGTAGTAGTCGTAGTAGTAGTACTAGTACTAGTACTAGTAGTGGTATTAATAGTAGTAGTAATAATAATAGTCACCTTCGTAACTGTGGTAGCTATAGTAGAAATAGTAGAAGTAGTAGAAGTAGCAATCGTTGATGTAGTTCCAAAAATATTAGTAGTAGGAGGAGGAGGAGAATTAGTAGTAATACTAGTAGCAGCAGCAATAGTATTAGTAGGAGTAGCAGTAGTAAGAGGAGGAGTAGTAGGAGGAGGAGTAGTAGTTATTGTAGTAGTTGTAGTAGCTACAGTAGTGCAAGTAGTAGTAGCAGTAGTAGCTGTAGTAGTAGTAGTAATAGGAGTAGCAGTTGAAACAGTAGTAGTTATTATTGTTATTGTTGTTGTTGTTGTTATACTAGTAGTCATAGTAGTAATACTAGTAGTAATAGTAGTTGTAGTAGTAGTAGTAGTACTATTACTACTACTATTATTACTACTACTACTACTTGCCCTACAACTATTGTTACTGCGATAACAACTACTACTTCCACAACGGCTGCTACTAACGTTGCGGCTACTACTACACTACTACTAGTACTAGTAATACTACTACTACTACTGTTGTTATTGCTATTACTACAACTACTGCTTTTACTAGTTCTTCTACTATAACAATTGCTGCTACAGTTACCACTGCCACTATTGCTACTACTGCTTCTACTATTACAACTATTACTAGTACTACTACTTGTAATACTACTGCTACTACTACTACTTCAACTACTGCTATTGCTGTTGATCTTGCTGCTACTTCTACTTTTACTATTACTACTATTGATGCGACTACAACTGCAACTTCTTCTATGCTACAACACCAACAAAACAACTACTACTAATACAACTACTACAACTACTCTACTACTTCAATTACTACTTCTACTACTACTACGATTTATACTATTACTACAACTGCTGCTATTCATGTTGCTGGTGTTGTTACTATTATTACTACTGCTATTGCTACTACATCTACTACTACTACCACCCCTACTACTACTACTACCACTACTACCACTACTACTACTGCTACTATTACGACTACAGCTGCTACTACTACTTATGCTATTACTACTCCTACTCCGACTCCTACAACTTCTACCTCTGCTACAACTCCTACTACCCGTACTCCAACGACTACTACTACTACTACTTCACCTACTACTTCTACTACTACTTCTACTATTACTACAATGACTACTACTACTATTGCTTCTACAACTTCTATTACTAGTACAATTGCTACTACCGCTACTCTTACAACTTCTGGAACTACCACTAATACTAACACAACTACTACTCCTGCTACTACTCTTAATACTACTACTAATACTTCTACTGCAACTACCACTCCCACTCCAACTCCTACAATTACTGCTACGTCTACTGTTGCTACTACCACAACTACTATTACTACTACTATTACTATTACTACAATTACTACTACTACTACTATTACGGCTATTTCTACTGCTACTGCTACTATTATTACTACTACTCCTACCACTACTACTACTGCGACTACTCCTACCACTACAATAGATACAACCCCTACTACTACTCCAACTACAACTCCTACTAATACGACTACTACTACTACTACTCCAACTCCTATAATTAATACTACAACTAGTACTACTACCTGTACTACTCCAGCTACTATAACTCTTACTACTACTACTTCTACTACTAATGCTACTATTACTTCTACTACTATTGCTGCTACTACTACTACTACTGCAACTACTGCTATTGCTATAACTACTGCTATTACCACTACTCCAACAACTACCACTCCAACTATTAATCCTATGACAACTCTGACTGGTACTACTATTACTAGAACTATAACTATTATTGCTACTGCTTCTTCTGTTACTACTACTAGTACAACTGCTGCTACTACCACAACTGCTACTACTACTACTACTTCCACTACTGCTAATAGTACTACTACTACTACTAGTACTACCACGACTATATCTACTTCTACTACAACAACTACTACACCTCCTCCTACAGCAACAACAACTACTAATCCTACTAGCCGTACTACAACTACAACTCCTACAATAACTCCAGCTGCAACTTTGACTTCTACTACGACTCCTACTAGTGCCACTACTACAACAATTGCTACTTCGAGTATCCCCACTCCAACTTTGACTACTATTCCAACTAAAGCTACTGCTACTACTATTGCAACTACCACTACTACTCGTGCTACAAATACTGTTGTTGTTGCTGGTACTTCTACAACAGCTACTTCTACTAATACTACTACTACAATTACTATTACTAGTACTACTACAACAACTACAACTATTAGTACAACTACTACTACTCCTACTCCTACTACTTCTACTACAAGTGCTCCAACTACTACTACTACTACTCGTACTCCTACTACTACTACTTCTACTCCTAACACTCCAACAACTTCAACTACTACTGCACTCCGAATACAACGACAACAACAACTACTATTGCCACAACTACTACTACTCCTACAACTACTACTACTCCTCCTCCACCTACTACTACTACTCGTACTAATACTTCTACTCCAAACACTCAATTACCACTACTACTACTGCTACTGCTGCTACTACTACTACTACTACTACGACTACAACTACTGCCAATACTACTACTACTACTACTATTACTACTGCTACTGCTACCGCTACCACTACTACTTCTACTACTATTGCTACCACTCCACTTCTGCTACTATTACTTCTACTACTCCTCCAACTCCAACTCCTTCTACTACCCCTACTACTATTACTACCCTAACTCCAACTACTACCCCAACTCCAACTCCTACTACTGCTACTACTACTCCAGCTACTACAACTATTACAACAACAACTACTACTATTACTACTACTAATACTCCAACTGCTACTGCTACTGCGACTACTACTACTAATACTAGCATAACTACTAGTGCTACTACTACTACTACTATTATTTCTACTCCGACTCCTACTACTGCTACTACTACTACCCCAACTACTCCTACCACTATTGCTACTACCACTCCTAATCAAACTCCTACTGCTACTGTTACTGCTACTACTACTACCCGTACTCCAAGCACTACCACGCCTACTACTACTCCTACTTCATCTCCTACTGCTACTAATGCTACTACAACTACCACTACTACTACAACAATAATTACTACAACTACAACTACTACCACTACTACTATCATTACTACTACTACAACTTCAACAACTATTCCAATTGCAAATACTTCAACTCCGACAGCTACAACAACTACTGCCACTACTATTGCTACTGCTGCTGCTGCTACAAGTACTACTACTACTACAACAACAATTACTACTACTACTTCTACAACTATAACTACAACTTCTACAACTACAGCTACTACATTACTACTGGTACAACAGCTAATACTAAAACTCCTTCCACTACTACCACTACTACTACTACTACTACTACTACTACTACTACTTCTACTACAGTTGTTGCTTTTACAGTTGCTGCTGCTACAACTAGTACTACTACTACCACCACAACAATTACTCCTCCTCCTCCTCCTCCTCCTACTACTACTACTCCTATCACTCCTACATCTTCAGCTACTACTACTACTATTACTGGGACTACTACTACACTCCCACAATGAGTACTTCAACTTTTGCTACTAGTACCACAACAACAACAACAACTACTACTACTACTATTACGGCTACTCATATAACAACTTCTATTCCTTCTACAATTTGTAGTAATACTACTACTCCAAACATTTCTACTAACACTACTACAACTACTGCTACTGCTACTACTGCCACTACTACGACTACAACTACTATTGGTACTACTACTACTACTACTATTACTACTGCTACTACTCCTACTACTTCTACTACGGCTGCCATTACTCCACTTTTGCTACACTTCTGCTACTACTTCTCCAACTCTCAACTCCTTCTACTACTACTACCCCTACTACTATTTCTACCCCAACTCCAACTACTACAACTCCAACTACTACCCCAAGTCCAACTCCTACTACTACTGCTACTATTGGTGCTACTACAACTCGTACAATAGCAACAACAACTACTATTATTACTACTACTAATACTCCTACAGCTATTGCAACTACTACCACTACTAATACTAACATAACTACTAGTACTACAACTACTATTACAACTACTACTACAACTACTACTAGGATTATTCCTACTTTGACTCCTACTATTGCTACTACTACTACTCCAACTACTCCTACTACTATTGCTAATACCAGTCGTAATCAAACTCCTGCTGCTACTACTACTCCTCCTCCTACTACTACCCCTACTCCAAGTACTACTACACCTACTACTACTCCCATTCCAACTCCAACTGCTACTATTTCTACTACAACTACCACCACTACTACTACAACAACAACTACTTCTACTACAATTACTACAACTACAACTAGTACCACTACCACTACCACTACTAGTACTGCAACTTCTACAACTAGTCCAATTGCAACTACTAGAACTCTGACTACTACTACACTACTACTACTAATGCTGCTGCTACTATTACTACTACTACTGCTGCTGCTGCTGCTGCTGCTACTACTACTACTACTACTACTACTACTACTACTACTACAACTACTACTACTTCTACAACTACTACTACTACTACTTCTACAACAACAACTACTACTACTTCTACAACTATAACTAAGACGACTACTACATTACTACTAGTACAACTGCTACTACTACTACTCCTTCCACTACTACTACTACTACTACTACTATGAATACTACTACTACTTCTACTTCTACTTCTACTACATTTGTTTCTTTTATTGCTACTACTACTACAACTAGTACAACTACCACTACTACCCCTCCTCCTCCTACTCCTACTACTACTACTACACTCGCATTACGAGTACTTCAACTTCTGCTACTACCACCATAACAACAACAACAACTACTACTACTACAATTACGAGTAATCATACAACTACTACTACTCCTTCTACTTCTCATATTAATACTACTACTCCAAACAATTCTACTACTACTATTGCTACTGCTGCTATAGCTATTACTACTGCTACTACTACAACTACTAGTATAATTTCTACTACTATTATTATTGCTGCTATCACAACTACTATTACCAATACTACTAGTACTACCACTACTGCTACTATTACTATTACTAATAGTAAGATAACTACTACTACTATTACTATTACTACCATTATTACTACTGCTACTATTACTGCTACCAGCACTACTACTACTACTACTGCTGTTGTTGCTACTACTATTGCCGCACCACTGCAACTATTGCTGCTGCTACTACTACTGCTACTAATTTTAGTACCACTACTACTACGACCACTACTAGTGCTACTACAACTGTAATTACTGCTACTACTGTGCCTACTAATACGACTACTACTACAACAACAACTACTTCTACTATTGCTACTACTATTATTACTAGTACTATAACAGCTGCTACAACTACTACTACTGTAGCTACTAATATTTCCACTACAACAACTACTTCCACTACTGCTACTCCTACAACTACTATTACTACTACTGCTACTAGTGCTAGTACAACTACTGTTACTACTGCTGCTGCTACTATGACTTTGATAACTACTACTCCTGCTACTACTACTACTATGACTACCACTACCACTACTACTAGTACTACTACTAGTACTACTACGACTACCACAACTGCTACTACTACTCCTACAACTACTACTACTACTATTACATTTGTTGCTACTGCTACTACTGCTACTACTACTACATCTGCGATTACTACAACAACAGCTATAGGAACTACTACTACTACTACTACTACTGCTACTACAACTACTCCTACTACCGTGACTACTACTTCCACTACAACACTAATACTTCTACTGTTGTTGCTGCTGCTACTAGTGCTACTACAACTACATTTACCACTACTACTGCTACTAGTACTGTTGCTCCTACAGCAACTAAAACTAATACTACTACTACTACTACTACTACTACTACTACTAATACTATTACTATAATACTACTACTATTACTATTACTACAGCAACTACTACAATGGCAATTACTCCTGGAACTACTACTACTACAACAACAACTACTACTATAACTATTACTACTATAACTACTACTACTGCTACTACTCCTAGAACTACGACTCCTAAACAAAAATTACCACTATTACTATTGCTACTATAATTTCTACTACTTCTACTGCAACTTCTCCTGCTACTCCAATTACTACTTCAATTATTACTATTACTGCTGCTACTGCTGCTACTTCTGCTATTGATATTATTACTACTACTACCACTACTTCTTCAGCTACTCCTACTACCACTCCGACTACCACTATCACTACTATTACTACTCATACAACTGCAACTATTACTACTACTACTATTACTACTGCTACTTTTACTACTACTACTACTACAACTACTACTTCTACTACTTCTTCTACTACTACTACTACTACTACTACTACTACTACTACTACTACTACTACTACTACTACTACTA
>RXID01021396.1:0-10659 GCA_005019695.1 Trichopus zeylanicus subsp. travancoricus | reverse complement strand
AACTACTACTTTTACTACCATTACTACTGCTACTGCTACTACTACTTATATTACTAATACTACTTCTCCTACTACTACTACTATTGCTACTACTACAGCTTCTCCTGCTACTTCTACTGCTTTGCCTACAGCCACTACTACTGCCATAACTACAAATGCTACAACTACTGCTATAGCTACTACTACCGCTAATACCACTACTATTACCGCTACTACAACTACTACCACTGTTGCAACTGCTACCAAGATGACTGCTATCAATACTTACACTATTATTACCACTACTACTACTTCTATCACTGTTGCTATCGCAATAGCTGCTACTTCTACTCCTCTTACTACTACCACTATAGCTGTTATGACTTCTACTACTACTATTCCTACTGCAACTACAACTACAACTGCTACTGCTACTACTACTAATGTTACTCCTACTTTTTCTACAACTTTTACTACTCCTACTCCGACTACTACTACTATTGCTACTACTAACACTACTTGTACAACAACTTCTACGTTTGCTGCTTCTGCTAGTGCTACAACTACTACTACCGCTACTGCTACTATTGCTACAACTGCTACAACTACAAATATTACTTCTACTACTATGGCTTCTATTGCTACTAATGCTACTACTAATAGTGTACTGCTACGACTACTGTAACAACTACTACAACAACTACTACTACTACAAATACCACTGCTACTACTATCACCAAAATTATTACTACTACTGCTGCTACTACAACTCCTTTCTACTACTACTGTTGCCACTACTCCTACTACTACTACCACTATTACGTCTCCTAATACCACTACTACTACTACCGCTTCCGCTACTACTACTACTATTGCTACTACTGCTACTATTGCTATCACTACTACTGCTGCTACTGCTACTACCGCTACTATAATTACTACTATTACTATTACTACTACTACTACTAATACTGCTATTACTACAACTTTGACCTCTCCAGGTACTACTACTACAACTGCTTTTGCTTTGACCACCACTACTTCTACTACTAATACTATTACTAGTACTATTAATGCTTTTATTTCTACTACTATTACTTCTATTATTACAACTACTATGATTGCTATTATTGCTACAACTGCTACCACTACAACTACCGCCACGGCTAGGACAACAACAACTACTACCATTGTAACTACTACTACTATTTCTGTAACTACTGCTACTTCTGCTATTGTTGCTACAACTACTACAACAACAACAACTACAACTACTTCCACTGCTGCTACTACTACTAATAACACTACTACTGCAACTACTACAATAACTATGGCTACTACTGCTACTACTACTTCAGTTGCTTTTGCTACTGCTGCTCCAATAATTACTACTACAACTACTACGACTACTAATCGCATGACAACTAATACTACTACTACTGCTACAACTACTACTATTATTACTACTACTATACTACTACTACTACTACTGCTCCTAATGCTACTACTTTTGCTACTGCTACCACTACTGCTACTACTTCTGCTACAACTACTTCTGGTACTCTACTTTTCCTACTGCTACAACTACTACCACTACTTCTGCCACTACCACTACTTCTACCATTACTACTACTCCAATTGCTGTTATGGCTAGTATTGCTACTACTACAACTGCTAATACTACTGCTGCTGCACCAACGACTACTACTACTGCTCCTACTACTCCTACTACAACTACTGCAACTTCTACTACTAATACAACTACTACTTCTCCTTCTACTACTACTACTACTATTATTTTTACTAATAATACTCTTACTACTACCGCTACTGCTCCTGCTACTACTGCTACTGGTCCTACTAATATTGCTACTACTGCAACCGCTACTACTATGACTGCTACTACTAATACTACTACTAATTCTGCTCCAATTACTACTACTACTTCAACTACTACTCCTACAGCTACTGCTACTACTACTACTACTACTACAACCTTGACTACTACTACTGATACTCCTAACATAACTGCAACTACTAATACCCCTACTACTACATCTACTATTGCTGCGCCTACTACAACTATGATTGCTCCTTCTATTATTACTACTACTACTACAACTCTAACTCCTACAAGTGCTACAACTGCTCCTATTGCTACTACTAATGCGACTACTACAACTACCGCTACTAGTGCTACAGCTACTACGGTTGCTGTTACTACTACTACTACTATTGCTACTACTTCTATAACTTCTACTGCTGCTACGACTACTACTACTACTGCTACTACTATTACTACAACAACAACAACAACTACTGCTACCACTACTACTACTACTACTACTTTTGCTAGTACTGCTACTACTACTACAACTACTACCACTACTATTTTATCTAACACTACTACTACTACTACAACTACTGTGATGACTGTTAGTACTACTATTAGCCCTACTGCTATTGCTACTACTCCAACTACTCTGACTACTACTCCTATTACTACTACTTCTGCTACTAGAACTACTACTGCTACTAGCTACTAGCTACTAGAACTACCACTACGGCAAACGACTACTACTACTACTTCTCCTACTAATTACAATGGCCTTCTACTACTATTGCTACGAAACTAAAATACTGCTATACGACTCCGCCTACTCCTACTTCTAGGAATACCACGACTACTGACTACTACTGCTGCTACATTACTGGCGAATCACAACTACTACTACTTCTTCTCCTCTACTACGCGCTACTACTACCTACGATACACTACCTGCTGCTGCTGCTACGAAACTAAGACGGCTACTACCGCTACTGCTTCTAACTACATACAGCTTGCCATTATCCACTATTATTGCACTACTACAATAATGGCTACATACAACGACTACTAATACTACTACCACTACTACTAATACTACGACACTACTACTAAAGCTACTACTACTACTACTACTACTACTACTACTACTACTACTACTACTACTACTACTACTACTACTACTACAACAACAACAACAACAACTATGACTACTACTACTACTGCTACTACTGCTGCTTTTGCTACTGCTACTACAACTACTACTACAACAATCGTAGTAGTCACAGTAGTTGTAGTGGTAGTAGTAGTAATAGTAGTAGTAGCAATAATAGTAGTAGCAGGAACTACGGAAGTAGTAGTATTAGTAGTATGAGTAGGAGGATTAGTAGTGGTAGCAATGGTCATAGTAGTAGAGGTAGTCACAGCAGTAGTACGGGCAATCATAGTAGTAGTAGTAGTAGAAGCAGCAGCAATAGTAGTAGTCAAAGTAGGAGCAATAATAGAATAGTAATAGCAGAAGTAGTAGCAACAGGAACCATAGGAGTAGTAGTATTAATAGTATGAGTAGAAGTAGTAGTAGTAGCAGCAATGGTCACAGTAGTAGAGGTAGTAGTAGTAGTAGTGGCAATCGGAGTAGTAGAAGTATTAGTAGCAACAGCAACAGTAGTAGTAGCAATAGATGTTGTTATAGTAGTTGTAACATAGGTAGTAGTAGTCATAGTAGTAGTAGTAGAAGTAGTATTACCAGTAGTAGTAGTAATGGTAGTAGCAATTGGGGTAGTAGCTGTAGTCATAGCAGTAGCAAGAGCAAGAGTAGTAGTAGTAGAAGTAGTAGTAATGGTAGTAGTAGTAGCAGAAGTTGTTGTAGTAGTAATAGTTGTTGTTGTAAGAGTAGAATTAGTATTAGTCACAGGAATAGGAGGAGTTGTAGTAGTAGCAATAGTAGTATTAGAAGCTGTAGCAGAAGTAGTATTTTCAATAGCAGCAGTTGTAGTAGTACTAGTAGTAGTTGTTGTAGTGGTAGTGTTCACAAAAATTATAGTTGGAAAAGTTATACGAGTAGGAGTAAGGGTAGGTATAGTAGTAACAATAGTAGTAGTAATAGTAGTAGTAGTAGTAGTAGTGATAGTTGTACTAGTAGTTGGATCAATAGTAGTAGTAGTAGCAATAGTAATAGTTGCAGTTGTAGAAGTAGTAGTAGTAGTAGTGGTAGTCGTAGAAGTAGTGACTTGAGTAGTAGTAGGAGTAGTAGTCATAATAGTGGGAGTAGTAATAGTGTAGGAGGAGTAGTAGTAGTAGTAGTAGTAGTATTAGTAGTAGTAATAATAGCAATAGGAATAGTAGTAGTGGCAGTAGTAGTAGTAGCAATAGCAATGGTAGTTGTAGTAGCAGCAACAACAGTAGTAGTATAGTAATAGACATAGTTGTTGTAGTAATAGTACTTGTAGTAGTTATTGTTGGTGTAGTAGCAGCAGTAGTAGTAGTAGTCATTGTAGTAATAGTGTTAGTCGTATTAGTAGTGGTAGGAGAAGTAGTAGTAGTAATAGTAGTAGTAGTAGTAGGAGGAGGAGGAGGAGGAGTAGTAGCAGTAGTAGTAGTAGGAGGAGGAGGAGGAGGAGGGGTAGTAGCAATAGTAGCAGTGGGAGCAGTAGTAGTAGTTGTCCTATAAGTAGTAGCAGTAGTGCTAATAGTAGTAATAGTAGTAGTAGTAGTAGTGGAGGTAGTTGTGGCAGCAGCATAAGTACTGGTAGTAGTGCTAGAAGTAGTAGTTGTTGTAGTAGTCGTAGTAGTAGAATTAGTAGCAGTAGTAGTTGGAGTAGTAGGAGTAGTTGCTGCGGCGACAGTATTAATAGCACTACTAGTAGTTGTTGAAGTAGTGCTAGTAGTCGTACTAGTAGTAGTGGTAGATGTAGTAGTCATAGTAGTAGTAATAGCCATAGTTGTAATAGTTGTAATAGTAACAGCGCTAGTTGCCATAGTAGTAGTAGTAGTAGCTGTAGTATTAGTAGCAAAATTAGTAGTAGTTGTTGTTGTAGTTGCAACTCCTTTAGTAGCTATAGTAGTAGAAGTAGTAGTAATAGTAATAGTTGTAGTAGCAGCAGCAGCATCAGTAGTAGTTTTAACAATAGCAATAGTAGCAATAATAGTTGTAGTGATAGTAGTACTAGTAGTAGTTGTAGTAATGGAAGTATTAATAGTACTAGCAGTAGTAGCAGCAGCAGCAATAGTACTAGGAGTAGTAGTTTTAGTAGAAGTAGTAGAAGTAGTTCTAGTAGTAGTAGTATTAGTAGTCGAAGAAGTAATAGGAGTATTAGTAGTAGCAGCAACAACATCAAAAGTAGTAGCAGAAGGAGTAGTAGTAGTAGTAGTAGTAGTAGTAGTTGTTGTTGTTGTTGTAGCAGTAGTAGTAGCCGTATTAATAGAAGTAGCAATTGTAGGAGAAGTAGCGATTGTAGTTGAAGTAGCCGTAGTAGTAATGGCCATAATACTATTACTATTTGTACTAGCAGAAGTTATAGTAGTACTAGCAGGAGGCATAGCAACAGCAGCAGCAGCTGTAGTAGCTGTAGTAATAGCACTAGTAGTGGTAGTAGCATTAGCAGTAAGAATAGTAGTAGTTGTAGTTGTAGTAGCAACGGCAGCAGTAGTACTAGTAGTAGTAGTGGTGCTAGTAGTAGTAGTTGTTGTTGTAGTAGTTGTAGTAATAGTAGTAGTAGTAGGAGAATAAGTAGCAGTAGTAGTTGTTGAAGCAGAAGTAGTAGTAGTAATAGGAGAATTAGAGCAGCAGTAGCAGAAATAGTAGTATTAGGTCTAGTGGTCGAAGTAGTAGTAGTTGTTGTACTAGTAGTATTAGCAAAAATTCTAGTTGGAAGAGTAGTAGCAGTCGGAGTTGGAGTAGGAGTAGTAGTAGTAGTAGTAGTAGTAGCAGTAATAGTCAAACTAGTAGTTGGAGGAGTAGTTAGTAGGCGTAGTAGGAGTAGTAGTAGTAATTGTTGTTGTAGTATTAGTAGTAGTAGTCTTAGTAGTAGTAGCAGTAGTAGTCGTAGTAGTAGTAGCAGTAGTAGTAGTAGTAGTAGTAGTAGCAGTAGTAGGATTAGTAATAGTAGCAGTAGGAGTAGCAGCATTAGTAGTAGTTGTAGTAGTAGTAGTAGTAGCAAGAGTAGCAGTAGTAACAATAGCAGTAGGAGTAGTAGTAGTAGCAACAACATCAGTAGTAGTAGTAGTAGTACTAGCAGTGGTAGCAATAGGAGTAGTAGTAGTAGCAGCAGCAGGAGTAGTAGTAGTAGTAGTAGTAGTAGTAGTAGTAGTAGTAGTTGTAGTAGTAGTAGTAGTAGCAGCAGCAGAAGTAGTTGTGGTAGTAGCAGTAGTATCAGTAGTAGCGGTAGTAGGGATAGTAGTGGTAGTAATATTAATAGCTATAAAAGGAATAGTAGTAATAGCAGTAGGAGCAGTAAGTGTAGTAGCAATAGTAGCACGAGTCGTAGTAGCAGCGGTAGTGGAAGTATTACCAATAGTTGCAGTTATAGAATTATTTATTGTAGTAGTAGTCATAGTAGTAGTAGTGATAGTAGCGGTAGTAGCAGTACTATTATTAGTACTACTAGTAGAGGTTGTAGAATTAGTAGTAGTAGTAATAGTAGTAGTTGTTGTAGTAGTAGTAGTACTAACAGTAGGACTATTAGTAGTAGTAGTTGTTGTTGTTGTAGTAGTATTAGTTGTAGTAGTAGCAGTAGGAGTAGCAGGATTTGTAGTAGTAGTCTTAGTAGGAGGAGGACGAGGAGGAGTAGGAATAGTACTGGTAGTAGTCATAGGAGTAGGAGTACAAGTGGTAATAGGTGTAGTAGTAGTATTAGCAGTATTAGCAGTAGGACTATTAGTAGTAGTAGTTGTTGTAGTAGTAGTAGTATTAGTTGTAGTATTAGAAATAGTAGTAGTAGTAGTAGGAGTGGCCTAATAGCAATAGTTGGAGTAGTAGGAATAGTAGGTGCATTAGTAGCAGTAATAACAGTATTGGTAGTAGTTTTAGTAGGAGTACTAGTGGTAGTAGTAGTAGTTGTTGTTGTTGTTGTTGTAGTAGTAGTACTAGTAGCAGCAGCAGCGGTAGTAGTAGTAGCAGTAGTATTAGAAGTAGGAGCAGTAGAAGTAGTAGTTGCTGTAGAAGTCGTAGAAGCAAAAGTGGAAGTAGTAGTATTCAGACTAGTAGTAGGAGTAGGAGTAGGAGTTGGAGTTAAGAGTAGTCAAAGCAGAAGTAGTAGCAGTGTTAGTAGTATTAGTCGCAGTAGTCATAGTAGTAGTAGTAGTCATAGTAGTAGTAGTAGTACTAATAGCAATATTTTTAGTAGTAAAAGTGGTAGTTGCGATAGCAATAGTAATAGTAGTTGTAGTAGTAGAAGTAGTAATAGCCATAGTAATAGTTGTAGTAGTAGTAGCAGTAGTGGTAGTAGAAGGAGTAGTAGTAGTTGAAGTAGTTGTTGTTGTAGTAATAGTAGTAGTAGTAGCAGTAGTAGTAGTAATAGGAGTAGTGGTAATTCTAGTAGCAGAAGTAATAGAAGGTGTAGTTTTAGGAGTAGGAGTTGGAGTATGAGAAGCAGAACTAGCAGTAGTCCTACTAGTAGTAGTAGTAGCAGTAGTAGCCATAGTACTAGTTGTCGTAGTTTTAGTAATAGTAGTAGTAGTACTAGTAGTAGGAGCACTAGGTGTTGCAGCTGTTGCAGCCGCAGTAGTAGAAGTTGTTGTTGTAGTAGAAGTAGTAACAATAGTAGCAGTTCTAGTAATAGTTATTGTTGTTGTTGTTATTGTAATAGTAGTTGCAGTCGTAGTAATAAAAATAGTAATGGTTGTGGTTGTAGTAGTAATTATTATAGTAGTAAGAGGAGTAGGTGTAGGATTAGGGGCAGTAGTAGGAGCAGTAGTAGTAGTAATAGTTGTAGTAGGAGTAGTAGTAATTGTAGGAGCAGTACCAGTAAGAGTAGCAACAGAAGTGGTAGCAGAAGTTGTAGTAATAGCAATAGTGGTAGTAGTCATAATAGTAATCGCAATAGTAGTAGGAGCCATAGTAGTAGTAATAGTAGTAGTAGCAATTGTAGTAGAAGCAATAGCAGCAATAGTAGTAGTAATATTAGTAGTAGTGGTAGTAGTAGTAGTAGTAGTAGTAGTATTTGTAGTAATAGGTGTAGTAGTAGTAGTACTAATAGTGGCAACAGTAGTAGTAGTTGTAGTAGTAGTAGTAGGAGTAGTAGTAGTAGCAGAAGTTGTAACAGTAGCATTTGTTGTTGTCGTAGTAGTTCTGGTAGTACTAGTAGTAATAGTAGTAATAGTAGTAGAAGTTATAGATTTTGTAGTAACAGTAATAGTACAAGTAGAAGTAGTAGTAGTACTACTAGTTGAAGTGGAAGGAGGAGTAGTAGTAGTTCTAGTTGTCATAGGAGTAGTAGTTGTAGTAGTAGAACTACTTGTAGTCAGAGTAGTAGTAGTGGTAATAGTAGCTGGACTAGTAGTAGTTGTTCTAGAAGTGGAAGAAGTTGCAGTAGTCATGTAGCAGTTGCAGCAACAATAGTAGTAGTAGAGGTAGTAGTAGCAGAAGTACTAGCAGTTGTAGTTGTAGCAGCAAGAAGAGTAGTAGTAGTAGTAGTAGCAGAAGATGCAGCGGTGGTAGTAGTAGTGTTAGTAGTTATTGTAGTAGTAGTAGTAGTACTAGTAGTAGTAGTAGAAGTAGGAATACAGGCATTAGTAGTAGTAGTAGTAGTGGTAGTAGTAGTAGTAGTAGTAATACATGTAGAAGTAGTAGTAGTAATGGGAGGCGTTGCAGCCGTAGCAGCAGCAGAAGCAATAGTTTTTGTAGTTGTAGTAGTAGTAGAAGTAGTTGCAGTACTAGTGGTAGTAGCAATAGCAGTAGTAGTATAAGAAGTAGTAGTAGTAGTAGTAATACTACTAGTAGTAGTGGTAAAAGAACTAGTACCATTAGAAGTAGTTGTACTTGTAGTTGTAGTAGTAGCAATACATGTAGTAGTAGTAGTAGTAGTATAGGTAGTATTAGTTGTAATCGGAGTTGGTGTAGGAGAATTAGTAGTACTTGTTGTCATTGTAGTAGCAGTACAAGTAGTAGTAGTAGTAGTACTAGTAGTAGTAGTTGCAATAGGAGTTGGTGTTTGAGTAGGGGTAGTAGTAGGAGTAGTGGTAGTAGTAGTAGCAGTAGTAGCAGTAGTAGTAGTAATAGGAGTAGTAGGAGTAGATAGGAGTAGTATTGGTAGTAGTAGTAGCAGCAACAACAGTAGTAGTATAGTAATAAAAGTAGTTGTTGTAGTAATAGTACTTCTAGTAGTCTTAATAGTAGTAGTAGTTGTTGTTGTAGTAGTAGCAGCAGTAGTAGTAGCATTAGTCGTTGTAGTAATAGTGCTAGTAGTATTAGTAGTGGTAGGAGAAGTAGTAGTAGTAATAGTAGTAGTGGTAGTTGTAGTTGTAGTAGTAGGAGTAGTAGTAGTAGTAGTAGTAGTAGTAGCAGTGGAAGCAGCAGTAGTAGTTGTAGTATAAGTAGTAGTAGTAGTAGTAGTAGTAGTAGTAGTAGTAGTAATAGTAGTAGTAGTAGTAGTAGTGGAAGTAGTAGTAGTAACAACATAAGTAGTGATAGTTGTGCTAGAAGTAGTAGTTGTTGTAGTAGTCATAGTAGTAGAATTAGTAGCATTTGTAGTTTGAGTACTAGGAGTAGTGTTAGAAGTTGCTACGACAATAATAGTAGTAGCACTACTGGTAGTTGTTGAAGTAGTGCTAGTAGTAGTACTAGTAGCCGTGGTAGAAATAGTAGTCATAGTAGTAGTAGCAGTTGTAGAAGTAGTAGTAGTACTTGTATTAGTAGTAGTTATACGAGTAGTAGTAGTTGTAGGAGGAGTAGTAGTAGTAGGAGTAGCAGTAGAAGTAGTAATTATAGTAGTAACAATAGGAGTAGTTGTAGAAGGAGAACAAGTAGTAGAAGTAGTGGTAGTTGTAGAGTAGCAGTAGTAGTAGTTGTTGTAGAAGTACTGGGTGGAGTCATGGTAGTTGAAGCAGTACCAGTCATAGTTGTAGTCGCAGGGGTAGCAGAAATAGCATTAGAAGCAGTGGCAGTAGTAGTAGTATGAGTAGCGATAGCAATATTGGTAATAATAGTGGCAGAAGTAGTAGTTGTAGTACTGGTAGCAGTAGAAGTAGTTGCAGAAGTTGTAGTAGAGGTTGTAGTAGTAGTAGTAGTAGCAGTAGCAGCAGTAGCCGTAGTAGTAGTAGTAGGAGTAGTAGAAGGAGTCGGTGTATGAGTAGGAGTGGTAGTAGGAGTATTAGGAGTAATAGTAGTAGTAGGATTAGTAGTAGCAGTAGTAGGAGTAGGAGTAGGAGTAGTAGTAGTCGTAGTAGTAGTAATGGTAGTAGCAGTCGTAGTAGTAGGAGTTGTATTAGTAGTTTTAGTTATAGTAGTAGTAGAAGCAGTATTAGTAGTATCAATACTAGTAATAGTAGTACTATAGTAGTTATTGTAGTAATAGTAGCAGAGGAGTAGAAGTAGTAGTAGTAGTAGTAGAAATAGTAGTAGTAGTAGTAGTAGTAGTAGTAGTAGTAGTAGTAGTAGTAGTAGTAGTAGTAGTAGTAGTAGTAGTAGTAGTAGTGAGTGGTAGTAGTTGCAGAAGTAGTAGTAGTAGTGGTCATAGTAGTCATAGTAATATGTGTACTTCTAGTAATAGTGGTAATAGTAAGAATAGTGGGAGTAGGAATAGTAGTAGCTGTAGTAGTTGTTGTTGTTGTAGTAGTAACTGTAGTAGTACTAGTAGGAGTAGTTGTAGAAGTAATAGTAAAAGACATAGTACTTATAGTTATAGTCGTAGTAGTAG
>RXID01021395.1:0-39729 GCA_005019695.1 Trichopus zeylanicus subsp. travancoricus | reverse complement strand
ACTTCAACGACTACTACTACTACTACTACTAATACTACTACTACAACGATGATGACGACTACTATAACTACTACTTCTGCTCCTACTACTACTATAACTACCACTACCACAACTTGTACTACTACATCTACTTCTCCTATTACTGCTACTACTTCTACTACTACTAGTAGTACGACAGTCACTGCTACTATAGCAACTACTACAGCTACTACTCTTGCTACTACTACTACTATGCTCACGACTACTACTACTTCTACTACTACTACTACAACAACAACTACTACTACTACTGCTACTGCTCCAACCTCTACTACTCCTACTTGCTACTACTACTACTTCTATGAGTACAACTACTGCTGCTGCTGCTACTAGTACCACACTACTACTTCAACCACTACTACTACTAGCATTGCTACTACTCCAACAACTACTACTATTACTAATACTAATACTAATACTACTACTAATACTACTACTACTACTACTACTACTACAACTACTACTACTCCTTTTTCTACTACTACTACAACTCCTACTACTATTACTACTGCTACAACTACTAGTACTCCTACTGCTACTACTAATACTATAATTGCTACAAATACTGCTACTTCTTTTACTACTACTCCTACAACTACTACAACTACCACTGCTACTACCACTGCTGCTGCTGCTACTACTACTTCTAATACTACTACTCGAACTCCTACACCTATGGTTACTCTTACTACTACTTCTACTGCTACAACCACTAGCACAACAACTACTACTGCTACTACTACTTCTACTACTACTGCTGCTACTATAGCTGAAACTACTACTACTTCTACTACCACTACTACTACTATTCCTACTGTACTACTACTACAATTCCTATTACAACAATTACTATTTCTATTGCTACTGCTGCTACCACTACAATCTCTACTACTACTACTACTGCTACTACTACAACATTTGTACTACACTACTACTGCAACTTCTACTATTGCTACTACTATGACTCCTATTACTTCTACAATTTCTACTACTATTATTACTACTACTGCTGCTGCTGCTATTGTTGCTGCTACTAGTACTACACTACTACTATAACTACTACTATTAGCATAACTACTACTCTGACAACTACTACTATTACTAATACCAATATTACTACTACTACTATAATAACAACTACTACTACTACAATAACTCTTTTTCCTACTTCTACTACAACTCCTACTACTGTTACTATTGCTAACCTACTAGTAGTCCTACTGCTACTACTGAGACTATAACTACTACTAATACTACTACTTCTACTACTACTACTACTACTCCTACAACTACTACTCGACTTCTACTACACCTCCTAGTACTACTACTACAACTACCATTGCTAATGCAACTACAGCTACTACAACTTCTACTACAACTACTCCAACTCCTAGACCTATGGTCACTCCTAGTACTACTTCTACTGCTACAACTACTATTACAATAACTGTTGCTGCTATGACTACTTCTACTACTATTGTTGCTACTATTACTAAAACTACTGCTACTACTGCTACTTCTACTACTATTGTGAATAGTACTACTATTATAACTCCAATTACCACAACTACTACTGCTACTACTACTACTACTAATGCTACTCTTACTAGTACTATAAATCCTAATACTCCTATGACTTCTGCGATAACTACTACTACTACTACTACTACTACTACTACTACTCCTGTTACTACTACTACTACAACAACTACTACTACTATTAAGAATACTCCAACTGCTACTACTGCCCCTGCTTCAATTACTACTGCTACTACTTATCATACTAATACTACTACTCCAAACACTCCTATGACTTCTAATTTGGCAAAAACTGCTACTACTACTTCTACTACTATTACTACTACTTCTACTTCTGCTACAACTACTTTCACAACAAGTACTACTACCACTCCTACTACTACTACTACAAGAACTACTACTGCTAAGACTACTACTTCTCCTACTAGTAGTATTAGCAGTTGTTATTATTGTTCTTGTAATAGTAATAGTAGTATTAGTAATATTTATAGTGATAGAATTAATAATAGTAGTAGTAGTCATAGTAGTAGAAGTAGTAGTAGCACTAGTAGTAGTAATAGTAATAGTATGAGAAGGAGTAGCAGCAGCAGTAGTAGTTATAGTAGCAATGACAGCAACTATAGCAGTAGTAGTAGCAGTACCTGCAGCAACAACTAATTCTTGTTGTAGAAGTAGTAGTCATAGGAGTAGTAGCAGTAGTAGCGTTAGTAGTAATAATTTTAGTAGTAGTACAAGTAGTAGTACTAGTAGTATTAGTAGTAGAAGTAAGGGTTATAGCAGTAGTAGTAGCAGTTGTATTAGAAGAAGAAGTAGTTGTAGCAGTAGTAGTTGTACTACTAGTACTAGTAGTAGTGATAGTTGTTGAAGTAGTGGTAGAAGTAGTAGTTGTTGTTGTAGTAGTAGTAGAAGTAGTAGTCATAGTAATTGTTGAATTAGTAGTAGGAGTTGTTGTTGTAGTTGTAGTAGTAGTAGTAATAGTAGTAGTAGTAGTAGTAGTATTATTATTAGTAGTAGTAGGAGTAGGAGTAGTAGTAGTAGTAGTAGGGGGTAGTAGTAGGAACAGAAGTAGTAGTAGTAGTAGTAGTAGTAGAAGTCATAGTAGCAATAGCATTAGTAGTAGTTGTAGTAGTAGGAGTAGTAGTTGTAGCAATAGGAATTATTGTAGTAGTTGTAGAATTAGTTGTCGTCATTGGAATTGTAGTAATAGTAGTCATAGTAGTAGTAGTATTAGTTGTAGTAGTTGCAGTACTAGTAGTAGTTGTAGTAGTATTAGTAGTAGTAGTAGCAAGAGAAGTAGTAGTAGGAGTCATAGTAGTAGTTGTAGTTGTTGTTGATGTTGTGGTAGTAGAAGTAGTAGCATTACTATTAATAGTGGTAGAAGTAGTAGTAGTTTTAGTAGTGGTAGTAGTAGTTTTAGTAGGAGTCGTAGTGGTAGTAGTAGCAGTAGGAGTAATAGTAATAGTAATAGTAGTAGTCGCAGAAGTTGCAATAGCAATAGTAGTAGTAGCGAAAGTTGTAATAGTAATAGTAGTAGTAACAGTAGTAGTAGAACTAATAGTAAGAGCAGTAGCTATAATAGTACTTGCAGTTGTAGTACTAGTAATAGCAATAGTAGTAGTAGTTGTAGTAGCTGTAGTAGTTATTGTTGTTGTTGTTGTAGTAGTAGTAGTAGTAGTAGTAGTAGTAATAGTAGTAGAAATAGGTGTAGTAGTCACAGTTGTAGTAATAGTAGCAGTTGTAGTAGGAATATTTGGAGCACTTGCAATAGTAGAAATAGTAGTAGTTGTAGATATCGTAATAGTTGCAGGAGTAGAAGTAGTCGTAGTTCTTGTAGTGGCAGTAGAACCAGTAGCAGTAGTAGAAGTAATGGTAGTAGTACTAGTAGTAGATGTGATAGTTATAGCCATAGCAATAGCAGTAGTTTTAATAGTAGTGGTACTAGTAGGAGTAGTCGTAGTTGTTGTTATTATTGTAGTAGTTGTATTAGAATTAGTAGTAGTAGTATTAGTGGTAGTAGTATTAGTAGTAGTAGTAATAGTAGTAGTAGGAGGAGGAGGGGGAGTTGGAGTTAAAGTATTAGTAGTAGTAGGAGTAGCAGCAGCATCAGTAGTAGCAGTAGTTGTTATAATAGTAGTAGTGGTAGTTGTTGCAGCAGTTGTAGTATTAGTAGTAACAATAGTAGTTATTATTATTGTTGTAGTAGTAGTAGGCACAAAAGTATTAGTTGCAGAAATAATAAGTGTAGTAGTAGTTGTAGTTGTAGCTGTAGTTGCAATAGTAGTAGCAGTAATTGCATTAGCGTTAGCCGTAGTAGTATTACCAATAGTAGCAGCAGCATAGTAGTAGTAGGAGTAGTGGTATTAGTAGTTGAAGTGGGAGTTGGATTAATAGTAGTAGAAATAGTAGTAGGAGTTGTAGTAGGAGTAGTAGTTCGAGGTGTAGTAGTAGTTGTAAAAGTAGTAGTGGTAGTAGTAGTAATAGTTGCTGTTGTCGTGAAAGTAGTAGTAGTATTAGTGGTAGCAGTTGTTGTAATAGTAGGAGTAGTAGTAGTAGTTATAGGAGTGGTAATAGTAGTAGTTGTTGTTGTAGTAGAAGTATTAGAAGTAGTTGTAGTAGTAGTAGTCCCTTTAGTTGAGGTTGTTGTAGTGCTAGTAGTTGTAGTTGTTGTAGTAATAGTAACAGTAGGAGTAGTTGTCATGCTAGTACTTGTAGTATTAGTAGTATTAGTAGTAGTAGTAGTAGTTGTAGTAGTAGTAGCAGCAATAGTAGTTGGATTAGGGGTTGTAGTAGTAGTTGGAGTGGTAGAAGTCGTAGGAGTTGCAGTAGAAGTAGTTGTAGCAGCAATAGTAGTAGTAGTTGGAGTAGTAGTAGTGGTAGTATTAGTAGTAGTAGTAGTACTAGTAGCAGTAGTAGTAGTAGCAGCAATAGCAGTTGTAATTATTGTGGTAGTAGTATAAATTTTAATAGTCGTAGTAGTAGTAGTAATAGGACTAGTAGTAGTAGCAGTAGGAGTAGTATTTGTAGTAGCAGTAGTAGTAGTGGTTGAGCTAGTAATAGTATTAGTAGTAGTTAATATGATAGTAGTAGCAGAAGGAGGAGGAGGAGGAGGAGGAGGAGCAGTAGCCGCAGTAGTAGTAGTAAAAGTAGTAGTAGCAGTTGAAGTAGTAGCAATAATTGGTGTTGTTGTAAAAGCAGTAGTATTAGTAGTAGATGTAGTAGTAGTAGTAGTAGGTGTTGTTGTTGGAATAGTCGGAGGAGTAGTAGTAGTAGTAGCAATTGAAGTATTAAAAGTAGTTGTAGTTGTAGTAGTCCCGGTAGTTGAGGTAGTAGTAGTGCTAGTAGTTGTAGCTTTTGTAGTAGAAGTAGGAGTAGAAGTAGTAGTAGTAGGAGTAGTTATCGTACTGGTAGTTGTAGTTGTTGTACTATTAGTAATAGTTATTGTTGTTGTAGTAGTAGTAGCAGCAGTAATAGTTGGAGTAGGGGTTGTAGTAGTAGTAGGAGTGGTAGAAGTAGTGGGAGTTGCAGTAGGAGTAGTAGTAGTTAGAGTAGTAGTAGTAGCAGTATTAGTAGTAGTAGTAGTAGTAGTAGTAGTAGTAGTAGTAGTAGTAGTAGTAGTAGTAGTAGTGGGAACAAGAGTTGTAGTTGTTGCGATAGTAGTGTAAATCATAGTAGTAGTAGTAGTAATAGGACTAGCAGTAGCAGTAGGAGGAGTAGAATTTGTAGTAGTAGCAGTAGGAAGTGTAGGAGTAGCGATAGTAGTAGGAGCAATAGCAGTAGTTGTCGAATTTATAGTAGTAATAGTAGTAGTAGCAGTAGTAGGAGTAGTAGTAGTGGCAGCTAAACTTTTAGTAATAGAGTAGAAGTAATAGTAGTATGATTGTTTGGAGTGGTAGTATTAGAACTACTATTTGTAGTAGTAGTGTAGTAATACTTGTAGGAGTAGTAGTAGTAGTTGTTGTAGTCATAATAGTAGTAGTAGTAGCAGTAGTGGTGGTGGTGGTAGTAGTAGTAGTAGGAGTGTAGTAGTTGCATTACTAGTCATTGGAGTCATAGGAGTGTTGGGAGTAGTAGTAGTATTAGGAGTAGTGGTAGTAGGAGTAGTAGTTGTTGTTGTTGTGGTAATAGAAGTTGTAGTAGTAGTAGCAGAAGCAACAATAGTAGTGCCTATAGCAACAGTAGTAGTAGTAGTAGCAGTAGCAGTAGTTTCAATAATAGTAGCAGTAGCAGTAGTTTCAGTACTAGTAGAAGCAATACTAGTAGTAGTAGTTGTTGTTGTTGTACTAGTAGTTGTAGCAGTAGAAGTAGTAGTAGGATTAGCAATACGAGTAGGAATTGGAGTAGTAGCAGTAGTTATTGTAGTAGTAGTAGCAGTAGCATCAGTAGCAGCAGCAGCAGTAGTATTAGTAGTAGTAGCAATGGTAGTTGTAATAGTACTGGTAGGAGGAGTAGTGAAGGTGGTAGTAGTAGTAGTTGTAGGATTAGTAGTAGTCGTGGTAGTAATATTAGTAGTAGTTGTAGTATTAGTTGTAGCAGAAAGAGTGTTAGTTGTAGTAGTAGTAATAGCAGTAGAAGTAGCAGTAGTAGTTGGAAAAAAGTTGTTGTAGTCATTGTAGTAGTTGTTGTTGTCGTTTTAGTAGTAGTAATAGTAGTACTTGTAGCAGTAGTGCAGCACTAGTAACAGTAATAGTTGTAGTTGTTGTTGTAGTAGTAATAGAAGTAGTAGAAGTAGTAGTAGTGGTAGTTGAAGTAATAGTATCAGTAGTAGTAGTAAGGGTAGTAGTAGTAGCAAGAATAGTAGTTTTTGTAGTAGAAGTAGAGGTGGTAGAAGTAGTAGCAGTAGTAGTAGTTGTAGTCGTGGTAGTTGTAATAGTAGTTGTTGTAGTAGTCGTAGTTGTGGTAGTAGTAGTAGCATAAGAAGTAGCAGAAGAAGTAGTAGGAGTAATAGTAGTTGTAGTAATAGTATTGTTGCAGCTGCAGTAGTAGTAGTAGTAGTAATAGCCGTATTAGTAGCAGCAAGAGCAATGACAGTAGTATTAGTTGCAGAAGTAGTAATAGTAGTAGTTGGAGTAGTAATAGTAGCAATAATAGTAGTTGTACGAGTAGTAGTAGCAGAAGTTATTATAGTATCAGCCGCAGTGGCTGTATTTGTTGTAGTATAAGTAGTAGCACTAGCAGTTGTAGTCTTAGTAGTACAAGTAGTAGCTATTGTAGTTGTAGTAGTCATAAGAGAGGTAGTAGTAATAGAAGTAGTAGTAGTAATAGAAGTAGTAGTAGTAGTGGAAGTGGTAGTCATAGTAGTAGTAATAGGACTAGTAGTAGCAATAGTTGTAGCCACAGTAGTAGACATAGTAGTAGTAGTAGTAGTAGTCAAGGAAGGAGTAGTTATAGTAGTAGTTGTTGGAGAAGTTGTAGTGCTAGTAGCAGTAGTTTTTGTAGTAGTGTAGTAATAGTTGCAGCGGTAGTAGTAGTAGATGTAGTAGTGGTAGTAGTTGTACTAGTAGCAGTAGTAGCAGTAGTAGTAGTAGTGGTAGTAGTTGTACTAGTAGCAGTAGTAGTTGTAGTAGTAGTTGTGGTAGCAGTTGTACTAGTAGTAAAATGACTAGTTGTAGCAATAGTAGTAGTAGGAGTAGTAGCAGCAATAGTAGTCGTAGTAGTAGTATTAGTAATAGTAGCAGTTGTTGCAGTAGTAGAAGTACCAGCAGTAGTAGCGAAAGTAGAAGTAGCTGTAACAATAGTTGAAGTAGAGGTAGTAGTAGTTGTTGTAGTAGTAGTGGTGGTAGTAGTAATAGTTGAAGTCATAGTAGTTGCAGTAGTAGTAACGGTAGTAGTAGTAGTAGTAGTAGTAGTAATAGTAGTAGTAGTAGTAGTAGTAGTAGTAGAAGTAGCAGTAATAGGAGAAGTAGTAGTAGTAGTTTTAGTAGTTGTAGAGGTAGTAGTATCCGGTAGTAGTAGTAGTAGTAGTAGTTGCAACAGCAGTAGTAGTCGTAGTAGTGGTAGTAGTAGGCGCAGTAGTTGTAGTAAATGTCATAGTACATGCAGTAGTAGTGTTGGTAGTAGCTAGGGGAGGAGGAGGAGGAGGAGCAGTAGTAGTAGTAGTAGTTGCAGTAGTAGTGTTAGTAGTAGATGCAGTAGTAGTAGTAGCAGTTGTAGTAGTAGTAGTAATAGTCAGAGTAGTAGTAGTGGCAGTTGGAGGGGGTGGAGGAGTAGTAGTAGTAGCAATTGTTGTATTAGAAGTAGCAGTAGTATTAGTAGTCATTGTAGTAGAGGTAGTTCTAGTGCATGTAGTTGTAGTTGTTGTTGTAGTAGTTGGAGTAGTAGTTGTAGTATTAGGAGTAGTTCTTGTACTAGTAGTTGTAGTAGTTGTAGTGTTAGTAGTAGTAGTAGTAGTGGTAATAGTAATAGTCGTAGTTCTAGTAGTTCTAGTAGTAGTATTAGTAGTAGTAGTAGCAATGTAGCAATAATAGTAGTAGTAGTAGCAATGGTAGTAGTTGTTATAGTAGTGTAGTAGTAGTAGCAGTAGTTGTAGAGGTACTTGTAGTAGTAGTAGTAGTTGTTGTTGTAGTTGTAGTTGTAACAGTTGTTGTTGTTGTAGTAGTAGTAGTAGTTGCAGCAGTAGTAGTAGTAGCAATAGTAGTAGTAGTTGTAGTTGTAGTAGTGGTCTTGCTGTAGTAGCAGTAGTAGTAGTGGTAGAGGTAGTAGTAGTAGCGGCAATAGCTATAGTGGTAGCTATAGTAGTAGCAGCATTAGTAGTAGTCGTAGTTGTCGTAATGGTTGCAATAGTTGGAGTAGTGGTTGTAGAAGTAGAAGTAGTAGTAGTAGTAGCAACAGCAGTAGTACTTGTTGTAATTGTAGTTGTAGTAGCAGGACTAGCGGTTGTAGAAGTTGAAGTAGTTGTGGGAGTACTAGTAGAAGTTGGAGTAGTAGCATTTGTAACAGTATTTGGAGTAGTAGTACTAATAGTAGCAGAAGTTATAGTAGTAGTAGTAGCAGCAGTAGTAGGAGTAGTAGTAGGGGTAGTAGTAGAAGCAGTAGGAGTAGTGGGAGTAGAAATAGTAGTGGTTGAATTAGTAGTAGCAGGAGTCATAATCATAGTTGTAGTTGCAACAATAGTAGCCATAGCGGTATTAGAGTAGTAGTAGTAGCAGATGTAGTAAGCGTAGTTGTTGTAATTGTAGTAGTAGTTGTAGTGGTAGTACTAGTGGCAGTAGTAGTAGCAGTAGTAATAATAATAATAATACTAGTAGTAGTAATAGTCATCGTAATAGGAGTAGCAGTAGCCGCCGTAGTAGTACTAGTGATTGTAGTAGTAGTAGTAGTAAAACAAGTAGTAGGATTGGTAGTAATAGTTGTAGTAGTAGCAGCAGTAGCAACAGTGGTGTTGTTAGTAGTAGTTGTAGTTGTTGTTGTGGTAGTAGTAGTAGTTATAGCAGTAGTGGTTGTAGTAGTAGCTAAAGTAGTAGCAATAGTGGTAGTTGTTGTAGTATGAGTAGGTTTAGGAGCAGGAGTAGTAGTAGTAGTAGTAGTAGTAGTCATAAGTGTAGCAATAGAAGTAGTAGCAATAGTAGCAGTAATAGCAGAAGTTGTATTAGGATTAGGAGTAGTAGTAGTAGCAGCAGTAGTAATAGTAGCAAAAGTAGTACTAGTAGTAGTAGTGGCAGTAGTAGTGTTAGTAGTAGTAGCAGTAGCAGTAGTTGTAGTAGTTGTAGTAGTAGTAATAGCAGCAGTAGTAGTAGTCATAGTAGCAGTAGTAATAGTAGCAGTAGTGGTAGTAGTAGTAGTGTTAGTAGTATTAGTAGTAGTAGCAGTTGAAATCAGACTAGTAGACGTAGTGGCAGTAGTTGTTGTAGTAATAGTGGTAGTGGTAGTAGTTGTTGTTGTTGTAGTTGCAAAAGTAACAACAGTAATAATAATGGTAGTCATAGTAGTGGGAGTAGGAATATTAGTAGCAGGAGAAGTAGTAGTAGTACTAGCAAAAGCAGTAGCTGTAGTAGCTATTGTAGCAGTAGCAGATGAAGTAGGCATAGTAGTAGTAGTAGCGGTAACAACAACAGTAGCAACAGCAGTAGCGGTAATAGTTGTTGTAGTAGTAGTAGCTGCTATAGTATTATTAGTGGTAGCAGCAGCAGTTATAGCATCAATACTAGTAGTAGTAGTAGATGTAGCAGTAGTACTAGTAGCTGCAGTAGTAGTAGTAGTAGCTGCAACTGCTGCAATAGCTGTAGTAGTAGTAGTAGAAAAAGTAGTAGCAGTAGTATAAGTAGTATTAGTAGTATTAGTCATAGTTAGTAGTAGTAGTAGTAGTAGCTGTTGTTGTTATTGTAGTAGGAGTAATAGCAGTGGCAGCAGTACTAGTAGTACTTGTGGTAGTAGTCGTAGTAGTAGTAGTAGTAGTAGTAGTAGTAGGAGTTGTAGTTGTAGTAATAACAGTAGCAATAGTAGCAGTAGTAGTTCTAGTAATAACAGTAGCAGTAATAGTAGTAGTAGCAGCAGTAGCAATAATAGTTGTAGTAATAGTTAGTAGTAGCAGAGTAATAGCAGTAGGAGTAATAGTAGTGGCAGTAGTAGTAGTAGTTGCAGTAGTAGTTGGAGTAGTAGTAGAAGTAGTAGTAGAAGTAGTAGGAGCAGTACTTATAGTAATAACAGTAGCAGTAATAGCTGTAGTAGTAGTAGTAGCAGCAGCAGCAGTAGTAAAAGTGGCAGTAGTAGTATTAGTAGTAGTCGTGATTATAGTAGCAGTAGTAGCAGTAGTCGCAAAAGCAGTAATTCCATGGGCAATAGTATTAGTAGTTGTAGTAGTAGTAATAGAAGTAGTAGCAACAGTAGCAGTATTAGTATTATGGGTAGTAGTAGCACTAGTAGTTGTAGGAGGAGGAGGAGGAGGAGGAGCAGCAGCAGTAGTAGCTGTAGTAGCAGGAGCAATGGTTGTAGTAGTAGGGATAGTAGTAGTAGTAGTACTAGTAGCAATCGTACTAGCAAAAGGTCGAGTAGTTGTAGTTGCAATAGTAGCATTAGTGGTAGTAGAAGAAGCAATAGTTGCAACAACATTAGTAATATGAGCCAAAGTAGTAGCTGCTAAAGTAGTAGTAGTGGCATTAGTAGTAGTAGCAAGTAGTAGAAGAAATAGTAGTTGTCGTAGAAATAGTAGAACTAGTAGCTGTAATAGTCGTAGAAGTAATAGTAGTAGTAGTATCAGTTGTAGTAGTAGTAGTATTAGCAGTAGTAGCAGTAGTAGTCGGGTTGTAGTAGTAGCAGCAACAGTAGCAGTATAGTTACAAAAGTATCAATAGTAGCAGTAGTAACAATAGTTGTTATAGTAGTAGGAGCAGTAGTCCCAGTAGTACTAGCGGTAGTTGTAGTAGTAGGAGTAGCAATAGTAGTAGTTGTTGGATGAGTAGTAGTCATAGTAGTAGTAGGAGTAGTATTAGTAGTAGTGGGAGTAGTATTAGTAATAGTAGCAGTAGGAAGAGTAACATTTGAGATAGTAGTCGAAGTGATAGTTGCTGTAGTGGTAGTAGGAGTAGTAATTGTAGTAGTTGTAGTAGTAGTAGCAGTGGTAAGAGTTGTTGCAGTAGCAGTAGTTGGAGTAGTAGTAGTAGAAGTAGTAGTAGTAGTAGTAGTAGTATTTCCAATGGTAGCTACTGTAAGAGTAGTTATTATAGCAGCAGCATCAATAGTAGCAGTAGTAGTAGTATTTGTAGTCGTAGTAGGAGTAGCAATAGGAATAATAGCAATTGTAGTAGTAGCAGCAGTTGCAGCAGCAGCAACCGCAGCAGTCGTAGTAGTACTAATGGAAGTAGTCAGAGTAGCAGTAGCAATAGTACTGGTAGGAATAGTAGAAATATTAGCAGTAGGAGTTGTAGTAGTAGTTGCTATGGCAATTATAGTAGTTGTTGGAGTAGTAGTTATATTAGTAGTAGTAGTAGTTACAATTGTTGTAGTAGTAGTAGTAGCGGTAGTAGTAGTGGTAGAAGTAGTAGTAGCAGTAGTAGGACTTGCAGTAGTAGTAGTAGCAATAGTATGAGTACTAGTAGGAGTAGAAGTAGGAGTAGAAGTAGTTGTAGAAGTAGTAGCAACAGTAGTAGCAGTAGTAGTAGCAATTGTTGTAATAGTAGCAATAGTAGCATAGCGCTAGCCTTCGTAGCAGTTGTGACAATAGTAGTACAAGTTGTAGTAGTAGTAGTAGTAGCAATAGTTGTGGTAGGAGGAGGAGTAGTAATAGTTTTAGCAATAGCAACAGTAGTAGTAGTAGCAGTTGTAGTAGCAGGAAGAGGAGGAGTAGTAGTAGTAGTGCTGCTAGTTTAAGTAGGTGATGGATTAGTAGTAGTAGTAGTAGTAGAAGTAGCTATAGTAATAGTGGTTGAAGTAGCAACAGCCATAGCAGTAGTAGTAGCTGTTGTTGTTGTTGTGGTAGGAGTAGTAGCTGTAGCAGTTGAAGTAGTTGTAGCAGTAGCAGTTGTAGTTGTGGTGGTAGTAGAGCTAGTAGTAGCAGTAGTAGCAGCAGCAGTAATAGTAGTTGTAGAAGTTGTAGTAGTACCAGTAGCTGTAGTAGTAGAAGCAGTAGTCATAGTATTTAGTAGAGGTAGTAGTAGTAGCTGTTATAGGAGTACTCGTAGTAGTAGTAATAGTAGTAGTAGTACTAGTTGTAGCAATAGTAGTAGTGGTTGTAGTAGCTATTGTAGTTGTAGCAGAAGTTGTTGTAGTAATTGTAGTATTAAGAGTAGAGTAGTAGTAGTAGTAGTAATAATAATAAAAGCAGAAGCAGGAGTAACAGTAGTAGTAGTAGAAGTGCTAGTATTAGTGGAAGTAGTATTAGCAGTAGTAAGAGCGATTGTAGTAGAAGCGATAGTCGCGGTAGCAGCAGTAACCGCAGTCATTGTAGTAGCAGAATAAGTAGCAGTCATAGCAGTAGTAGTCAGAGTAGTAGTAGTGGTTGTTAGCATTGCAGAAGTGGTGGCGGTACTAGTACTGGTCGTTATAGTAGTAGTACAAGTAGTAGAAGTAGTATGCTAGTAGTATGGGTGGTAGCTATTGTAGCGGTAGTAGCAGTAATAGCAGTTGTAGTAGTAGTAGTTGCAATAGTAGTAGTAGTAGTAGTAGTAGTAGTAGTAGCAGCAGTAGCAATAGTAGTAGTTGTAGAAGTAGTATTAGTAGTAATTATAGTAGCAAAAGTAGTAGAAACAGTAGTAGCCATTGCGGAAGTAGCTGTAATAGTAGTAGAAGCAGTAGTAGAAGCAGTAGTAGCTGCCATTGCAGAAGTAGAGGTTGTAGAAGAAGTAGTTGGAGTAGTATTAGTAGTATTATGAGAAGAAGAAGTAGTAGCAATAGCCGTTGTTGTAGTAGTAGTAGTAGTTGGACAAGTAGTAGTTGTAGCAGAAGCAGCAGCAACAGTAGTAGCTGTGGGAGTAGTTGTTGTAGTAGTAGTAGCAGTAGCAGTAGTTTCCAGTAGCAGCAGTGGTAGTAGTAGTAGTAGTTGTAGTAGTAGTAGTAGTAGCAGTAGTAGCAAAAGTAATAGTAGTAACAGTAGTATAAGTATTAGTAGTAGTAGTAGCAGCAGTATCCGTAGTTGTAACAGTAGTAGCATTAGGAGCAACAGAATTAGTAAAAGTAGTAGTGGTAGAAGTACTTGTAGAAGTAATAGCATTAGCAGTAGTGGCAATAGTTGTAGTAGTTGTAATAGTAGTGGAAGTAGTCCCTGTAATAGAGGTAGTAGTAGAAGTAGTAGTAGAAACAAAGGTAGTAGTGGTTGTTGTCGTTGTTGTAGTACTAGTAGCAGCAGCAGTAGCATCAGCAAAACTAGCAGTAGTAGCAGTCGTCATAGTAGTAGTATTAGTTGTCATTGTAGTTGTAGTAGTAGTCGTAGTAGCAGTAGTAGTAAGCAAAGTTGTACTAGTATTAGTTATCGCAATAGCAATAGTAGTAGTATAAGTAGTGGGAGAAGTAGTAGCAATTGCAGTAGTAGTAGCAGTAGTAGTAGTAATAATAGTAGTAAGCATAGAAGTAATAGTAGTAGTGACAATAGTAATAGTACTAGCACTAAAAGTTACAATGGTAGTAGTTGTTGTTGTAGTAGCCGCAACAACAACAGCAGCAGTAGTGTAGCAGTAGTAGAAATAGTAGTCGTAGCAGTAGTAGTAGTAGTCATTGTAGCCGTTTTAGTAGTTGGAGTAGTAGTAATAGTAGGAGAACAAGTAGTAGTAGCGATAGCAATTGTAGTGGTGGTAGTAGAATTAGATGTTGTCGCCATAGTTGGACTAGTAGTAGAAGTAGTAGTAGCTATAGTAGTGGCAGTAGTAAAGTAGTAGTAGTAGTAGAAATAGTAGTAGCAGTTGCAACAAATGTTGCAGTAGTCGTAGTGGTAGTCGTAGTAGAAGCAGCAGCAGCAGCAGCAGTAGTAGTAGCAATAGTAGTAACTGAAGTTGTAGCAGTATTAATTGTAGCAGCAACAGCAGTAGTAGTAATAGTAGTGGGAGAAGTAATAATATTTGTAGTAGTAGTAGAAGTGAAAATAGTAGTTGCAGCAGAAGTGGCAGTAATAGTACCAATAGTTGTAGTATTAGGACTAAAAGTCACAATAGTAGTAGTAGTAGTAGTAGCAGCAACAGCAACAGTAGCAGTAGTGTAGCAGTAGTAGTTGTTGCAGTAGCAGTGCTAAGAGTAGTAGTTGTAGCAATAGAAGTAGGAGTAGCAGCTACCGTAATAGTAGTAGTAGCAGCAGTAGTAGTTTTAGTAGGTGTTGTACCAGTAGTGGTAGTAGCAGTAGTAGCAATTATAGTAGTGGTAGTAGTAGAGGGAGTGGTAGCAGTAGTATTAGTAGCAGTAGCAATTGTAGAAGTAGCAATTGTAGCGGCAGTAATTATAGTAGTTGTTGCAATATTTGTACTATTTAGGAGTGGAAGTCGTAGTAGTCATAGTAGTAGTGGTGGTAGTAGTTGTTGTTGTTGTTCTTGTTACTGTTATTGTAGCAATTATTGTTGTAGGGGGAGTAGTAGTAGTAGCAGCAGTAGTATTAGTACCAGTGCTAGGAGTAGTACTAGTAGTAGGAATAGTACTTGTGGTAGTTGTTGCTATTGTGGTTGTAGAAGTTATACTAGTAGTAGTAAAAGTAGTCGTAGTATTAGTGTTAGTGGTAGTAGTAGTAGCAGTAGTAGTAGTAGCAGCAGCAGCAGTAGTTGTTGCAGCCATAGTACTAGCAGCAGCAGTAGTAGTAGTAGTAGTAGTAGTAGCAGAAGTAGCCGTAGTTGTAGTAGTAGCAATAGTTATAGTAGTAGTAGCAGTAGTATTAGTATCGTAGTAGTAGCAATAGTAGTAGCAGCCGTAGTAGAAGGAGGAGAAGTAGAAGTAGCAGTAGTTGTAGTAATAGTAGTAATAAGTAATAGGAGTAGTAGTAAGCAGTAGTTGTAGTAGTTGTAGTTATTGTGAGTAATAATCGCAGAAGTCGTAGTTGGTGTAATAGTAGGAGTAATAGCAGTAGCCATAGTTGTAGTAGTACTAGCAGTAGTCGCTGTAGCTAAAGTAGTAGGAGCACTAGCATCAGCAACAGTGGTAGTAGGTGTCATAATACAGTAGTACTAGTAGAAGTATGAGTAGTAGTAGTAGTAGTAGTAAAAGTAGTAGTTGTAGCAGTAGCTGTAGTAGTAGTCGTAGTTGTAGTAGAAGTAGTAGCAATAGTAGCTATAATAGTAGTTGTTGTTGTTGTAGCAGTAGTAGCTGTAATAGCTGCTGCAACAGTAGTAGTAGTAGTAATAGTAGCAGTAGTAGAACTAGTAGTAGTAGTAGTGGTTGTTATTGTTGTATTAATATTAGTAGTGGTAGTAGTAGTTGTTGTAGCAGTATTAGTAGATTTACTAGTAGTAGAAGTGCTTGTTATTATAGTGGTAGCAATCTTAGTAGCAGTTGTAGTTGCATTAGTAGCGGCCGAAATAGTAGTTGTAGCAGTACAAGTAGTCGTAGTAGTGATTGTAGCAGTGGTAATAATAGTAGTATCACTCGTAGTGGCAGTAGTTGTATTTGCAATAGTAGTATTAGTAATAGAAGTAGTAGGAGTAGGTGATGTAGGAGGAGGAGGAGGAGGAGTAGTAGTAGTAGTAGTAGAGGCAGTAGAGGTAGCAATAGGAGCAATAGTAGTTGTAGTAATAGTAGTAGTTATAGCAGTAGCAGTAGTTGTAGGAATAGCATGATCAACAGCAATAGAAGTAGTAGTAGTATTGCTAGGAGAATTATTAGTCGGAGTTGTAGTAGCTCTTCTTTTCGTAGTAATACAAGTACTTGTAGTAGTATTAGTAATAGTAGTTGGGGTAGTTGTTGTAGTAGTGGTAGCAGCAATAGTAGCAGTAGTAGCAGTAGTAGCAGTAGTAACAGTAGTGGTAGTAGTAATAGTGGTAGCAGTAGTAGCAATACTAGTAGTTGTAGTCAGAGTTGCAGCTGGAGCGAAAGTAGAAGTTGTAGTAGTAGAATTAGTAGTGTTAGCAGTAGAAGTAGTAGTTATAGTATTAATAGGTGCAGTTGTAGTTAGAGTAGGAGTAGGAGTAGTAGTAGGAGTGGGAGTAGAAGTAGTAATAGTAGCGGTAGTTGTAGTAGCAGTAGTGGTAGTTGGAGTAGCCGTAGTGACAGTAATAGCAATGATAGTAGTTGTAGTAATAGTAGTAATAGTAGTAATAGTAATAGTCATGGTAGTAGTCGTGGTAGTAGCGGTAGCAATAGTAGTTGTAGTAGTAGTAGCAAGTAGAAGTGGTAGTAGTGATAGTTGTAGTAGCAGTTGTTGTGGTAGTAGCAGTAGTGATACTAAGAGTAATAGAAGTAACTGTTGCCGTAGTAGGTGGAGAATCAGTAGTAGTTGCTATAGTAGTAGTAGTAGAAGCAGTAGTAGTTGTAGCATTAGCAATAGCAGAAGTAGTAATAGAAATAGTAGTAGGGGGCGTAGTAGCATTTGTAATAGCAGTTGTAGTAGTGGTAGTCGTAGTAGTAATAGTATTAGTAGAAGTAGATCTAGTAGCAGTTGTAGTAGTAGTTGTAGTAGTAGTAGTAGACGTATAGTGAAGTAGTAGTAGGAGTAGTAGCAATAGTAGCAGTAGTAGTCATATTAGGTGTAGTAGCAGTAGCAGTAGCAGCTGTAGTAGTAGTAGTTGCTTTAGTTGTAGTAGTAGAAGTAGTAGTAGTAGTAGTAGTAGTAGTAGTAGTAGTAGTAGTAGTAGTAGTAGTAGTAGTAGTAGTAGTAGTAGTAGCACCAGCAGTTGTAGTTGCTGTTGTACTAGCAGTAATAGTATCAGTAGCATTAGTAGAAGTTGTAGTAGTAGACGTATAATGAAGTACTAGTAGGAGTAGTAGCAGTAGTAGTCGTATTAGGTGTAGCAGAAGTAGCAGCAGCAGCAGCAGTAGTTGCTTTAGTAGTAGTAGTAGTAGTAGTAGTAGTAGCACCAGCAGTTGTAGTTGCTGTTGTACTAGCAGTAATAGTAGCAGTAGCATTAGTAGAAGTTGTAGTAGTAGACGTATAATGAAGTACTAGTAGGAGTAGTAGGAGTAGTAGCAGTAGTAGTCGTATTAGGTGTCGTAGAAGTAGCAGCAGCAGCAGCATTAGTTGCTTTAGTAGTAGTAGTAGTAGTAGTAGTAGTAGTAGTAGTAGTAGGACCAACAGTTGTAGTTGTCGTAGTTGTAGTTCTAGTAGCAGTAGCATTAGTAGAAGTTGCAAGAATAGTAGCAGTAGTAGAAGTAGTTATAGTTGTAATAGTAGTTGTGGAAGTACCAAAAGTACTTGTAGTAGAAGTAGCAGTAGCAGTAGTAGTATTAGGTGTAGTAGTTGTAGTTGTAGTAGTAGTAGTACTAGGAGTAGAAGTACTAGTAGTATTAGTTGTAGGAGTCGTAGAAGAAGCGGTAGCAGTAGCAGTAGTACTAGGATTGGTAGTAGTAGTAGTGTTGTAGTAATAGTAGTAGTTGAGGTAGTAGCAGTAATAGGAGTGCTTGTAGTAGTAGTGGTGTAGTAGCAATAGCAGTTGTAGTAGTAGCAGTAGTATTAATAGCAGTAATAATAGTAGTAATAGTAGTAGTAGCAATAGTATTAGAAGTAGTAGTAGTAGCAGCAATGGTAGTAGCAGCCATAGTAGTAGGAGCAGCAATAGCAGTAGTTGCAGTAGCAATAGCAATAGTAGTAGTAGTAGTAGTAATAAGTAGTAATAGTTGTTGTAGTACTAGTAGTAGTAGGAGTAGTAGTAAGCAATAGATGTAGTAGTTGTATTTGTTGTGAGTAATAGTAGCAGAAGTAGTAGTTGTCGTAGTAGTAGAAGTAATAGTGGTAGCCGTAGTAGGAGTAGTAGTAGTAGTAGTAATAGAGGCAATAGCAAAATTAGTAGGGCACTAGCAGCAATAGTAGTAGTTCTAGTAGTGGCAATAGCTGTCCTAATAGAGTAGTACTAGTAGCAGTATGAGTAGTACTAGTAGTAGTAGTAGTTGTTGTAGTAGTAGCCGTAGAAGTAGTGGCAGCAGTAGTTGTAGCAACAACAGTAGTAGTAGTAGCAGTGGTGGTATTAGTAGTCGTAGTTGTAGCTGCAATAGTAGTAGTAGTAGATATAATAGTAGTAGTTGTTGTAGCAGTAGCTGCAGCTGCAGCAGCAGTAGTAGTAGTAATAGTTGCAGTAGCAGAACTAGTAGTAGTAGTTGTTCTTGTATTAGTAGTAGTAGTGGTAGTAGCAGTAGTTGAAGCTGTAGTAGTAGATTTACCAGTAGCAAAGGTAGTTGTTATTGTGGTGGTAGCAGTCTTAGTAGCAACTCTAGTTGCATTAGTAGCGGCCAAAATAGTAGCTGTAGCAATACCTGTAGCAATACCTAGTAGCAGTGGTAATTACAGTAGTACTAGTAGTAGTGGCAGTAGCTATACTTGCAGTAGTAGTATAAGTAATAGAAGTTGTAGGTCCAGGTAAAGTAACTGTAGTAGTAGTAGTAGTAGCAGTAGGTAGTAGAAGTAGCAGTAGGAGCAATAGTAGTCGTAGTAGTAGTAGTTGTTGTTGTAGCTGTAGCAGTACTTGTAGTAGCAGCAACAACAATAGTAGTATTGGTAGGAGAATTAGTAGTTGAAGTAGTAGTTGTTATTGTTTTAGCGGTAGTACAAGTAGTTGTAGTAGTATTAGAAATAGTAGTATGGATTGTTGTAGTAGTAGCAGTATTAGTAGTAGTAGCTGTAGTAACTGTAGTAATAGTGGTAGCAGCAGCAGCAGCAGTAGTAGTAGTAGTAGTAGGAGTTGCAGCAAAAGCTATAGTAGCAGTTGTCATAGTAGAATTAGTAGTGTTAGTAGTAGAAATAGTAGTTGTAACAGTAATAGGTGTAGTTGTAGTTAGAGTAGGAGTAGGAGTAGGAGTGGCTATAGAAGTGGGAGTAGAAGTAGTAATAGTAGTAGTTGTTGTAGTAGCAGTAGTGGTAGTTGGACTAACAGTAGTGACAGCAACAACAATGATAGTAGTTATAATAGTAGTTGGAGTAGTAGTAGTCCTGATAGTGATGGTCATGGTAGTAGTAGTAGTGGTAGTAGTAGTAGTTGTAGTAGTTGTATTTGTAATAGTAGTAGCAAGTAGTAGTGGTAGTAGTTGTTGTTGTGGTAGTAGTAGTAATAATACAAATAGTAGTAGAAGCAATAGTTGCAATAGTAGTAGAAATAGTAGTATTAGCAGTAGCATTAGCAGTAGCAGAAGTAGTAATAGCAATAGTAGTAGGGGTAGTAGTAGCAATTGCAATAGCAGTAGCAGTAGTGGTAGTCGTAGTTCTAATAATATTAGTAGAAGTAGAAGCAGTAGCTATTGTAGTAGTAGTCGTTGTAGTAGTAGTAGTAGCAATAGTAGTAGTAGCAGTAGCAGCAATAGGAGTAGTAGCAGTAGCAGTCGTATTAGGTGTAGTAGCAATAGCAGTAGTTGTAGTAGTAGTTGTTGTAGTAGCTGTAGTAGTAGTAGTAGTAGTAGTAGTAGCAGCCGCAGTAGTAGTTGCTGTTGTTGTAGCAATAACAGTAGTAGTAGCGGTAGTCACAGTAGCGTTAGCAGTAGTTACAGGAGTAGTAGCAGTAGTAGTAGTACTTTTACTAGTATTACTAGTAGTAGTTATTGTTGTAGTAGTTGTTGTTGTAATAGTTGTAATAGTAGTTGTAGTAGTACCAAAAGCAGTAGTAGTATTAGCTGTAGTAGTTGGAGCAGTAGTAGTAGTAGTAGAAGTAGTTGTAGTAGTAGTAGCAGCAGCAGAAGAAGTAATAGTAGTAGTAGCAATAGTAGTAGGAGTAGGAGTACTAGGAGTGGTAGTAGTAGTAGTATCATAGTAGTAGTAGTAGTTGTAGTAGAAGCAGTACTAGGAGTGGTTGTAGGAGTAGTGGTGTAGTAGCAGTAGTAGTTGTAGTAGTAGCAATAGTAGTAATAGAAGCAGCAGTAGCAGTTGTCATAGTAATTATAGCAGTAGTTGTATCAGTAGTTGTACCAAAAGGAGTAGTCACTATAGCAGTGCAATTTGAAGTAGTTGTAATAGCAATAGTAGCAGCATTAGGTGTAGGATAAGTAGCGGCAGTAGTAGCATATGTTGTTGTAGTATTTGTTGTAACAGAAGTAGCAGTAGTGGTAGTAGTAGTAGCAGTAGCGGTAGTAGTAGTAGCAGTAGCAGTTGCAATAGTAGTTGTAGTAGTAGAAAAAGTATCTGTCACAGTAATAATAGTAGTAGTTGTAGTAGTTGTTGTAGTAGTACTAGTTGTTGTAGTTGTAGTAGTAGTAGAAGAAGCAACTGTAGTAGTCATAGCAGTAGTAGTAGTGGTAGTATTAGTAGTAGTACCGGTAGTAGTAGTTGCAGTGGTAGTAGAAGCAGTAGCAGCTGGAGCAGCAGCAATATCAGTAGTAGTGGATGCAATAGTAGTAGGAGGAGTATTAGTTATAGTAGTTGTAGCACTAATAGTTGTAGTAGCATTAGCAGTAGCAGTAGTAGCAGTAGTATCAGTAGTAGTAGAAGTAGCAACAGTAGTAGTAGCCATAGTAGTACTAGGAGTAGTAGTAGCAGTAGTAGTAGTAGAAGTAGTAGTAGTAGTAGTGATAAGTAGCATTGTAGTAGTGGTAGTCCTAGTTACTAGTCACAGTAGTATTAGGAGTAGTAGTAAGTAGTAGTAGTAGTAGTTGTTGCTGTTGTGTGTAATAGTCCCAGTAATAGTAGTTGTTTTAATAGCAGGGGTAATAGCAGCGATAGTGGTAGTAGTACGAGTAGTAGGTGTAGTAGTTGCTATAGTAGTTGTAGTACTAGCATTAGAAGTAGTAGTAGTGGAAGCAGCAGGAGCAGCAGTTGTAGTCACAGTAGTAGTAGCAGTAATAGTCGTAGTTGTAGTAGAAATCGTAGCAGTAGTAGCTGTAGCAGCAGTAGTAGCGGGAGTAGTCAAAGCAGTAGTAGTAATAGTAGAAGAAGTAGTCACTATAGTAGCTATAGTAGCAGTAGTAGCAGTAGTAGTAGAGGTAGTAGTATTAGCGATAGCAGCAGTTGAAGTTGTAGTTGTGGCAGTAGTAGCAGTATCGGCAGCAAGAGTATCAGTTGCAGTAGCAGTATCAGTAGTAATAGCGGTAGTAGTAGTAGTTGTAGCCATAGTAGTAGTAATAGTTGTTGTTGTTGTTGTTGTAGTAGTAGTAGTAGTAGTAGTTGAAGCTGTAGTTGTAGTTGATGTAGAGGTAGCAATAGTAGTAGTAGGAGGAGGAGGAGTGGTTGTGTAGGTTGCAGCATTGTCAAAAGTAGTACTAGTTGTAGAAATAGTAGTTGCAGAAGTCACAGAAGTAGTAGTAGCAAGTGGTAGTTGTAGTAATAATGGTAGTAGCAGTAGTAGTAGTGGTATTAGTAGTAGCAATAGTTGTAGTAGTTGTAATAGTAGTAGCTATAGCAATTGTAGTAGTACTAGTAGCAATAGCAATAGTAGTAATAGCAGTTGTAGTTGTAGGGGAGTAGTAGCCGGAATAATACTAGTTGTAGTAGTAAGTTGTTGTTGTAGTAGTAATAGTAGCAATAGTAGTAGGGGTAGCAGTAGTAGCAATCGTAGTAGGAGTAGTTGCAATACTGGCAGGAGAAGTAGCAGTAGTTGTGGTAGTAGTAGTAGCAGTAGTAGTAAGATTAACCGTAGTTGCTGTATTAGCAGTAATTATAGTATGTTACTAGTAGTAGTAGTTTGGTAGTAGAAGCAATAGTCACAAAGTGGTAGTGGTAGCGGTGGTAGTGGTAGTGGCAGTAATGGTAGTAGTAGTAACAATTGCAGCAGTAGTTGTTGTTGTTGTCTTTCTAGCAGTAATAGTAATAGAAGTAATTGCAGGAGTAGCAGCAGGCGTAGTTGTAGCAGTAGCAGTAGAAGTGGTAGTTGTATTTGTAATAGGAGAAGTCATACTAGCAGTAGTTGCAAGAGGAGTAGTAGTAGCAGTGGTAGTAGTAGCAGTAGTAGTGTAGTAGTAGTATCAATAGTATTTGCTATAGCAATATTAGCAGTAGTAGTAATAGCAGCAGTAGTAGTAAAAGTAGCAATAGTATTAGCTATAGTACTAATAGCAGTAGTAGTAGCATTAGCAGTAGTAGCAATAGCAACAGTAGTAGATGTAGTAGTAGTCGTTGCAGTAGTGGTAGTAGCAGTAGCAGCAGTAGCAGTTGCAGTTGCGACAATACTAGCTGTAGGAATTGTGGCAGTAGTAGTATCGGTACCAATAGTATCAATTGCAATAGTAGTAGGAGTAGTAGCAGCGGTAGTAGTAGTAGCAGTAGCCATAGTAGTAGTTGTTGTAGTACTAGTAGTAGAAGCTTGAGTAGTATTTGCAATAGCAGTTGCACTAGTAGTAGTAGTTGTAGTAGGCTTAGTAGTAGTGGCAGCAGCATTACTAGAAGTAGCAGTAATGGTAGCAGCAGTAGTTGCACAAGTGGCTGCAATAGCAGTTGCTAGAGTGATAGTAGTAATAATGGTAGTAATAGTTGTAATAGTTGTAGCAGTTGTACTAGAAGTACTAATTGTAATGATAGTAATAGTATCAGTTATACTAGTAGAAGTAGCAGTAGTAGTGCTTAGTAGTAGCGGTAGTAGTAGCAACAGTAGTAGTAGTAATAGCAGAAGTAGTAGTAGGGGGAGTAGTGGTAGTAGTAAGAGCAGTAGTAATAGCAAGTTTTAGTAGTTGTAGCAGTTGTAGTAGTAGTATAAGTAGTAGTTGAAGGAGTAGTAGGAGTAGTAGTAGTGGTAGTAGTAGTAATAGCAGTAGTAGTAGTAATAGTATTAGCAGTAGCAGCTGTAGTAGCAGTAGGACTAGTAGTGGTAGTAGCGATAGTAGTAGCAGCAGTAGTAATACTAGTACTAGCTGTAGGGTGAGTGGTAGCCGTAGTGATAGCAGCAATAGTTGTTGTTGTTGTTGTAGTTGTAGTAGTCAAAGTAGTGGCAGCGCTAGTTGTAGTTGTACTAATAGTGCTAGCAGTAGCCATAGTTGTAGGAGTTGTAGCAGTAGCCATAGTTGTAGCAGTTGTAGCAATAGTGGTAGTTGTTGTTGTGGTAGTAGCAGTAGAAGTAGAAGTGCTAGTAGTACTAGTAGTACTAGTAGTACTAGTAGTAGTATAAGTAGTAGTACTATTAGTTGTAGTAGTAGTAACAGTGTAGTGGTAATAGTAGTAGTAGAAGTAGTAGTAGTTGTAGCAGGAATCGGTGTAGGAGTAGGAGTTGTAGTCGAAGCAGCAGTAGTAGGAGTAGTAGTAGTGGTAGTAGCAGTAGTAGCAGTTGTAGCAGTAGTTGTAATAGTAGTAGTAGTAGCAATTGTAGTAGTAGTAGGAGTAGTAGCAGTAGTAGCAATAGTAACAGCAGCAACAATAGTGGTAGTAGTAGTACAAATTGTAGTAGCAGCAGTAGTAGCAGTAGTAGTAGCAGTAATAGCAGAAGTAGAAGTACTAGCAGTAGTAATAATAGTAGTAGTAGTAGTCATAGTAGTAGTTGTAGTAGTAGTAGTAGCAGGAGTGGTTGTAGTAGTGGTAATAGTAGAGGTAATAGTAGTAGTTGTAGTTGTAGAAGCAACAGTAGCAGTTATAGTAGTAGCAGTAGCATTAGTTGAAGTAGCAGCAGTAGTAGTAGAAGTAGTAGCAATAGTAGTAGTTGTAGTGGAAGTGTTAGTATCAGTCGTGGTAGTAGTAGTAGCAATAGTAGTATGAGTAGTTGTAGTTGTAGTAATAGTAGAAGTTGTTTTGGTAATAGCGTAGTTGTAGTAGTAGTAGTAGTAGTAGTAGTAGTAGAGGTAGTAGTTGTTGTTGTTGTTGTAGCAGTAGTCATTATAGCAGGAGTTGCTGGATAGTAGTAGTTGCATTAGTAGTAGTTGCAGCAGTAGTAGTTGTAGAAGTAGAAGTAGAAATAGTAGCAAAAGTTATAGTAGTAGTAGTAGTAGCAGTTGTTGTTGTTGTAGTAGTTGTTGTAGCAGAAGCAATAGCCAATGTAGTTGTAGTAGTAGCAAAAGCAGTAGCCGATGTAGTTGTAGTAGTAGTAGTATTAGCGGTAGTTGAAGTAATTATAGTAGATGTTACGACAATAGCAGTAGCAACAGTACTAATAGTAGTAGTTGTAGTAGTCATAGTAGCAGTCATAGTAATAGTAGCACCGGTAGTAGATGCAGTAGCAGTCGTAGTAGTGGTAGCAAAAGTAGCAGTTGTTGCCATAGTAGTAGTTGTTGTAGAAGTAGTTGCAGTAGTGGTAGTAGTTGGAGTTGTAGTAGTTGCTGTAGTAGTAGTAGTAGTAGTGGTAGTACTAGTAGTAGTTGAAGTAGTAGTAGCAGCAATGGTGCTAGTAGGACTAGTAGTAGTACTCGCAGTAGTAGTGGTTGGATTAGTAATTATAGTAGGAGAGGTTGTAGTAGTAGCAAAAGTAGTAGTTGTAGAAGTGGTCATATCAGTAGTACCAACTGCAGTAGTTATAGTAGTAGTAGCAACAGTAGTAGTAGTGGCAGTAGTAGTAGTTGTAGTTGTAGTTGTTGTCATAGGAGTAGTTTTAGTAGTAGTAGCAATTATAGTAGTAGTAAAAGCAGTAGTAGGCGCAGTAGTACTAGCATAGTAGTAGTAGTAGTAGTTGTTGTTGTTGTAGTAGTAGTAGTAGAAGTACCTTTAGTCATTGTAGCAGTAATAGTAGTAGCAATAATATTAGTATTGGTAGTTGCAATAGTTGTACCAGAAGTAGTAGTAGTCGGATAAGTAGTTGTAGTGGGATAAGTAGTAGTTGTAGCAGTAGCAGTAGTAGTAGTAGTGGTAGCTACAATAGTTGTAGTAGTGGCAGCAGTAGTAGTAACAGCAGCAGTGGTAGTAGTAGTTATTGTAATCGTAGGCGTAGGAGTAGAAGAAATAGTAGCAATAGTTATAGTATTCGGAGCAGTAGTGGTGGTAGTAGTAGTAGCAGCAGTTGTTGTAGTAGTATTAGTAGTAGTAGAAGTAGTTGTTGTCATTGCAATTGTAGCAGTGGTAGTAGTAGTAGAAGTAGCAGTTATAATGCTAGCAGCAGTCATAGAAGTAGGAGAAGTAGCAATGGTTGTAGCAGCAACAACAAAAGTAGTTGCAGTAGTAGTAAAAGTAGTAGGTGCAGAAATAGTCGTAGTAGTAGTAATAATAGTTGTAGCTGTAGCAGTAGTAGTTGTAGTAGTATTAGATGTAGTGGTAGCAGGACTAGTAATAGTAATAGCAATAGCAGAAGTGACAGCAGGGGCAGTAGCACTAGTCATAATAGTAGTATTCGTAATAGCGATAATAGCAGTAGTAGTCATAATAGTAGTAGTAGTATCGATAATAGCAATAGTAGTCATAGTAGCAATAGTAGCAGCAGCAACAGTAGTAGTATTAATAGTAGTAGGCTAAGTAGTTGTAGAATTAGTAGCAGCACTAGTAGCAATAGTAGAAGTAGTTGTTGTAGTAGTACTCAGAGATGAAGTAGTAGTAATAGTATTAGTTGTAGTAGTAGAACTACTAGTAGCATTGGTAATTGTACCATTAGTAGTAGTAGTAGAAATAGTCGTAGGAGCAGTAAGAATAATAGCAGTAGGAGTAGTATTAGTAGTAGTTGTAGCAGCAGCAGCTATAGTAGTATTAGTAGTAGTTATAATAGTAGTAGGAGTAATATCACTTGCAGTAGTAGAAGTAGTAGTAGTATTAGTTGTAGTAGCTGTAGCAGTATTAGTAATAGTAGTAATAGTTATCGTTGTAGCAATAGTAGTAGTAGCGGTAGAAGTAATAGTAGTAGAAGAAGTTATAGTAGTAGTAGTAGTAGTACTAGTAGTAGTATTAGCTGTAGTAGCCGTAGCAGTATTAGTAATAATAGTAATAGTTATCGTTGTAACAATAGTAGTAGTAGCAGTAGAAGTAATAATAGTAGCAGAAGTTATAGTAGTAGTAGTACTAGTAGTAGTAGTAATAGTAGTAGCAGAAGTTATAGTAGAATTAGTAGTAGTAGGAGTAGTCGTAGCAGTAGTTATCATAATAGTATAAGATATAGCAGAAGTAATTGTAGTAGAAGTAGCAGTAGTAGTAGTAGTAGTAGCAGCAGCAGGAGTAATAGTAGTAGTTGTAGTGGTAATACTAGTAGTAGTAGTAGTAAAAGGAATAGTATTTGCAGGAGAACGAGTAGTAGTAGTAGTAATCGTTGTAGTTCTACTACAAATAGTAGCAGTGATAGTGGTAGCAGCAATAATATTAGCAGGAGGAGTAGTAGTAATAGTTGTAACAGAAATAGTAGCAGTAGTAATAGTAGTGGGAGAAGCATTAGTAGTTGCAGTAATAGTAGCAGTGGTAGAAGAAGTAGTGTAGCATTAGTAGTAGCACTAGTAGTAGGGGTAGTGGTAGTGGTAGTAATAGTAGCAGTTGGAGTACTAGTAGTTGTAGTAGTAGTAGCAGTAGTAGCCTTAGTAGTAGTAGTAACAAAAGTAGTAGAAGTAATAGTAGTAGTAGTCGCAGCAGTAGTAGTAGTCGCAGCAGTAGTTGTAGTAGCTGTAGTAGTAGTCGTAGTAGCAGTGATAGTAGTAGTAGCATCGGTTGCAGTAGTAGTAGTATTCGTTATACTAGTAGTAGGATAAGTAGTAGTAGTAGTGATAATAATTGAAATAGTAGTAGTAGTTGTAGTAGTAGTAGTGTAGTAGTAGTTGTAGTAATAGGAGTAATAATAGTAGTAGTAGTAGAAGGAGTAGTAGTAGTAATTGCAATACTAGTAGTGTTAGTTATTGTGGTAGTAGTAGTAGTAGTCGAAGTAGGAGTTGTAGTGTGAATTGGTGTAGGAGAATGAGGATTAGTAGGTGTAGTAATAGGACTAGTAGTAGCCGTAGTAGCAGTAGTAGTAGTAATATTAGTAGCTGTGGTAATAGTACCAGTAGTAGTAGCAGCAGTAGTAGCAGGAGTAGTAGTAACAGTAGTAGTAGCATTAGTAGTAGTATTAACGGTAGTAATAGCAGCAGTAGTGGTAGTAGCAGAAATAGCAATGGAAGTAGCAGTAGTAGGAGCTACAGTAGTAGCAGCAGTACGAGAAGTAGTAGGAGTAGTTCTATTGGTAGTAGTAGCAGCAACAACAGTTGTATCAGAAGCAGAAGTTGTAGTTGTAGTAGTCATAGTAGTAGTAGTAGGAGTAATATCGGCAGCAGTAATAGTGGTAGTAGTAGCCGTCGTAGTAGTATAAGTAGTTGTTGTAGTAGTTGTAGCCCTATTAGTAGCAACAGCAACAACAGCAACAATAGTAGTGGTAGTAGTAGCAGTAGTAGTAGTAGGAGTAGAAGTAATAGTAGCAATAGTAGTAGCAGTAGTAGTAGCAGAAGCAGTAGTTGTAGCAGAAGCAGTAGTTGTTGCAAAAGTAGTCGTAGTAGGAAAAGTTGTTGTAGTAGAAGTAGTAGTAGCAAATGTAGTAGTAGTAGAAGTAGTAGTAGTAGCAGTAGTAGTAGTACTAGCAGTAGTAGCAGTAGTCGTAGTCATAGAAGCAGTAGTAGTAGCACTAGTAGTAGTAGAAGTAGTAGTAGCCATAGTCGCAGTAGTTGCAACAGTAGAAGTAGTAGTAACAACAATAGTAGTGTTAGTAGAAAAAGAAGTAGTAGCAGTAGTAATAATAGTAGTAGTTGCAGTTGCAGTAGTTATTATATCAACTGTAGTAGTAGTAGGAGGAGAAGACATAGTAGTAGTAGCAGTATTAGTAGTAGTAGTAGCTGTTGCGGCAGCAGCAGTACAATAGTGTTAATAGTAGTAGTAGTAGTAGTAGTAGTAGTATTAGCAGTAGTTGCTGTAGTAGCAGCAGTAGTAGTAGTAACAATAGGAGGAGGAGGAGGAGGAGTAGTAGCAGTAGCAGTAGCAGCTATAGTAATTGAAGTCGTGGTAGCAGTAGGAGTAGTAGCAGCAGTAGTTGTTGTAGCCATAATAGCAGTAGTAGCAGTAGCAAAAGTAGTAGTAGTATTTGCAGTTGCTGTAGTAGTTGCAGTAGTTATTGGAGTGGTAGTAGTAGCAACAGAAGTAGTAGTAGGTGAAGTAGAAGTAGTTATTATTGTAGAAGTAGCAGCAGTAGTAGTAGCAATTGTAGTAGTAGTTATAATAGTAGTACTAGCAGTAGTAGTTGTTGTAAAAGTAGTTTTAGTAGTAAAGTAGCATAGTTGCAGTAGTAGCAATAGAAGCATGAGTAGCTGCATTAGTTGTAATAGTAGCAGTAGCAGTAGCAATAGTAGCAATAGTGGCAGTAGTAGTAGCAATAGTGGCAGTAGTAGTAGCAATAGTGCTAGCAATAGCAGCAGCAGCAGCAATTGCAATAGAAGTAGTAGCAGTGTAGTTGCAATAGAAGTTGTAGCAGTAGTAGGAGGAGGAGGAGAAGTCATAGTAGTGGTAGTAGTGGTAGTGACAACAATAATAATAATAGAAGTAGTAGTAGTAGTAGCAGAAGTAGTATTGCTAGGAGTATTAGTAGTAGTATTCATTGGCACAATAGCAGCAGTAGTAGTTGGTTTTGTAGTGGTAGTAGGAGTAGTGGTATTTGTAGTTGTAATAGAAGTAGAAGCAGGAGTAGTAGCAATAGTAGTGGAAGAAGTGGTGGTAATTTTAGTAGTAGGACACGTTGTACCAACATTAGTTGTAAGAGGAGTTGTAGTCGGAGTAGTAGTACTAGCAGTAGTAGCAGAAGTAGCAATAGCATTAGTAGCAATACTAGCAGCAGCAGCAGTAGTAGTAGTAGCAATAGTAGCAGAAGTAGCAATAGCATTAGCAGCAATACTAGCAGCAGTAGTAGTAGTGGTGGTAGCAGTAGTATTAGCAATAGTAGTAAAAGTAATGTTAGTAGCAGTAGTAATAGTAACATCTGTGGTAATCGTAGCAATAGTAGTAGTTATAGCAGTAGTAGTAGTAGTAGTAATAGTAACATCTGTGGCAATCGTAGCAATAGTAGTAGTTATAGCAGTAGTAGTAGTAGTAGTAGTATTAGTAGCAGTAGAAGTAGCGGTAGTTACAGTAGCAATACTATTAGCTATAGTAGTAATAGCAATAGTAGTAGCATTACTAGTAGTAGCAGAAGCAGCAGTCGTAGCCATTATTGTAGTAGTATTTACAGTAGCAGAAGTAGTAGTAGTAGTAGCAATAGTTGTAGTAGTAGTAGTAATAGTAGGATTAGCAGTAGTAGAAGCAGTTGTAGTAGTAGAAGTAGAAGTAGTAGTAGAAGCAGTTGTAATAGTTGGAGCAGTAGAAGCAGTTGTAGTACTTGTAGCAGTAGTTGAAGTAGTAGAAGGAGTTGCAGTAGTTGTAGCAATAGTAGTAGTAGTAGTGGAAATAATAGTAGGAGTAGTAGCAATAGCGTAGTAGTAGTATTGTGGCAGCTGGAGCAGCAGCAGTAGTGGTGGCTGCTGTAATAGTAGCAGTAGTGGTAATAGTAGTTCATAATAGTAGTAGCAGTAGTACTAGTAGTAGTAGCAGCCATAGTACTATTAGCAGCAGCAGTTGTATAGTAGCAGTAGTAGTAGTAATAAGTAGTAGTAGTTGTTGTTGTAGTAGTAGTAGTAGTAGATGTAGTAGTTGTTGTTGTTGCAGTAGGAGTAATAGCAGCGACAGCAGTAGTAGTTGTTGTAGTAGTAGTCGAAGTAGTAGTAGTAGTAGTAGTAGTAGGAGCAGTAGTTGCAGTAGTTGTAGTAATAATAGTAGCAGTAGCAGCAGCAATAGTAGTAATAGTGGCAGTAGCAATATTAGTAGTAGTGATGGTTGTAGTAGTAGTAGTAGCAGTAGTCACGAAAGTAGTAATTCTTGGGGTAGTAGTATTAGTAGTAGTAGTAGTAGTAGTAGAAGTAGTAGCAGCAGTAGCGGTACCAGTATTATGGGTATTAGTAGCACCAGGAGTAGCAGTAGTAGTAGTACGAACAGCAGTAGTGATACTAGTCGTAGTAGTACTAGTAGCAGTCGTACTTACAAAAGGATGAGTAGTAGTATTAGTGGTAGTAGGAGAAGCAGTAGTCGCAATAGCATTAGTAATCTGAGCCAAAGTACTAACTGTTGAAGCAATAGTAGTGGCATTAGTCATAGTAGCAAGTAGTAGATGAAATAATAGTCATAATAGCAAGTAGCAGTAGAAATAGTAGTAGGTCTAGCAATAGTAGAAGTAGTAGCAGTAATAGTAGTAGTTGTAACTGTAGTAGTAGTAGCAGTTGTAGCAGTAGTTGTATTAGCAGTAGTAGCAGGAGTAGTAGTAACAACAAAAGTAGGGCATGTAGTAGGAGTGGTTGTAGTAATAGCAGCGGCAGTAGCAGTATAGCTACAGAAGTATCAATAGTAGTAGTCATAACAATAGTTGTTGTAGTAGTAGGAGCAGTAGTCACAATAGTACTAGTGGTAGTTGTAGTAGTAGGAGTAGCTATAGTAGTAGTTGTTGGACGAGTAGTAGTCGTAGTAGTAGTGAGAGTAGTATTAGTAGTAGTGGTACTAGTAGCAGTAGCAGTAGCAATGGGAAGAGTAGCCGTTGGGACAGTAGTAGAAGTAGTAGTCGCTGCAGTAGTAGTAGGAGTAGTCACTGTAGTAGTAGTAGTTGTGGTAGTCATAGTAGCAGTGGTAATAGCGGTTGTAGTAGTAGTAGCAATGATAGGAGTAGTTGCAGTAGCAGTAGCTGGAGTAGTGGCAGTAAAAGTAGTAGTAGTAGTAGTTCTAATGGTAGTAGCATAGCAGTAGTAGTTGTAGCAGCAGCATCAGCAGTAGCAGTAGTAGTAGTATTAGTAGTCGTAGTAGGAGTTGCAATAGGAGTAGTAGCAACTGCATGAGTAGTAGCAGTTGCAGCAGCTGCAGTAGGAGCAGCGGTAGTAATACTAGCAGAAGTAGTAGGAGTAGCAATAGCAATAGTACTAGCAGTAATAGTAGAAGTATTAGCAGTAGAAGTTGCAGTAGTAGTTGTAGTAGTAGTTGTTATGGCAATTACAGTAGTTGTTGGAGTAGTGGTTATATTAGTATTAGTAGTAACAGTTGTAGTAGTAGTAGTAGTAGTATTAGTGGTAGAAGTAGTAGTAGCAGCTGTAGGTCTTGCAGTAGTAGTAGTAGCAGTAGTAGGAGTAGAGTGGTAGGAGTAGTAGTAGTAGTAGGAGAAGCAGAAGCTGTAGTAACAGCAGAAGGAGGAGTAACAGTAGTAGTAGTAGAAGTGCTAGTATTAGTGGAAGTAGTATTAGTAGTAGTAACAGTGGTTGTAGTAGTAGTGGTAGTAGCAGTAATAGTAGTTGTTGTAGTATCAATACAAGTAGTAGTTGTACCAGTAATAGTTAGGGTAGTAGTAGTGGTGGTTAGCATTGCAGAAGTAGTGGCGGTACTAGTAGTAGTCACTGTAGTAGTAGTAGAAGTAGTATTAGTAGTAGTAAGGGTGGTAGCTATTGTTGCGGTAGCAACGGTAGTAGCAATAATAGCAGTTGTTGTAGTAGTTACGGTAGTTGTAGTAGGAGTAGGAGTAGTAGTAGTAGTAGTAGCAATAGTAGTAGCTGTAGAAGTAGTATTAGTAGTAATTGTAGTAGCAGTAGTAGAAGTAGTGGTAGCCATTGCAGAAGTAGTGGTAGTAGTAGTAGAAGCAGTAGTAGCCGCCATTGCAGAAGTAGCTGTTGTTGAAGTAGTTGTGGTAGTTGTGGTAGCAGTAGTAGTAATAATATCAGTAGTATTAAGAGAAGAAATAGTAGTAGCAGTAGTAGCGAAAGTAGTAGTAGTTGGACATGTAGTAGTTGTAGCAAAAGCATCAGCAATAGTAGTAGGAGTGGTAGTTGTTGTTGTTGTAGTTAGCAATAGCAGCTGTGGTAGAAGTAGTAGTAGTAGTAGTAACAACAAAAGTAATAGTAGTAGCAGTATTAGAAATAGTAGTAGCAACAGCAGTAGCAATATCCGTAGTTGTAATAGTAGTAGTATTAGGAGCAGCAGCGGTAGTAAACATAGTAGTAGCAGTGGCAATAGTAGTAGTAGTAGAAGCAGTTGTAGCAGTAATAGTATTAGCAGGAGTAGCTATAGTAGCAGCAATAGCAATAGTTGTAGTAGTAGTAATAGTTGTGGAAGTAGTATCCGTAATAGAAGTAGTATTAGAAGTAGTAGTAGAAACAAAGGTAGCTGTGGTAGTTGTAGTTATAGTAGTACTAGTAGCAGCAGCAGCAGCATCAGCAGAAGTAGAAGTAGTAGTAGTCGTAGTAGTTGTAGTATTAGTTGTTGCAGTAGTTGTAGTAGTAGTCGTAGTAGCAGTAGTAGTAACCAAAATTGTAGTCGTATTAGTTGTTGCAATAGCAGCAGTAGTAGTAATAGTAGTGGGAGAAGTAGTAGTAGTTGTAGTAGTAGTAGCAGCAGTAGTAGTAATAATAGTGGTAGCAGTAGAAGTAGTAGTAGTACAAGCACTAAAAGTTACAATGGCAGTAGTAGTAGTAGTAGCAGCGGCAACAATAGCAGCAGTAATAGTGTAGCAGTAGTAGTAATTGTAGTCATAGCAATAGTAGCAATAGTAGTAGCAGTAGGCATTGTAGCAGTTGTAGTAGTTGCAGTAATAGCAGTAGTAGGAGAACAAGTAGTAGTAGCGATAGCAATCGTAGTAGTAGAAGTTGAATTAGATGTTGTCACAGTAGTTAGAGTAGTAGTAGAAGCAGCAGTAGTTGTAGTAGTGGTAGTAGTAATAGTAGTTGTAGTAATAAAAGTTGTAGGAGTTGCAGCAAATGTTGCAGTACTAGTAGTGGTAGTCGTAGTGGAAGTAGTAGTAGTAGTAGTAGTAGTAGTAGTAGTAACTGACGTTGTAGTGGTATTAGTTGTAGCAGCAACAATAGTAGTAGTAATAGTAGTGGGAGAAGTAGTAGTAGTAGCAGTAGTAGAAGTAATAATAGTAGTAGTAGAAATAGTAGTAGTACTAGTACTAAAAGTTGCAATAGTAGTAGTAGTAGTGGTAGTAGCGGCAACAACAACAGTAGTAGTAGTGTAGTCGTACTAGTAAAAGTAGTCATGAAAGTAGTAGCAATAGTAGTAGCAGTAGTCATTGTAGTAGTTGTAGTAGTTGTAGTAATAGTAATAGTTGGAGAACAAATAGTAGTAGTGGTAGTAGTAGTAGTAGTAATAGTAGCAGCAGTAGTAGTAGAAGTAGATGTTGTCATAGTATTTGGAGTGGTAGTAGAAGCAGCAGTAATAGTAGTAGTAGTAGTTATTGTTGTTGTAGCAGTTGCAGCAGATGTGGCTGTAGTACCCGTAGCTGTAGTAGAACTAGTAGCGGTAGTAGCAGTAGTAGTGTTAGGAGTAGTATTGTTAGTAGTAGTAGTAGTAGTAGCTGTAGTGGTTGTAATAGTAGTAGTGATAGTAGTAGTAGCAGCAATAACAGTAGTAGTAGTAGTAGTAGCAATAGTAGTAATAGTAGTAGTACTAGTTGAAAAAGGTTTAGTAGTAGTAGTAGGAGCAGTAGCAGTGCTAGGAGTAGTAGCAGTAGCAATAGTAGTAGGAGTAGCAGCTATCGTAATAGTAGTAGCAGTAGTAGTTGTAGTAGGTGTTGTACCAGTAGTAGTAGTAGCAGTTGTAGCAGTTATAGTAGTGGTTGTAGTATAGCGAGTGGTAGTAGTAGTAGTTATTGTAGCAGTAGTATTAGTAGCAGTAGCAATTGCAGAAGTAGTAGCAGCAGTAGTTATAGTATTTAGTAGCGGTTGTCGTAGTAGTGGTGGTTGTAGAAGTAGTAGTAGTAGTTGTTGTTGTTGTTGTGGCTGTTGTTGTAGCAGTTGTTGTAATAGGGAGAGTAGCAGTAGTATTAGTAGTAGCAGCAGTAGCAATAGTACAAGGGCTAGGAGTAATACTAGTGTTAGGAATAGTACTTGTGGTAGTAGTTGCTATTGTGGTTGTTGGAGTTGTACTAGTAGTTGTAATAGTAGTCGTAGTAGCAGTGGTAGTAGTAGTAGTAGCAGTAGTAGCAATTGTAGCAGAAGTAGCAATTGTAGTTGTAGTAGTAGTTGTTGTAGTAGGAGTAGCACAAGTGGCATAGTAGTTGTTGTAGTAGTAGTAGTAGTAGTAGTAGTAGCAGTAGTTGTTGCAGCCATAGTACTAGCTGTAGTAGTAGTAGTAGTAGTAGTAGCAGCAGCAACAGTAGTTGTAGTGTTAGTAATAAGTAGCAGTAGTAGTTATTATTGTCGTAGTTGTTGTAGTACTGGTAGTAGTAGGAGTAGTAGTAAGCAGTAGTTGTATTAGTTGCAGTTGTTATGAGTAATAGTAGCAGAAGTAGTAGTTGTTGTAATCATAGGAGTAATAGCGATAGCCGTAGTTGTAGTTGCTGTTGTTGTAGTAGTAGTAGTAGTAGCCAAAGTAGTAGGGCCACTAGCAGTAGCAGCAAGAGTAGTAGTTGTGGTAGTTGCTGTCGTAGTAGAGTAGTAGTAGAAGTATGAGGAGTAGTAAGAGTAGTAGTAGTACTAAAAGTAGTAGTTGTAGTAGTAGTGGTAGTATTCTTAGTTGTAGTAGAAGTAGTAGCAGTAGTAGCTATAATAGTTGTAGTTGTTGTTGTAGCAGTAGCAGCAACTGCAACATTAGTAGTAGTAGTAATGGTAGCAGTAGAAGAACTAGTAGTAATAGTAGTAGTAGTAGTTGTTGTTGTTGTATTCGTATTAGTGGTAGTAGCAGTAGTTGTAGAAGTAGTAGTAGATTTACCACTAGTAGAATTAGTTGTTATTGTCGTGGTAGCAGTCATAGTAGCAGTTGTAGTTGCATTAGTAGTGGCTGAAATAATAGTTGTGGCAGTACTAGTAGTTGTAGTAGTAGTAGAAGTAGCAGGGATTGTAGCAGTGGTAATAACAGTAGTTGTTGTAGTAGTGGCAGTAGCTGTACTTGCAGTAGTAGTATTAGTAATAGAAGTAGTAGGAGTAGGTGAAGTAGGAGTAGTAGTAGTAGTAGTAGCACTAGTAGTAGTAGAAGCAGTAGTAACCGTAGTAGTAGTAGTAGTAGTAGTAGTAGAGACAGTAGGGGTAGCAGTAGGAGAAATAGTAGTCATAGTAGTAGCAGTAATTGTTGTAGCAGTAGCAATATTTGGGGTTGCAACATCAACAACAGCAGCAGTAGTAGTAGTTGTTGTTGTTTTAGTAGTAGTACAAGTAGTTGTAGTAGTATTAGTAATAGTAGTTGGGGTACTTGTAGTAGTAGCAGTAGTAAGAGTAGCGGTAGTAGTAATAGTGGTAGCAGTAGCAGCAGTAGTAGTAGCAATAGTAGGAGTTGCAGTAGAAGCTGGCTAGTTGTAGTAGTAGCATTAGTAGTGTTAGTGGTAGAAGTAGTAGTTGTAGTAGTAATAGGTGTTGTTGTAGTTAGAGTAGGAGTAGGAGTAGGATTAGCTGTAGGAGTGGGAGTAGAAGTAGTAATAGTAGTGGTGGTTGTAGTAGCAGTAGTGGTAGTTGGAGTAGCAGTAGGGACAATAATAGCAATGATAGTAGTTGCAGTAGTAGTAGGTGCAGTAATAGCAGTGATAGTAATAGTCATGGTAGTAGTAGTAGTTGTAGCAGTAGTAGCTATAGTAGTTGTAGCAGTAGTAGCAAGTAGTAGTGGTAATGGTGATAGTTGTAGTACTAGTTGTCGTGGTAGTAGTAGTAATAATAATACTAATAGTAGTAGAAGTAAAAGTTGTCGTAGTAGGTGTAGCAGCAGTAGTTGTTGTAATATTAGTTGTAGTAGCAGAGAAGTAGTAGCAGTAGCATTAGTAGTAGTAGAAGTAGTAATAGCAGTAGTAGTAGGGGGAGTTCTAGCATTTGTAATAGCAGTTGCAATAGTGGTACTCATAGTAGTAATAGTATTAGAAGAAGTAGAAGTAGTAGCAATTGTAGTAGTAGTAGTAGAAGTATAGGGAAGTAGTAGTAGAAGTAGTTGGAGTAGTAGCGGAAGCAGCAATAGTAGTAGTTGCAGTAGAAGTCGTATTTGGTGTGGTAGCCATAGTAGTAGTAGTAATAGTAGCAATTGTAGTAGCTGTAGTAATAGTTGTTATTATTGTTGTTGTTGTTGTTGTTGTAGCAGCAACAGTTGTAGTTGTTGTTGTAATAGCAGTAATAGTAATAGTTGTAGTACTAGCAGTAGAATTATTAGAAGTTGCAGTATTAGTGGTAGTAGTTATAGTTGTCGTAGTAGTAGTATTTGTACTTAGTAGTAGTATCAATAGTAGTAGTAGTGGTACTAGAAGTAGTAGTAGTAAGTATAGGTGTAGTAGTAGTAATAGTTGTAATAGTAGATGTATTAGTACCAAAAGTAGTTGTGGTAGAAGTGGTAGTAGCAGTAGTAGTATTAGCCATAGTAGTTGTAGGAGTAGTAGTTGCAGTAGAAGTAGTAGTAGTAGTAGTCATAGTAGTAGAAGAAGTAGTAGTTGTAGAAGTTGTACTAGGAGTGGTAGCAGTAGTAGTATTGTAGTAGTAGTAGTAGTAGTAGTAGTAGCAATACTAGGAGTGGTTGTAGTAGTAGTGGTGTAGTAGCAATAGCAATTGTAGAGGTAGCAGTAGTAGTAATACTCGTAATAATTGTAGTAGTAGTAGTAGCAGCAGTAGTATTAGAAGTTGTTGTAGTAGCAATAGTAGTAGGAGTCATAGTAGTAGGAAGAGCAATAGCAGTAGTAATAGTAGCAGTAACAGTAGTAGTAGTAATAAGTTGTTGTTGTTGTTGTTGTTATCGTAGTTGTTGTAGTACTTGTATAGTAGGAGTAGTAGTAAGCAGTAGTTGTAGTAGTTGCATTTGTTGTGAGTAATAGTAGCAGAAGTAGTAGTTGTTATAGTAGTAGGAGTAATAGCGGTAGCCGTAGTTGTTGTTGTAGTAGTAGTAGCAGTAGCGAAAGTAGTAGGGCACTAGCAGTAGTAGTAGTAGTACGAGTAGTGACAATAGCTGTCGTAGTAGAGTAGTACTCGTAGCAGTATGAGTAGTAGTAGTAGTTGTTGTTGTTGTAGTAGTAAAGGTAATATTTATAGTAGTAGCAGTAGCAGTAATAGTAGTAGCAGTAGTAGTAGTGGTCATAGTTGTAGTAATAGTTGTAGCAGTTGTAGCTATAATTGTAGTAGTCGTTGTTGTAGCAGTAGCTACAGCTGCAACAGTAGTAGTAGTACTAATTTTAGTAGTAGCAAAACTAGTTGTAGAAGTTGTTGTAGTAGTTGTATTAGTAGTAGTAGTGGTAGTAGCAGTAGTCATAGCTGTAGTAATAGATTTACCAGTAGCAGAAGTAGTTGTTATTGTAGTGGTAGCAGTCTTAGTAGTAGCTCTAGTTGCATTAGTAGCGGCCAAAATAGTAGCTGTAGCAGTACCAATAGTTGTAGCAGTAGTAGAAGTAGCAATGCTTGTAGTAGTGGTAATAACAAAAGTAGCAGTTGTAGTGGTAGCAGTTGTACTTGCAGTAGTAGTATTAGTAATAAAAGTAGTAGGCGTAGGTGAAGTAGGAGTAGTAGTAGTAGTAGCAGTAGTAACCGTAGTAGAAGTAGTAGTAGTAGTAGAGGCAGTAGAAGTAGCAGTAGGGGCAATAGTAGTCATAGTAGTAGTAGTTGTTGTTGTAGGAGAAGCCGTAGTTGTAGGAGTAGCAGCAGCAGCAGCAGTAGTATTGGTTGGTTAATTAGTAATAGAAGTAGTAGTTGTTGTTGTTTTAGTAGTAGTACAAGTAGTTGTAGTAGTATTAGTAATATTAGTAGGGGTTGTTGTAGTAGTAGTAGTAGTAGCAGTATTGGCAGTAGTAGCCATTGTAATTGTAGTAATAATGCTAGCAGTAGTAGTAGCAGTAGTAGTAGTAATAGTAGGAGTTGCAACAAAAGTAGTAGCAGTTGTAGTAGTAGAATTAGTAGTGTTAGTAGTAGAAATAGTTGTTGTAGTAGTAATTTGTGTAGTTGTAGTTAGAGTAGGAGTAGGAGTAGGAGTATTTGTAGGGTTGGGAGTAGAAGTAGTAATAGTATTAGTAGTTGTAGTAGCAGTAGTGCTTGTTGGAGTAGCAGTAGTGATAGCAATTGCAATGATAGTAGCTATAGTAGTAGTAGGAGTAGTAGTAGTCGTGATAGTAACAGTCATGGTAGTAGTAATTGCTGTAGTAGTTGTAGGAGTAGTAGCAAGTAGTAGTGGTCGTAGTGATAGTAATAGTAGCTGTTCTTATGGTAGTAGTAGTAGTAGTAGTAATACTAATAGTAGTAGAAGCAGCAGCAGCAGCAGCAGCAGTAGTAGTAGAAGTAGTAGCATTAGCAGTCATAGAAGTAGTAATAGCAGTAGTAGTTGGGGGAGTACTAGCATTTGTAATAGCAGTAGCAGTAGTGGTAGTCTTAGTTGTAATAGTATTAGTAGAAGTAGAAGTAGTAGCCGTTGTAGTAGTAGTTATCGTAGCAGTAGTCGTTGTAGTAGTAGTAGGAGTAGCAGCAATGTGAGTAGTGGCAGTAGCAGTTGTATTAGTTGTAGTAGCAATAGCAATAGTTGTAGTAGTAGCATTGTAGTAGCTGTAGTAGCAGTAGTAGTAGTAGTAGTCGTAGCAGCAGCAGCAGTAGTAGTTGTTGCAGTAGCTATAACAGTAGTAGTAGTGGTAGTAGTAGTAGCATTAGTGGAAGATGCAGTAGTAGTAGCAGTAGTTGTTGTACTTTAGTAGTATTAGTAGTAGTAGTAATAATAGTTCTAATAGTAGTTGTAGTAGTATCAAAAGTAGTTCTAGTTGAAGCAGTAGTAGCAGTAGTAGTATTAGGTGTAGTAGTTGTAGGGGTAGCAGTAGTAGGAGTAGAAGTAGTAGTAGTAGTAGTAGCAGTAGCCGTAGAAGAAGAAATAATTGTAGGAGCAATAGTAGCAGTAGTAGCAGTACGAGGAGTGGTAGTAGTAGTGGTATTATAGTAGTAGTAGTAGTACTAGGAGTGGTTGTAGGAGTAGTGGTGAAGTAGCAGTAGTAGTTGTAGTAGTAGCAGTAGTAGTAATAGTAGCGGCAGTTGGAGTTGAAGTAGTAATTGTAGCAATAGTTGTCTCTATAGTTGTACCAATAGTAGTTGTCGCAGTAGCAGTGCAATTTGAAGTAGTTGTAATAGCAATAATAGCAGCATTAGTTGTAGTAGCAATAGCAGCAGCAGTAGCATTTGTTGTAGTGGTATTTGTTATAGCAAAAGTAGTAGTAGAAATAGTAGTAGTAGTAGTAGCAGTTGCAGCAGTAGTTGTAGCAGTAGAAAAAGTATAAGTACGAGTAGTAGTAGTAGTAGCAGTTGTTGTAGTGGTACTAGTTGCTGTAGTTGTAGTAGTAGTAGAAGAAGCAACTGTAGTAGTTGTAGTGGTAGTAGAAGTAGTAGCAGCTAAAGTAGCAGCAACAGTAGCAATATTAGTGGATGCAGTAGTAGTAGGAGGAGTAGTAGTTATAGTAGTTGTAGCACTAGTAGTTGTAATAGCGTTAGCTGTAGGAGTAGTAGCAGTAGTATCCATAGTAGTAGCAGTAGCAACAATAGTAGTAGCCATAGTAGTACTAGGGGGAGCATTAATAGTAGCAGTAGGAGTAGTAGCAATAGTAGTAGCGATAAGTAGTGGTAGTCCTAGTTAGTAGTCGTTGTAGTATTAGGAGTAGTAGTTGTTGTTGTTGTTGTGTGTAATAGTAGTAGTAATAGTAGTTTTTGTAGTAGTAGGGGTAATCGCAGCGGCAGTAGTAGTAGTAGGAGTAGTAGGTGTTGTAGTAGTAGTTGTAGCAATAGCTGTAGTAGTTGTAGTAGTAGCATTAGAAGTAGTAGTAGTGGAAGTAGCAGAAGTTGTAGTATCAGTAGTAGTAGTAGTAGTAG
>RXID01021394.1:9476-35581 GCA_005019695.1 Trichopus zeylanicus subsp. travancoricus | reverse complement strand
TAGAAGTAGTAGTAGTAGTAGAAAGAGTAGCTGTATTAGTAGTAGTAGAAGTTGTAGTCGTAGAAGTAGCAGTAGTCATAGTGGAAGTAGCAGTAGTGGTATAAGTATTAGTAATAGTAGTAGAAGTATTAGTAGTAGTAGCAGTACCAGTAGTCGTAGGAGAAGTAATAGTAGTAGTAGGAGTAGTAGTAATATTAGAAGTATTAGTAGCAGTCGGAGTAATAGTAGTACTAGTAGTAGTAGTAGTAATAACAACAACAGAAATAGCTTTAGTAGTAGTAATTGTAGAAGTTCGAGCACTAGTTGCATTAGTAGTAGTAGTAGTAGTAATAGTAGCAGTAGTACTGTTATAGTAGTAGTAATAATAGTAGTTGTTGTAGTAATAGTAATAGTGGTACTAGTAGTAATACGAGTAGTAGTAGTTGTTGTGGCAGCGGCAGTAGTAGTTGTAGTAGTAGCAGTAGTAGTAATATTAGTTGTAATAGTTGTAATTGTAATAGTAGGAGTAGGAGTAGAAGTAGTAGTAGTAGCAATAGTAATAGTAGTAGTAGTACGAAAAGCAATAGTAGTTGTAGTAGTAGTGGTTGTAGTGGTAGCAGTTGTTGTCATAGTAGTAGGGGGAGAAGTGGTAGCAGTAGTAGTTCTTGTAGTTATAGTAGTAGTAGTTGTTGTTGTTCTAGCAGCAGCAGTAGTAGTCGTAGTAGTTGTAGTAGTAGTAATAGTCATAGTAGTAGGAGTGGCAGCCGTAGTAGTAGTAGTAGTAGCAGTAGCAACAACAGCAGCAGTAGCAGGAGTTGTAGTAGATATAGTAATAGTACAGGTAGTAGTAGTAGTAGTTGTTTTCTTGTTGTCATAGTTGGAGCAAGAGTAGTAGTAGTAGTGGTAGTAGTAGTTATAATAGTTATAGTAGTAGGAGGAGTAGGAGTAGCAGTAGTAGTAGTTGTTGTTGTTCTTGTTGTAGTAGTAGTCATAGCAAGAGTAGGAGGTATAGTAGTGGTAATAGTTTTTGTAGTTGTCATAGTAGTAGAAGGAGCAGGAGTAGTGGTAGTAGTAGTACTAGTAGTAGTAGCAACAGCAGTAGTAGTAATAGTAGTAGTATTAGGAGTGGTAATCATAGTAGGAGCAGTAGTGGTAGTAGTAGCAGTAGTATTTGGGGGAGGAGGAGTGTTAGTAGCAGTAGTGGTGGTGGTGGTGGTGGTGTTGGTGGTGGTAGTAGTTGTAGTAGAAGTGGTAGTAGTTGTAGCAGCAATAGTAGTAGTAGTAGTGATACTTATAGTCATAGTAGTGGTAGTATTTGTAGTAGTAGCAGCAGTAGTAGTGCTAGTAGTAATAGTAGTAGTAGTAGAAATAGTAGTAGTTGTAGTAGTGGTGGTAGTACTAGTCGGAGGAGTAGTAGTAGAAGCAATACTAGTAGTAGTAGTACAGGTAGTAGTAGTAGTATTAGGAGTAGTAGTACTAGTAGTAATAGTTGTAGTAGTGGTAGTAGTAGTAGTTGTTGTAATTCTTGTAGTAATAGTAATGGTAGTACTGGTAGGAAGAGTAGCAATTGTACAAGTAGTAAAAGAAGTAGTAGTAGTAGTAGTAGTAGTATAAGTCATAGTTGTTGTAGTAGTAGCAGTAGTAGTAGAACTAGTAGTAGTGGTAGTGGTAGTAACAATAGTAGTAGTAGTAGTTGTTGTTGTTGTTATTGTTGTTGTAGAAGTAGCTGTAGAAGTAGTAGCAGAAGTACTAGTAGAACTTGCAGTAGTAGTAGAACTAGTAATAATAGTAGCAGTAGTAGCAGTAGTTGTAGCAGCTGTAGTGGCAATCGTAGTAGTAGTTGAAGTAGCAGTGGTCGAAGTAGTAGAAGTAGTAGTAGAAGCAGTGGCAATTGTAGTTGCAGTAGTGGTAGTAGTTGTTATTGTTATTATGGTAGTAGCAATAGCAACAACAGCCATAACAATAGTAGTAGTAATTGTTGTAGAAATAGTAGTAGAAGTAGTAGAAGTAGTAGTAGTAGTAGTAGTAGTAGTAGTCATAGTAGGAGCATTGGTAGTAGTAATAGTAGTTGTAGCAATAGTAGTGGTAGTAGAAGTAGCAATAGAAGTAGAAGTAGCACTAGTAGTAGCAGTGGTAGCAATAGTAGCAGTAGTAGTAGTAGTAGCAATAGTAGCAGTAGTAGTCATAGCAGCAGCAATAGTAGCAGTAGTAGTTGTTGTAGTAGTAGTAGTCGTAGTAGTGATAGCAGTAGTAGTAGTAGCACTAGTAGAAGCGGTAGAAGTAGCATTAAAATTAATACCAATTATCCTATTAGTGGTTTTAGTATTTGCTGTAGCATTCGTAGTGCAGTAATAGTGGTAGTAATAATAGTTGTGGTACGTGAAGTAGCTGCAGCAGCAGCAACAACAGCAACAGCAACCACAGTAGCAGCAACAGCAGCAATAGCAATAGAAGTAGTAGTAGTAATAATGGCAGTATAGTACTCGTAGTAGCAGCAGTTGTTGTAGTAGTAACAATTGTAGTACTAGCAGTAGCAGTAGTAGTAGTATTAATGGTATTAGTAGTATTAGCAACCGCAGCAACAATAGTATTAGTAGTAGTAGCAGCTGTAGAAGCAGCAACAGCATTGGTAGAAATGGTAGTAGTAGTAGTAATACTAGTCATAGTAGTAGAGTAGTAGCAATATTAGTAGTAGCTGTAGTGGTAGTCGGTTAAATAGTAGGAGTAGTAGTGGTAGTAGCCCCGGCAGCGACAACAACAATATTAGTAGTAGTAGTTATGGCAGTAGCAGTAGCTGTGGCAGCAAAGTAGTAGTGGTAATGATAGAAGCTGGAGCAATAGTGGTAGTAGTTGTAAGAGCTTGAGTAACCGTAGTAGTAGACGTAGTTGTAATAGTAGTAGTAGTAGTAGTAATGGAGTACTACTAGTAGTAATAGAAGCAGTAATAGTAGAAATAGTTGTAGTAGTAGTAGGAGGAGGAGTAATAGTAGTAGCGGTAGTAGTAGTAGTAGTAGTAGTAGTAGTAGTAGTAGTAGTAGTACTAGTAGTAATAGTAGTACTAGTAGTACTAGTAGTAGTATTCATAGTAGTAGTAGTCGCAACAGCAGTAGTAGTAATGGCAGTAGCAGGAACAGTAGTAGGAGTAGTAGGAGTGTTAGGAGTAGTAGTAGTAATAGTAGTAGGAGTAGGCGTATTAGGATTAGTAGAAGTAGTAGTAGCAATAGCAGCAATAGTAATACTAGAAGTAGTAGTGGCAGTCGGTGTAGGAGTAGGAGCAGTAGTTTTAGTAGTTCTAGTTGCAGTAGTAGTTGTTGTAATAGTAGTTACAGTAGTAGTAGTAGTAGTGGTAACAGTAGTAGTTGCAGTAATAGCAGCAATAATAGTAGTAATAGGAGTGCTAAGAGTAGTAGGAGTAGTTGTTGCAGTACTGGTATTAGTAGCTATAGTTGTAGGAATATTAGGATTAGTAGTAGAATTAGTAACAATAGCTGTAATACTATTAATAGGAGTAGTAGTTGTTGTCATTATAGGAGTATGAGCAGTAGTCGGAGTAGTAGTAGTCGAAGTAGTAGTTGTAGTTGTTGTGTTAGTGTTTGTAGTAGTAGTACTCTAGTAGGGGTAGTAGTAGTAGTTGTTGTTGTACTAGTATTAATAGTAGTATTAGCAGTAGTAGGAGTAGTAGTAGGAGTAGTAGTAGGAGTAGTAGTAGTAGAAATAGTAGGAGTAGTACTACTACTAGTAGTACTGCTAGTATTAGTAGATAGTAGTAGTAGTAGCAGCAATTGCATTAATAGTAGCAACAGTACTAGTATTAGTAGGAGTTGGAGTTGGAGTATTTGTTGGCATTGTAGTCGTTGGAGTAGTGGTAGCAGCAGCAGTTGTAGTAGTAGTAGTACTTGTAGTAGTAGTAGTAGTAGTAGCAATAGTAGCCGTGGCAGCAGTAATTATTGTAGCAGTAGTAGTAGGCGTAGTAGTTGTAGTATTAGTAGTAGCAATTGTAGTAGGAAAAGAAGTAGCTGTAGGGGTAGTAGTTGTAGTAGTAAGAAGTAGCAGAAGTAGTAGTAATACTAGCGTTAGTAATAGCAGTTGTTGTAGTAGTAATAGTAGCAGCAGCAGTAGTAGTAATACTAGCGTTAGTAGTAGTAGTTATTGTCATAGTAGTAGTAGTTGTTGTTGTAGTTGTTGTATTATCAGGAGTTGTAGTCGGAATAGTGGTAGGAATTATAGTTGTTGGAGTAGTGGCAGTAGTAGTAGTGGTAGTAGTAGTGGCAAGAGTAGTAGTAGTAGTATTAGTCCTTGTTGTAGTAGTAGTGGTAGTAGTGCTAATAATAGTAGTAGTACTAATAGTAGTTGTAGTTCTAGTAGTACTAGTAGTAGTAGCAGTAGTAGTAGTAATAGTAGCAATAGGTGTAATAGTAGGGGTGAGTCGGGCGACGGCGGGGTAGGTGGGTTATGCAGAGTCGAAACGTAAAGAGAATAAGGAGAAAGATATGGAAAAACTCGCAGATAACTCTACGCTTCGCTTAGAAACTCTCGTGCTGTTCTTATTATGGCATCCTCCTTTTATAGGAGAAAGTTTACACCAGCCGATGCGATAAGATCGCATCCGCTTTACAAAAGGTATCTTTACAAAAGATACTTTACAAAAGTAGCTTTACAGAAAGTGGCTTTGCAAAAGCAAAAGATACTTTACAAAAGTAGCTTTACAAAAAGTAGCTTTGCAAAAAGGCGCATCCACTATGCCATTTGATTAGATAGGAGATAAGAAGCGATCTACTCTCCACCACGCTTCGGTTGTGTTGTCGACTGAAAGGCAGCCGTGCGCTGGATTGAACTAATAGTGAGGTTAATGGCTCGCTCAAGTTGGTCATTTATCTGCTTAACGGATGGGTACCATTGTGCCCAGAAATTATCAGTCTTCCGCAGCTTTAGGCATTCCTTAGTTTTCAGGAATGTATTTCTCGTAATTGGATGAGAGTTGCAAGTGCCTCCTGTGCGGCCTGTTGCTCCACGTGCCGGATGTCACTTCTGATGGAGTTATAAGTGTCCGGGGGCAGTGGTTGGCATCCAAGTAGCCGAATGAGCTATGAGTATCGCATAACGCCACCAGTATCATCGCTAGTTGGTCCTGAGCTTCTTTGTGTGGTGCTGCGCTAACCCCTTGCAGAGCAATAGCTGCTAGCTCCAGGTTGATCTGGTGCTCCTCGGTTGGCCATCCTGCATAAGCTAAATGAGATATTAAACGGGAAAGGGCATCAGCGAGCTGAGTATCCTTTCCTTCAATATGTTCAAAATGAACTAGGATACCAATCCCAGTTATATAATCCTTGAAGGCAAGCCATCTAACTCTGGAGGGCTTGTTTCCTGGTGACTTGTTGAAGAAGCTGATAATTGCCTGACAATCTGTCCTGATGGTTAATTCCTCCTTATCCAAGTAATAAATTTTTAACGCCTCCAAGGTCTTCATGACAGCATGTAGTTCGGCATCAATTGTGGACTTGGGAGAATTAAACTTTCCACTGGCATAGGCACAGACCTTTTCTGAGGATCGGGGGTCGTGCTTCTGCTTCTTCTATTTGCAGATTCCTCCCCATCCATCCTTACAGTCATCTGTCTCCAGGAGGACATAGCTCTTCTCTTGGGGAATCTCCAAATCTGGCAGTTCGTTTACTTGTTTTTTAATTTGTCTGACTAGGTCCCAATCTTGCGCATTCCATCTTCGTTCTCCAGTGGGACTTGTTTTTGCGTATAAGGGGCTAGTAAGCTTCCCAAGTTGGGAATGAAGTTCTTGGCGTAGTTGAGAACTCCTCGCCAGGATCTTAACCCCTTCAAAGTTGTCAATTCCTGCTCCTTGCATTCCTAAATCTTCTTAACAATGTGGGGCTGTAATTTGATCTTTTGGTTGCCGATTATTGCCCCAAGGAATTCCACCTCTGAGACTGCTACCTTCATTTTTGTTGGGCTAAGGATGAGCCCATTCTCTTCACAAATTTGTAGCATGATTCGGAGGTGTTCTGTATGCTCCTGCTCTGTCTGGGAAAATACTAAGATGTCATCAACATATACAGCGATGAAGTTTTCCGTACCTTGGAAACATATGTCCATCTTCCGTTGGAACACAGCAGGTGCATTCTTCAAACCGAATGGCATGACCAGCCATTCATATCGACCTTCGGGAACCCAAAAGGCTGTCCATTCGATGGAGTCCGGGTGCATGGCTACTTGATGGAATCCACTCTTAAGATCAAACTTAGAGTAGATTTTACTACCACATACTCTCTTTAGGATTGTATTTATGCCTGGGAGACTATACTGATCTTTATTGGTGATGTCATTAAGTCTCCGGTAGCTGAACACCATTCGTTCTTTTCCCTTCACTTCCTTCCGAGTTGCAGGATCTATGCTGGTTCCAGAGTTAACAATGATGGCAGTCGTTCGGTGCCGGCTTTTACTTGGTCTGATAACGCCAAGATTAAGCAGTGCCTGCACATGGTTTTTGAAAGAGTCATGCAACTGAGGTGTAACATGTTTTAGGGGCTTATCTACGACCGTGAAATCCGGGTTCTTAATGTCTAGCCAGCAGACGATTTTATTCCTTGCCCAGTGTTTCAGGGGCTCTTCCCCAATATAACTAGCTTCTTTCAGCCTTCGCATCAAGGGCTTGAACAACTATATGAATGAATCTCGGCTTTGCTCCTCATTGTAATACACTGATTCCTTAATATCAATGTACTCATCTTCTTCCAGACCTAGTTCTTCAAGAGAAGTATACACAGAGGCGGTTGGGATAGTATTGATAACTGTAAGATTCTTATAGAAAGTAACTACGTTACCTTCTATCCTTACCCCCCCTTGCATGGTTTTTATGAAATTGCATCCTATGATCATTTGGATGCCATCTCCCAGCTCCATTCTGAAGCTGTAGGTATAAGGGATTCCGAAAATGTTTTCTCCTATGTACATCTGCCCTCCTTTGAGTTTTTTCCTGGCGGCTTGCCTTGAGTTGATTCCACTGAAATGAACTTCGAAACTGTTTTGCTCGAGTGCCTCCGCTGGTGCCAAGCCTTCATCAATACAGCATGTTGTGGCTCCGGTGTCCAAGATTGCTCAGACCTTGAATCTAGGGATTCCTGAAATTTCAAACTCCACAAGCATGTTATATAGCATGTTTTAAACCAGTCGTGGTCCCGAACTTGGCTTTGTTTCTGCAGAGGCTTTGTTCACATATTCTTGATAGAGGACGTTAGTGAGCTCCTCTCCAGGATTTTCTGAGTCCTCCACAGCTTCTTTTCCTTTGTTCAGGCTTCTGAAATCATCTGCAAGGTCTTTCTCCAGTTCAAATTCCTGCAGCCTTCCTTTATAGTTGTCCACCTCCTTTTGTAGTCTGTTTATCTCCCCTTCACACCATGCAATGTAGTACCTCGGCTCTTGGATCAGCTTCTGAGGGAATAAAGGGGCTGGCGCTGCTGGTGCGACTGGGACCTCTCTCTTAAAATAATAAGGTCCACATAGGTTGCAGGCAGTAACAAGGCAATCCGAGCAATGAATCCTTGCCCTCTGCATAGTTTTTCTTTTACAGCAGGCACAATCCTCCTGCTGGGACTGCACGAAAGAGTTATGATTCCACTTATGAAGACAATTTAATTGGTGCTCTGGGAGTCGTTCCTGTGGCCTGTAGCCACCATTTACCTCTCTAAGCATGTAGATGTATTCTTCTTGCACAAGCGTTTGAATTGACTTTTGTAGCTCGTCGTTATTGTCTTCTCCTTCCGAGACGCTGAATATAGCGTTACTTTGATCCTCCCCTTCCTGGACTGATAGTATGTCACAGTCCTCAGGAATTTCAAGCTGCTCAAAGATGGCAACCCGCTTTATATTCCTCCTATCATTAGGGCATTCTCGTGCAAAATGCCCCTCCTGGCCGCAGAGATAGCACTTGCACCTCTTATTCCTTATGGGATGCTTCCGCTTCTCTACTCGTATATGGGAATCGTGTGGCTTTCCCCTATACGTCTTTGACCTTCGGAGGCCTATCTTCCGTTCTTTATCTTTGTAGTAACCTGGTATAGGAATTTTGCTGCAAAATGATAGATTCTTCAAGGCTCGCTTGAAGGCAGCATCTTTACACTCTTCTTCCAGGTACTTATAAGCGAACAAGATTCTAGGCATTACCCCAATAATTACGCCAGGGTATTTTACCTCAAAGGCCACTTTAATGCTTCTGCCCAGATCTCCGGGCAATTTAGCCAGAACTTCTCTGAAAGTTCATCTCCTACATAGAGTCTTCCTGTCTTCGCCGCTAGCCTCATATAATCATTCATGTATTGAATTATATTTTTGACGTTGTCCCAGGATAGTCTTTCAAGGTCTTTGTAGGCAGACTCTTGGATCATAGTTGACCCTTGTGTTGGGTCTTCTAGGGAGAAGACTCTTCTCATCTGGGAAAGGATATTCTGAGTTCCTTCCTGTCCTTCGGCAGAATTGATTAGAGCTTGATATTCTTCTCCATAGTTCATCCGCCATTGGATCCACGTTAGCTTTTCAATTTCACCTAAGAGATTTTCAATGTACTCCAGTTTGTCCCGTGGGTCAGTAAATGCTTGGCTTGAACCGTGGTTCCTTGTAATGGATTCCCACCTGCTGAAGGCGTGATTGAATAGGCCCAGCTGCTCTGGGATGATGAACATGGCTCCCCCTTCCTGCTGGGCTGATGGGAGGGTCCACATCTCATTATTCATTCCTCCTTTGAATCGTGTCATAGTTCTTTGCTCTGCAAATGCTGGTGCCGACGTCGATGGCCCCAAATTGGTTGTAGGGGGGCAGTTTGGAGGCCCCATGGACGCATCACCCGGTGGCCTATATGGGGATGTGGCTGTAGTGATTGCGGTTGAATACAATCTTTCCGAGAGCTTCTTCATAGTTGGGTATTCTAGTCTCAGATCAGGCTCCTCCTGTTCTTCTTCAAAGCCTGCAGCCACAAGGTTAGACAAAAAGGGTGGTGATGGGGTTGGGCTCACCCTATTTTTTTCTGCAGAGAATGGATTGATAAAATCTCCATCTTTGTCGGGGGACTCATCCCAAATTGTTTGGAGTTGCTGGGATGGATAACATAGATCACCCGTCGAATCAGTGATTGGTGATAGAGTATCAAAGTAACTGTACTCTTCTTCATCCAACTCAGAGTTAGCATCCTCCATCAGAACTGCTATGGCGTGAGCCAGTTCTTCTTCTTCACCATCAACTTCCTCATCCTCAATGTTATAATGAGGAGTTTTCCTAGTAGAGGTCGCAGCATAGCCAGAAAATTGCAGTGCAATTGTTCCATCCACTAAGGTCCTTGAATGAACCTCAGTAGGCTGCATTAAGTTGATCATCTATGCTGGTCGGATCATCCATCCATGTCCCTGGTGCTCTGCTGCGGAGTACCTTTGCCCTGGTAGTGCCCTTAAGCCATGACTTGTGAGATAGTCCACGACGCCTTGTACTTCATAGGCAAAGCCAACGTTGGGGGTATTTGATAGCCTTCCGACCAAACCCCTGGTGATCAGCAAGTTTGCATTGCCACCTCTCTAGTTTTCATAGCCTCTGGTTAGGATTGAGATTTGGATGTGCCTGAAGAAATCGTCAATGGTCATCATGAGGGCAGGGATCACATAGACCAGTTGACTTTGTCTAGTTAAGTCAACTTCCATGGTCGCCAGAATTGTTTGGTCACCTATCCACCGATTGTCCCTGAAGACGACTAGGGCCAGCGTGCCCTCCTCCTGTCTGTGTAAGATTTGGATACGTACCTGCAATACTCCGAGATGGATGTATTGCATTCCACTTCTATGTAGTTGATTGTAGTTGTCCTCCTGGATAAAATTTCGGTCCACCTGGTTGCCGTCCGTGCATAATATGGCCTCCTCCAACCTGTGGACGTAGACTTTATGGTGGATATCATCCTTCCTTGAATGGTAAAGCACTTTCACAGGTACAATAGAGGCCCGCTTCTGCATAGAAAGCCTCAGCTGAACTTGTGGATCAATTTGCTGCTCTAGGGTGTGGACTGGGCCTACTCCTCCAGTTAGGCATTTTTGAAGTTTCTTCATAGTTTGTTGTGCGTTGTGAAGACGCCTGTGGTTTCGCCTGTACCCCCGTATTTGATCTTCAAACAGGGATGCTAGAGCTGAGGTTGACGGCAAGTCCTGTATTGCCACGGCCTGCAACGTGCTCTATCTTGCGGCCATTTAGTTCTTTAGCTTGTCCTTTTCCTCCTACAAAATTGTGATCGGGTCTTTGAAAGCTCTAAGTTGGCCCTTTGCTTCTTTAGGCCTTTTAGTTGCCCTTGCAAGTAGGGTTTCAATTTTATCTAGCCTTTTCCTTAGATCCTTAGCAAGTTCAAAGGTTCCCTCTTTAGCTAGGCTAGGCTGCTGAGTAGTGTTAGCAACTAACTCTCTGATTTGTTGCTTTGTAAGGGGCTGATTGTCTAGGTAAACTTCTGTCAGGTTCTTTAATGAAGACCTTAGACTTCTTACTTCCTTCTCTAGGCTTTGGTATTGCTCTAGAAATTGCATAAAAGTTTTCAAATGAACTCTAGATGATAGGCAAATTCTATCAAAAATTACAGCAAGGTTATGGGCTAGTTGATTTGTGGAAACTTTCTGGGTAGAAGCAAGATCAAGGTACTCCAGGTTAGAGGTTCGGGAATGATCATACCATTCCTGTATGGATTTTTCCTATGCATCAGACATGAGAGCAAATTTTTTTTTTTTTTCAACCACCAAAATTGCTTTTGAGGGCAGTTCCAAAATATATTAAACAAGGCAGTTCCACACCGGGTTAAGACATAAGCTAGGATCACACAGGTGTGCCCTTGGTCTTACAGGCGGCCTCTCGCCTTAGCTGCCAAGTTAGGACCTGTTCTTTTTCCTCATGCCTAGTCTCTAACTCGGCACGCATAATACAAACAATTTAATTCTAGTTCGCATAATACCATCAAAGCAAGGTTCTAGCAGAGATAATATTAGCTCAAAGCCTGATGCGTAGTAGTGGTAATCACAAACCCTTACCTCAAAACCGTTGTACCCTAACTTTTGTGGGTTTTACTCCTCCATATCTTTCAAACTAGCTCTGATACCAAGGGGAGAGTCGGGCGGCGGTGGTAGTAGTAGCAGTAGTAGTAGGCGTAGCAGTAGTAGTAGTAGTTGAAGTAGTAGTAGTAGTAGTACTAGTAATAGTAGCAGTAGTAGTAGTATTAGTATTAGTATCAGTATCAGTTGTGATAGTAGTAATATTTGCGGTAGCAGTAGTAGCAGAAGCAGTAGTAATATTACTATTATTGGTACTATTAATAGTTTTAGTAGGAGTTGTAGTAGTAGCAGTAGTTGCGTTAGTAGTAGGAATAGTAGTAGTAATAGTTGTTGTATTAGTAGTAGTATTAGTAGGAGTTGTAGTAGTAGTGGTAGGAGTTGTAGTTGTTTTTGTAGTGGTAGCTACAGTAGTAGTTGTTGTAGTAGCAGTAGGAGTTTGAGTAGGAGTAGGAATAGTAGTAGTCGTACTAGTAGTAGTAGTAGTAGTAGTAGTAGGAGTAATGGTAGTAGTAGTAGTAGTAGGATAAGGAGTTGGAATTGTAGTAGTAGTAGTAATAGTAGGAATAGTACTATTTGAAGTAGTAGTAGTAGTAGTAGCAGTGGAAGTAGTAATATTAGTGGTAGTAGTTGTTGTTATAGCAGCAGCAGTAGTATTAGTTGTAGCAGTCATCGTAGTAGTAGTAGTAGTAGTAGTAGTAGTAGTAGTAGTAATTATAGTAATAGTAGTAGTAAGTGCAACAATAGTAGTTGTTGTTGTACTAGCCAAAGTAGTAGTTTTATTAGCAGTAGCAGTAGCAGTGGTAGCAGTAGGAGTGTTAGGTTTAGTAGTCGTAGTAGGAGTAGTAGTAGTAATATTAGTAGTAATAGGAGGAGGAGTAGTAATAGCAGTAGTAGTAGTAGTGGTAGTGGGAGTAATTGCAGTATTAGTCGTAGTAGTTGATGTTGTTATAATACTAATATTATTATTGGTACTAGCAGTAGTAGTAGAACTAGGAGTAGCAGAGTAGTAGTAATAGTAGCAACAGTAGTAATAGTAGAACTAGTAGTAGCGGTAGTAGCTATAACAGTAATAGCAGTATTTGTTGTACGAACAGTAGTGGTTCTATCAGAATTTGTAGCAGCAGTAGTAACAGTCGTAATAGTGGTAATGGTAGTAGCATTAGTAGCAATAGTAGTAGTGGTTGTAGTAGTAGAAGTTGTAGCATTAGGAGAAGCAGCAGTAGTAGTAGCAGTAGTTGTAGCAGTAGTTGCAGTAACAACAATAATAGATGGATGAGATGGAGTAGTAGTTGTTGTTATTATTGTTGTAGGAGAAGTAGTAGTAGTAGTAGTATTTGTAGTAGTATCATTAGTATTAGCAATCGTAGTAATAGTAGAAATAGTAGTACAGTAGTAGTAGTAGTAGTAGCAGTAGCTGTATAAGCAACACTAGCAGTAGTAGTTGTCACGGTAGTAGTAGAAGTAGCAGTGGTAGTGGTTGTATATGTAATAGTAGTGGCAATAGCAGCAGTAACAATGGTTGCTATATAGTAGTCACAATAATTGTAGTAGTAGCTAGGGAAGAAGTAGTAGTAGTAGTAGTAGTAGTAGTAGTGGAAGTAGTAAAAGTCAGACGTAATAGTAGTAATAGTAGTACTTGCGATATTAGCAGTAGCAGTAGTAGTAGAAGCAGTAGCAGTGGTTTTCTAGTAGCAGCAGTACTAAAAGCAGTAGTAGTAGTATTATTAGCAATAGTAGTAGGTGTAGTAGCATCTGCAACCGAATTACCACTATTACTCCTACTCCTACTTGTGCCACTACTACTACTATTGCTACACTTACTACAAAAACCACTTCTCATACTCCTACTACTGCAACCACTTCTACTGCAACTACTACTATTATTACTAATTCTACACCTATTCCAACTCTAGCTACTAGTACTACTACTGCTCCAACTATAGTTACTCCTAATCTTGCAGTTGTTGCAGCTGCTACTACAACTTCTACCACCGCTACTGCTGTTATTACTACTACTACTACTACTACCAGTCTTAGTACTACTAGTCTTACTACTACTATCGCCACTACTACTACTGCTGCTACTATTATTACTACGAATGCTACTACAACTCTACTGCTTTTACTACTACTACTACTATTGCAACTACTACTTCTCCTACTACTTCTACTGCTACTACTACTACTACTACTACTACTACGACTGCTACTCCTACTATTACTACTACTACTACTACTACTATTACTACTACTACAACTTGTACTACTACTACTATAACTACTAATACTAAATTACAACTGATGTTGCTACTGTTGTTTCTACAACAACTAGTACAACTACTAGTACTACTACTACTAATACTACCATTACAACAACTACTACTACTACTAATACAACTATTACTCCTACTGCTATTGCTACCACTACTCTAACAACTATTACTACTGCTACAACGACTACACCTACTCGTATTGTTACTACTACTATTGCTACTGTTACTACAACTACAACTCTTTCACTAGTGTTACTGCTACTACTACTATTACTATAACAACAACTACTACTGTTGCTACTGCTACTACTTCGACTACTACTCCTATTAATGCTACTACTACTACTACTGTTACTACTACAACTATTCCTGCTCTGACTCCTATTGCTGCTACTTCTACTCCTACCACTGCTACTACATCTGCTACCAGTACTACTACTCTACTCTAATCCAACGCCTATTAACTATTAATACTCCCAACAACAACTAGTCTAGTTCTGACTACTACTACTTCTACTACTACTGCTACTACTACTACAACTACTACCACAATTTCAACTACTGCTATTGCTGCTACTACTACTTCTACTACTAGTACAACTAATACTATTACTACTTCAACAACTACTACTACTCCTACTGATATTGCTACAATAACTACTACTACTACTACTACTACTACTACTATTACTACTATTACCGCTACTTCTGCTGCTACTGCTGCTACTACAATTATTAGTACCACTCATACTATTACTTCTGCTGCTACTATTGCTGGTACTATTGCTACTGCTACGACTGCAAATGGCACTACTACTACAACAACAATAACTACTTCTACTGCTACTACTATTACAGTTACTTCTACTACTGCTGCTACTACTATTGCTGCCACTGCTGCAGCTGCTATTGCTACTACTACTACTAATACCACTACTTCTACTACGACAACAACAACTATTACTACTGCTGCTGCCGCTGCTATTGCTACTACTACTACTACTAGTACCACTACTACTACGACAATTACAACTATTACTACTACTTCTACTACTACTACTATCACAACAACAACAACAACTAGTACTACTACTACTACTACTAGTACTACTACTACTACTATGACTATTACTACTACTTCTATTACTACTACTACTACTACTGCTGCTGCTATGACAACAACAACAACTACTACTGCAACAACAACAACTATTACTACTACTACTTGTACTAGTACTACCACTACTACTGCTACTGCTACTACAACTACAACTACTATTGCTATTGCTACTACCACAATTAGTACACCTACTAGTTTAGCTACTACAAATATAACAACGGATGCTACGGTTACTAATAATATCTCTATTCCTAGTCCTAGTACTGCTACTACTACTAATCCTACTACTACAAATGCTAGTACAACTACTGCGACTACTCCTACAACTGCAACTACTACAACTGCTACAACTGCTACTAATGCTACTCCTACTACTTCTACTACTACTACTACTACTACAACAACCACTACTACTTCTACTACTACTACCACTACCGCAGTGACTATTGCTCCTACTACTACAGCTACTATTACTAGTACTACAGCTACTCCTACTACTGCTTCTCCTACTGCTACTACAACTACTAGAACTACTGCTACTACTACTACCTAGTACTTCCACTACAACAACTACTACTAGTGCTACTACCATTACTGCTACTACTACTACTACTACTACAACTTCTACTACTGCTACTATTACTACTAATACCTCTACTTGTGCCACTACTACTGCTACTTCTGCTACTACTACTCCTTCTACAACTACTGCTACTGCTACTACTACAACTATTTCTACTACTACTACTCCCACTACTGCTACTTTTGCAACTGTTGCAACTGCTGCAACAACAACTACTACTTCTACTACTACAGCTTCTATTACTACTACTCCTACTATTTCTACCGCAACCACTACTATTACCAGCATTATTGCTGCTACTACTACTACTATTACCACTACTTCTACTACTACAACTACTATTGCCACTGCTACTGCTGCTACTGCTCCGCCTACTCCAATGGTTGCGGCTACCACTACTACTGGTACTGCTACTACCACAACCTCTCCTACTACTACTATTGCTACTACTATTGCAACTACTCTTCCTACAGCTACTACTACTACTATTGCGGGTACTACTACTGCAACTGCTCCTATTACTACTACTACTACTACTACTACTACTACTACTACTACTTCTACCATTTCTCCTCTTACTACTACTAATGGTACTACTACTACTACTACTACTAATACTACTACTACTCCTAGTACTTGTTCTACTGCTACTACTACTCGTGCTACTACTGCTATTACAACTACTACTACAACTGCTGTTGCTACTACTAACACTGCATCCACTCCATCTAATGCTACAACTACTACTGCTACTACTACTACTACAACTACAACTACAACTACTGCTTCAACGGCTACTGCTGCTACTGCAACTACTATTACTACTACTACAACTACTACTATTAGTACTACTACTAGTCCTGCTGCTATTACTACTATTACCACTGCTACTACTATTTCCAATATTTCTACTACAACAAGTAGTACTACTACTACACCTTCTGCTGCTTTTAGTCTAACTACAACTACTGCTGTTGTTGCTACTACCGCTAATGCTACTTTTACTACTACTACTATTGCTACTATTGCTTGAACCACCACTGCTACTACTACTTTTACAACAACAACTACTACTATTACTAGTACCACCATGACTACTACTACTTTTAATACTACTACTCCTACTACTACTATTACTTGTACCACCACCACTACTACTAGTTCTACAACTATTGCTACTACTACTACTACAGTTGATAATAGTTCAACTTCTTCTGTTATGCTACTACTACTACTACTACTACTACTACTCCAACTACTACTACTGCTACTGTAACTACTGCTAATACCACAACTGCTTGTCCTGCTACTACCGCTACTGCTCCTACTACAATTACAACTACTACTGCTCCAAATACTTCTACTTCTACTATTCCTGCTACTTCTACTCCTCCTCCTACTACTAGTGCTCCTTCTATTACTACTACTACTATTATTTTCACTGATAATATTCCTACTACTACTTCAACTGTTCCTCCTCCTACTACTGTACTACTCTTGCTACTACTGCTACTGGTCCTACTACTACTGCTACTACTTGTATTACAACTAATACTACACCAACTATTGCTACTACTACAACTACTACTCCTACAGCTATCGCTACTCCTGTTACCACCACTACTACTACAGCTACTACTACTATAACTACTGCTACTACAAATACTCCTACTGCTATTGCTACTAATGCTGGTACTACTACAACTACTACTGCTCCAACTATTACTACTGCTACTACAACAACTACTACTACTACAATTGCCACAACAACAACTACTGCTACTGCTAATGAGACTACCATAACTACTACTGCTAGTACTATGGCTACTATAGATGTTGTTACTACTACTTCTACTACTAGTGCTACAATTACAACAACAACAACTACTACTACTACCACTACTACTACTGCTACTACTTTTGCTACTACTACTACAACTACTACTGCTGCTACTACTTTTTCTAACACTACTACTACTACCACCACCACTACAACTATGACTACTACTACTACTACTAGCACTACAACTATTACTACAACTACTACTACTACTTCTCCTTCTATTATTACTTCCACTATCAGAACTGTTGCTACTCCTACTCCTACTCCTACTACTACCACTACTACTACTATTGTCGCGGCTATAATAGCTACAACTGCTATTGCAACTACTACTACTTCTCCTCCAACTACTGCTGCTGCTACTACTATTGCTACTTCTACTTCTACTACTACTACTGCTACTATTACTGCTACTGTGACTACTACTAATTCTCCTCCTCCTACTACTACTGCTACTACAATAGCTACTACTACTACAACTACCAAGACTACTACTATTACAGCTACAACAGCTACTACAACTTCCCCAACTACTAAAAATACTACGACTACTATTGCTGCTGCTGGTGGTATTGCTATTGCTACTACTGCAATTATTGCTACTACAACTACAACTGCTATAATAGCAACTACTATGACTACTAATATTACTACTACTACTGCTCCTACTTCTACTGCTACTACTGCTATTGCTACTACTACTACAATTACTACTACTAGTACTACTGCACTGCGCTGCTACTACTCCTACCTACTCCTACTACTACGACTACTAAATAATACTACTATTACTTCAGCTACTACTGCTGTTGCTATTATTTCAGCCACTACAACTTTTACTACTACTACTACGACTACTACTACTACCGATACTACTACTGCCACTGCTACTATTCCTGGTATTTCTCCTTCGATTATGACTACAACTACAACAACAACAACAACTACTACTACTATTGCTACTGCAACTACTACTAATACTCCTTCTCCGACAACAATTACTACTGCTACTATTTCTTCTACTCTTGCTGCTACAATTACTACTACTACTCGAACTTCTACTACTAGTACTACTAGTACTACTACTATTATTTTTAGAAATACTACTACTACTACTACTACTTCTACTGTTGCGACTACGACTGCTACTCCTACAAGTAATGCTACTGCTCCTATTGCTACTACTACTTCCCCTACCACTACTACTACAGTTGCTTTTGTTACTACTACGACTGCTACTACTACCACTACTACTAATACTGCTCCAACTACTACTACTACTACTACTACTACTCTTGCTACTACTATGACTACTAGTACAACACTGCTACAACCACTACAGCTACCGCTGATAATCCTACTTCTCCTACTATGACTACTACTAGTACTACGATAGCTACTACTACTATTACTACTTTTGCTACAACAATAACTGCTACTACCCCCACTACTAAAACTACTACTGCTTCTGCTACTTCTTCTACCACTGCTAGTACTGCTACTACTGCTATTATCGCTTCTACTGCTACTTCTACTACAACTTCCACTACTGCTACTAGTATTACTACTTCCACCACTACAACTCCTTCTGCTGCTGCTATTTTTACTACCACTACAACTACTAGGACTACTACTGCTACTGCTACTGCTATTGCAACTATTATTAGTACATCTCTAACTACTACGACTACCGCTACTACTACAACTACTACTACTATTGCTACTACTACTACTATTACTCCAATTGCTACTATAGCTACAACTACTACTGCTACTATTGCTAATACTACTGCTGCTGCTCCTAGTACTACTACTACTGCCCCTACTACACCTACTGCTACTACTGCCCCTACTACACCTACTACTACTATGACTACTACTGCTCCTTCTATCGCTACTCCTACTATTATTTTTACTAATAATACTTCGACTACTATTGCTACTAGTCCTACTACTACTGCTACTGCTACTACTACTACTACTACTTGTAATACTACTCCAACTACTATTACTACTGTCGCTATTACTTCTACTACTACTTGTACTGCTACCACTTCGACAAAAACTATGGCAACTAAGACTGCTACTACTAATGCTAGTACTGCTACTTCTACAACTACCCTGACTTCTACTACTATCGCTGACACTACTATGACTATTACTACTACTACCACCACCACCACATCACTACTACTAGTACTACTACTATTTCTGCTACTACAACTACTACTATAGCTACTACTGCTATTACTTTTGCTGCTGCTGCTGCTACAGCTACTACTACTACCACTAGAACTACTCCAACTTCTGCTACAATTGCTACTACAAGTACTACTACAACTTCTACTACTTATGCTACTTCTTCCCCTACACCTACTACTTTGCTCCTGCTACTACTACTACTGCTCCTAATTCTAAAACTACAGCAACCACTGTAGCCAATCCAAACACTACTACTACTACTTCTACTATCAAAAATTATATTACCAATGCTTCTGCTGCTACCGCTATTGCAACTACTACTACTGCCCCTACTATTAGTACAACAACTACTACTCTTACTATGACTACTGCCACTACTGCTGCTAGTAATCCTCCTACTACTACTATCATTACTAGTGCGACTGCTACTCCTACTACAACTTGTACAACTACCGCTATTACTATAGCAATTACAACTACTACTTATGCTACTAGTGCTAGTACTGCGACTGCTACTACTTATACTACCAGTACGGCTGCTACGACAACTACTACAACTACTACTACTGTTACTGCAGCTACTGCTCCTACTACTACTACTTCTGCTACTACTGCTGCAAGTACACCTACTACTACAACTACTACTACCACTACTTCTGCTACTACAACAACTGCTACTGCTATAGCTACTACTACAACTACTACTACCACTACTTCTGCTACTACAACAACTGCTACTGCTATAGCTACTACTACAACTACTGCTATTGCTTCAACTACTGCTACTTCTGCTACAACTGCAACAGCAAATACTACTTCTCCTATTACTACTGCTGCCACTACTCCTACTATTCCTGCAGCTATTTCTACTAATACTACTACTACTTCTACCAGTACTACCACTATTGCTACTACTACTACCTCACGAACTACTACTTCTTCTACTATAGCTACTACTACTACTACATTAATACTACTACTGCTAATACTATAACAATTGCAGCTACAATTGCTACTACTACCACTTCTGCCACTACAATTGCTACTACTACTACCATTATTACGACTACTACCACTAATACAACAACTACTACTTGTACTACTTCTGGTACTACTAATGCTTCTCCCACCACTGTAACTACTATTACTATTGCTACGAGTACTACTGCTACTACTAGGACTGCTACTACTACTATCGCTACTACAACAACTACTACTATTGCTACTTCCGCTACAACAACTACAACTACTACTACTGCCACTATGGCTACTATTGTTACCAATACTAGGCCTATAACTATTGCTACTACTACTTCTACTGTTACCACTACAACTACAGCTACTACTATAGCTACTACAATAATAACTACTACTACAGTCGCTGCTACTACTGTTACTACTTGTACAACTACTACTACTATTGCTACCACTTCTTGTAATACTATAGCTACTACTACTTCTGGTACTACTACTAATGCTACTATCGCTACTACTACTACGATTACTACAACAACTAATGCTACTATTGTCACTACAGCTACTACTACTACTACTACAATAACTACTGCTGCTGTTGTTGCTACAGCTACTACTGCTACAGCTTCTGCTACTGCTACAGCTTCTACTACTACTCCTACTACTACTACAGCTGCGACTACTATTGCATCTACTACTACTACTACAACTCCTACTACTACTGCTATAGCTACTACTACTATTACTATTGCTGCTGCAACTGCTACAGCTACTACCACTGCCACTGATACATCCTCTATAGCTATAACTACCACTACTACCACTACTACCACCACTACTGTGACTATAGCTACTACTATGACTGCTACAACAACTACTACTACTACCCCAAGTACTAAAACTACTACTACTGCGACAACTACTGCTACTACAACTACAACAACTACTATTGCTACTATTGCTAGTATTGTTGCAACAACTCCTAAAGCTATTACTACTACCACTACTACAGCTACTACTACAAATGCTACTGGGGCTACTGCTAGTACTACTACTACTACTACTATTACTACTATAGCTACTACTACTGCTGTTGTTGCTTCTACGACTATTACTAGTACAAGTCCTACTCCTCATACTACTTCTATTACTATGACTACTACTATTTCGACTACTACTACTCCCACAACTACTGTTGTTGCTTCTACTACTACTGCTACTTCTCCTAATACAATGACTACTGCTACTACTACTACTGCTATAATAACTGCTACTGGTACTACTAGTACTACCACTACTACAACTGCTACGACAACTACTGCTTCTACTACTAATACTACTGCTTCTACTAGAACTACTGATATTGCTACTATTACTACTTCTATTACTTCTTCTAGTACTACTACAACTCCTACTACTAATGCTACTACTATTATTTTTACTAATGATAATCCTGCTACTACTACTACTACTACTACTTCTTAAAATGATACAGCAAATGGTACTCTTACTAGTACTACTAGAAATACCGCTCCAACTACTACTACATCTACTACTGCTACTATTATGAATACTATAGCTACCAATACAACTGCAACTTCTACTACAACTACTACAACTCCTACTGCTACTACGACTACAACCTCCACTACTACTACTGATACTCTTACTACTACTACTACTACTTCTATGACTACTACTACTACTGCTACTCCTACTACTTCTACTACTGCTGCCACTATTACTACTACAACTACTGCTATTACTGCTGCTGCTACTCGTACTATTATGACCACTGCTACTACTACTACAACTGCGGCTACTACTATTGCTATTATTGCTGCTGGAACTAAAACTACTATAACTAATACCTCTATTACTACTATGGTTGCTATGACTACTACATCTACTACTACTACTTCAACTCTTACTACTCTTACTACTATTACTACTACTACTACAACAACAACAACAACAACTACTACTACTACTACTGCCCATCCTACTTTTGCTACTTAAAATAGTTCCACTACTATTGTTACTACCACTACTACTATTACTACTGCTACTACTGCTACTACTGCTACTATTGTTGCCACTACTGGTACTGTTACTACTGTTACTACTGCTACTGCTATTACTACTGCTACTACTACTCTTTCTACTCCTTCTACTATTACTACTATTACTGCTACTAGTGCTACCACTCCTACTACTGCTACTACTACGACTTCTACACCTACTACTATAGCTACTGCTGCTGCTACTACTACTACTACTGCTGCGGCTGCTACTAATGCTACTGCCACTACTACTATTACTACATCAATTACTACCACTGCTACAACTTCTGCTACCACAACTCCCTCTGCTATTACTACTACTAGTCCTATTAGTACTGTTACAACTAATACAACTACTCCTCCTACTACTACAAGTACTACAACACTACTAGTTTGCCTACTACTATAACTATTGCTGCTGCTACTTCTTCTATTACTACTGCAATGACTACTACCGCTATTTCTGCCTCTACTGCTACTATTGCCATTGCTTCTACCACTGCTATAACAATTGCTATTATAGCAGCTACTGCTAATAATACGGTGACTACTACTACTTCTACTACTACTACTACTATTGTTGCTACTACTTCTTCAACTTCTCCAACTACTACAACTACTACTACTATAACTACGACTACTACAACCACTACTTCTACTGCAACTACTACTACTACTGCTAATATTACAATTATTACTACTGCAATAACTAATATAATTACAACTACTAGTCCTACTGGTATTACTTTTGCTGCTACTACTATCGCTTCAACTAGAGCTACTACTACTACTGCTATTACTACTACTACTACAACTACTACTACTACTACTACTACCACTGCTACTACCACTGCTACAACTACTATTGTTACTAATACTACTTCCACTGCTACTACCACTACTACTTTTACTATTGCTACTAATACTACAACTGCTACTATAGCTACTAATACTACTACTGCTACTGATACTACTACTACCACTGCTACTATTACTACTACTACTGCAGCTATTGCGACTACTACTACTACGTCTACTACTATGACTACTACTACTGCTACTACTAATACTACTTACACAACAACTACTACTACTTTTGCTCTTGGTGTTGTTGCAGCTGCTACTACAACAACAACAACTACTACTACTACAACAACTACTGCAACTACTACTACTCCTTCTAGTACTACTTCTACTACTACAACTGCTCCTACTGTTGCTACTACTTGTATTGCGACTAGTATAGCTACTACTATTATTGCAACTACTATTACTACTGCTACTATAGTTACAACTACGGCTAGTATTTTTGCTACTACTTCAATAGCAACTATTACTACTACTATAGTTAGCATTTAGGCTATGACCACTACTATCACTAATAATACTACTGCAACTACTACTATTACTACTACTATAACTATTACTACTTCTGCTACTCTTACTACTACTACTGCTGCTGCTGCTACTACAACTATAACTACTACTAATACTACTTATATTTCTAGTAGAACAACTGCTGCTACTACTACGACTAGCACTACTACTGCTTCTAATACTACTGCTAGTAATACTACTACTGCTCTGCTGCTACTGCTACTACCACCATTACTACTACTACACCTCCTACTATAACTACTGCTATGTTTGTTGCTGTTGCTTCTGCTGCTACTACTACTACTAGTACTAATACTACTAGCACTACTACTACTACAACTCTTGCTACCACTACTATTAATGCTACTACTACTACTACTACTACTTCTACTACTACCAATACTACTTCTGCTACTTGTAGTAATACTACCACTTGCACTTCTTGTACAACAACTTCTATTACTACCACCACCACCACCACCACCACCACCACCACTACTACTACTACTACTCTTCCTCCTCCTGCTACTACTAATACTACTACTACTACTAATACTACTAATACTACTACTACTACTACTACTACTACTCTACTACTACTACTACTACTACTTCTGCTACTTGTAGTAATACTACAACTTCCACTGGTTGTACAATTGGTACTACTACTATTCCTATTTCCACTACTAGTATTACTACTGATGCGGCCATCGCCGCTACTGCAACTTGGACTAGTAGTAGTACTACTACTGTTGCTAATACTACTACTAGTAGTACTACTACTTCTACTTTTGCTACTACAAGTACTACTACAACTACTACTACTATTACTATAGCTACTACTACTACTGCCACTACCACTTCTGCTACTACTACTAATGCTGCTGGTGCTGCTACTCTTACTACTACAATAACTACTACTATTAGTACTACGACTACTACACTATAACTACAACTGCTACTACTACTGCCTTTTCAACTCTAGCTTCTAGGAGAAGGAATAGTAGTTGGAGTAGCAGTAGCTATAGTAGGAGTTATAGTAGTAGTAGTAGTAGTAGTAGTAGGAGTAGTAGTAGTAGTAGTACTAGTAGTAGTAGTAACCCCAGTAGCAAGAGTAGTAGCTGTAGTAGTAGTGGTAGTAGTAGTCATAGTAGTACTAGTACTAGTTGTAGCAATATTTGTGGTAGTAGAAGTAATAATGGTACTTACAGTACAAGTATTACTCATTGTAGTAGTAGCATTAGTAGCAGCAGTAGTACTATAGTAGTAGTAGTACTAGTAGTAGTAGTGGTGGCAATCGTAGTAGTAGTAACTATAGAAGTATTTATTATAGTAGAAATAGTGGTGGTAGTACTAGTAGTAGTAGTAGTAGTAGTAGTAATAGTAGTAGTAGTAGTAGTAGTAGTAGTAGTATTAATAGAAGTCATAGTTGTAGTAGTAGTAGCAGTAATAGTAGCATTAGTAGTAGTGGTAGTGGTAGTAATAATAGTAGTAGTAGTAGTAGTAGTAGTAGTAGAAGTAGTAGTTGTAGTAGTAGTAGTGGTAGTTGTAGTAGTAGATGTAGTAGAAGTCATAGTGATAATAGTAGTAGTAGTAGTAGTAGTTATTATTGTTGTTGTTATTGTTGTTGTTGTAATTATAGTAGTAGTAGTAGTAGTAGCAAGAGCAGTAGCTACAGTTGCAATAATAGTTGTTGTAGTAGTAGTAGCGGAAGTAGAAGTAGTAGAAGTAGTAGTAATAGCAGTAGTAGTCATAGTAGTAATGCTAGTAGTAGTAACAATAGTAGTAGTAGTAGTATGAGTAGGAGTAGTAATAGGAGTAGAAGAAGCAGTAGTAGTAGTTGTAGTAGTAGTAATAGTGCTAGTAGTTATTATCGTATAAGTACTAGTAGTTATAGCAATAGTCTTACTAAAAGTAGCAGAAGCAGTAATTGGACTACTAGATGTAGTAATAGGAGTAGTACTAGTAGTAGTAGTTGTTGTAGTTGCGACAGTATTAGTAGTAGTAGTAGTAGCAGTAGTAGTGGAACTAGTAGTAGCAGTAGCAGTAGAAGTAGTAGTAGGAGTTGCGTTAGCAGAAGAACTAGTAGTAGTAGTAGTAGTAGTAGTAGTAGTATTAGTAATAGTAGTGGCAGAAGAAGTGGTAGTAGCCGTAGCCGCAGATGTTGCAGTAGTAGTTGTAGCGCTACCAAAAGTAGCAGTAGTAGAAGTTGTAGTTCTAGTAGTAGTAGAAGAAGTAGTAGTAGTAGTAGTAGCGGCTAGAGTAGTAGTAGTGCTAGTAGTAGTAGGAGTAGTAGTAGTAGTAATTGTAGTATTAGTAGTGGTAGTAGTGGGAGTAGTAGTAGCAGTAGGAGTAGGAGTAGTAGTAGCAGCAGCAATAGTAGTAGTAGTAGTAGTTCTTGTTATTATTGTCATTATTATTGTTATAGAAGTAGTTATTGTACTAGTGGTAGTGGTGGTGCTAGTAGTTGTAGTAGTAGCTATAGTAGTAGTAGTAGCAACAGTGGTAGTAGTAGTAGTAGTAGTGGTAGTAGAAGTAGTAGTAGTAATAGTAGGAGTAGTAGTAGTTGTAGTAGTAGGTGCTATAGTAGTAGCCGTAGTAGTAGGTGTTGTTGTTAT
>RXID01021392.1:16814-52106 GCA_005019695.1 Trichopus zeylanicus subsp. travancoricus | reverse complement strand
CTACTGATACTACAACTACTACCACTACTACTACTGCAACTACTATTGCTGCATGGAAAACTCCTTCTACTACTACTACAACTACTATTGCTAATACTACTACTAATACTATGACCACTACTTCAACTAAAACTACTACTACTGCTACTTCTACTACTACTACAACTTCTACTACTTATACTACTACTACGGCTACGACTACTACTGCTCCTACTGCTGCTGCTGCTACTCCTATTACTACAAGTACTACTTGTAGTAGTACCATTAGTGCTACTGCTAGTCTTATTACTACAGTTACTACTACTACTACTACTGCTACGTCTACTGCTACAACCACTACCAGTACTACAACTACTACTACTACTTCTACTACTCCTTGTACTAGTATTGCTACTCCTACTACTAGTACTGCTACTACAACTACTACTACTAATACTACTACTACTATTGCCACAACTACTGCAACTACTACTAGTTATTCTAGTACTATTACTATTGCTACTACCCCTACTACTACTACTATTGCTGCTCCTACTAGTACTACTGCTCTGACTACTACTAAGGCTACTACAAGTATTACTACTACTACTACTATTACTACTACTGCTGCTACTACTACTAGTACATCTAGTACTACTGCCAAAACCACTACCATTACTGCTACTACTACTACTTCTATGATTGCTACAATTACTACATGTTCGACTTCTCCTACGACTCCTACTACTACTACTACAGTTGCTGCTACTTCTGCTACTAAAACAACTTTTGCAAATACTGCAACTACAACTACCCTTACTAGTACTACTACAACAACTACTACTACTGCTACTGCTGCTGCTACAGCTGCAACTAATACTACTACTATTACTTCTACTGCTGCTGCTACTGCTACTATTGCTGTTATTCCAACTACTTTAAATACTACTACTACTACTAATACTTCTATTATTTCTGCGACTACAACTGTTACTACTACTTCTCCAACTACTACTAGTTCTACTACTACTACTGCTACTATTCCTATTACTACTAGTACTTCTATTACTACTACAACAATGACAATAGCTACTGCCACTACTACTACTACTACAACTAAAACTACTGCTACCACTACTACTATTACTACTGCTACTACTACTTTCACTACTACGGCTACACTGCTACAACTACTTCCTCTAGTACAGCTACTACTACTATGATTACTTCTACTACAACAACTAGTACTACTATCGCTACTGTGGATACTATGGGTCTACTTCGACTATTGCTGCAGTTGCTGCTGTGACTACTACTACTACTATTACTAACACTACTGCTGCTGCTGCTACTACTACTATTACACCTACTACTTCCCCTACTACTACTAATACTGCTGCTACTACCATTGCTAGTTCAACTGCTACTGCTTCTGTTACTACTACTTGTACAACAACAACAACTACTACTACTATTACTTCCAATGCTACTACTACTAATACATCTGCTTCTACTACAACTACTACAACTTTGAATACTACGACTGCTACTTTTGCTACTATTGCCACTACTACTACTATATATACTTCTACTATTACATCTACTACTACTACTATTGCTGCTGCTACTACTACTGTAACTACTACTATCACTGCTGCTACAACTGCTGCTACTACAACAACAACAACAACAACAACTACTACTACTACAACTACTGCAGCTGCTACTAATACTAATACTACTACTGTTGGAGCTGCTACTAGTACTACTACTACTACTATGACTACAACTAATGCAACTACTTCTACTACTTTTACCACTGTTACTTTAATAACTAATATTGCTAAAATGACTACTACCACAGCTACTACTGCTACTACTATTACTGTTGTTACCACAATTACTACTGCTACTAATACAATTACAGCTACTACCGCAACTACAACTGCTAGTACTACTTTTGCCACTACCACTATGAGAAGTACTGTTTCTACTACTAATATTACAACTACTATTTGGACAACTACGACTACTACTTTTATTTCTGCTATAATGATTACCACTGCTACTACTTCTGCTACAACTACTATAGCTACTACAACACCTACTACTACCATAACTATAGTAACAACTACTACTATAGCTACTATTACAGCTACAATTGCTTGCACTAGTGCAACTACAACTACTCCTACTACTACTTCTGCTACTAATGTTGCTACTACTACTACTACTACGACTGTTGCTACTATTACTACTACTACTTCTGCTACTACTACTACTAATACTAATACTACTACTACTGCTTCTACTACAACTACTACTGCAACTACTAAAACTACTACTGCTACTACGACTGCTACTAGTACTGCTACTGTTGATGCTGCAACTACTACTACTACTATGACTGCTACTTCTCCTATTACTACTACTACTGCTACAACAACTACTACTATTATAGTACTACTACCTTTACTGCAATGACCACTACTACAACCACTGCAACTTCTACTATAATTCCAACTGCTAATACTTATGCTACTATGAATATTGCTACTCCTACTAATACAACTGCTTCTGCTACTACTATGCTACAAATAGTATTACAACTACTAATACTACTACTACTACTACTACTACTACAACTACTACTTTAACTACTATTACTACAACTACTACTTCTACAACTACAACTACTGCAGCCACTACTCCTCCTGCTACTATGGCAACTTCAACTACTCCGACTTCAACAACTAGTATTGCTTCAACTCATCCTTCTACTAGTACTGTTACTACTACTACTGCTGCTGCTACTACTACTACTACTACTATAACTACTACTACTACCACTACTACAACTTCAATTACCGCTACTGCTACTACTACTATAACTATTTCTACTACTACACCTACTATTTCAATTACTGCATCTACTAATGCTACTACTATGACTACTACCACTTCTACCACTATTACTACTACTACGTCTACTCCTCCTACTAATACAACAAATACCGCTAATATTGCAACTATTGCTACTTCTGCCGCTACTCCTACTATTACTACTACTACAACTCCTACTACTACTACAAGTACAAATACTACAACCGCTACTACTTCTGCTACTACGACCACTACTACAACTACTACTACAACAACATTTGCTACTACTGCTACTACTACTACTGCTACTACTACTACAACTACTACTATTTCTGCTACTACTATTGCTACTGCTACTAATACAGCTTCTATTGCTGCTACAACTACTACTACCACTGCTACTACTTCTGCTACTACTACCTCTACTATTACTTCTACTATTCCTAGTTCCACTTCTACAATTTCTGCTACTACAGCCACCACTACAACTATTGCTACTACTACTGCTATTGCTATTGCCGTTGCTTCTGCAATAACTGTGACAACAATTATACAACTACTATAGGTACTACTATTACTACTGCTGCTACTATTACTGCTCCAACTACTACTACTACTACCAATACTTCGACTACTACTACTTCTACCATGGCTACTACTACTCTACTACTACTTCTACTACTTTTGCTACTACTACAACAACTACTACTACAACTATAACTACTACTACTGCTTCTGCAAAGACTACTGCTACAGCTATTATTTCTTCTACCACTACTACTACTTCTAGCACTACTGCTACAACTACTGCAATGAATACTACTTTTTTGACGACTATTACAACTGCTACTACAACTTCTACTACTATTATTGTTACCACAAGTACTACTGCCACCAGGGCTACAACTGGCACTACTGCTACCACTAGTTCGACTACTACTACTTCTACTGCTACTAGGACCAGTACTACTACTACTAATCTTGCTGCCACTACTGCTACTTCAGCTACTGTAGCTTCAACTGCTACTACTACTTCTTCTATGACTGCTTCAACTGCGACTGCTGCTACTATAATACTGCTACTATGACTACTACTACTACTACTACTACTACCACTACCACTGCTAATACTACTGCTACTACTACTGCGACTGTTGCCACTACTACTACTTCTCCTTCTACGACTACTGCTGCTACTACAACTAGAACTACTACTACTACTACAATTCCTATGACTTCTATTACTATTACTGTTGCTACTACTACTACTACAGCTGCTGCGACTATTGCTACTCCTACCACTACCACTACTACTACTATTATTACTTCAAATACTACTATAGCAACTACAGCTACAATCGTCACTGTTACTACTACTCTTTCCGCTACCACTTCTTCTACTACTACTACTATGATTACTACTACTACTAATAGCTCAAAGATAATAACTACTACTGCTACTACTATGCTAGTACAACAACAACTACTATTGCTACACCAAAAATGCCTTCTACTACAATTACTACTACCACTACTGCTGCGACTACTATAACTACTTCTACTACTACAACTCCTGCGACTACTAACACATTGCCTGCTACTATAACTACTACTGCTACCACTACTACAACTATTGCTACTACCACTACTACTACAACCGCTACAACTACTACCACTGCTACTTCTACGATGCCACTACCACAACTACTTCTATAAGCAGTACAGCTACTACTACAACTACTACCATTATAACTACCAATACTACTAATATTACTACTACTACTACGACTATGACTACCACCACTACTACTACTCCTACTGCAACTCCTCCATCACCTATTCCAACTACTACTCCTACTATGGCTACTTCAACACCTATTCCAACAACTGCTACCACTACTCCTACTACTACTACTACTTCCACTCCGACTACTAGTACAACTACTACCTCTACTACTACTTCTACTACTACTACTACTTCTACTATTACTACTACAACTACCCCTACTACTACTACTACTACTACTTGTAGTACTTCTGCTACTAGTAATAGTATTAGTACTACTACAACTTCTACTACTACTACTATTACTACTTCTACTACTACTACTGTCACTACTACTATTACTACTACTACGTCCACTACTACTGCAACTACAACTGCTAGAGCTAGTGCTACAACTGCTTCTACTATAACTACTCCTACTGATACTAGTACGACTGCTATTATTGCCATTGCTACTACTACTACTACTACTACCTCTACTGCTACACCTAAAACTACTCATACAATTACTACTACAACTATAACTACTACTGCTACTATTGCTACTTCAACTGCTACACATACTACTACTCCTACTACTGCTACTACTACTGCTAACACTAGTACCACTGCTTCTACTGCTACTCGTATAACTACTCCTATTACTACCATTACTGCTATCACCATAGTTGTTGCCGCAACTCCCATTGCTACTACTTCTTTTGCTATTCTTGCAACTCCTATTACTACTACTTCTTCTACTACTCATAAGACTACCCCGACATTTACTACTACTACTGCAATCACTATTACTACTGCAGCTCCTATTACTACTACAGCAACAATAACTGCTATTGCTACTATAACAACAACCACTACTATGACTACTACTACAACTACAAGTACTACAACAACAACAACTACTTCTACTACTACTACAACTGCTACTACTATTATTACTACTACTACTACTATGAATACTACTGCTACTGCTGCTACTCTTATTACTAGTACAATGACTACTTATACTATGACTACTACTACTACTACTACTACAAATATTACTGCGACTACTGCTACGACTACTACTACTGCCACTGCTACTAATACCCCTTTAGCTACTTCTCCAACTACTACCGCTACTACTATTGCTTCTTCTACTGCTATTCCTGCTACAACTACTATGGCTGCTACTTATGCTTCTATTGCAACTACTACTATTGCTACTACTACTTCTACTACTACTCCAACTACCTCGATGCCACTAATACAACTACATCCATTTGGAATACTACTACTCCTACAACAACTACTCCTACTACTACTAATACTTCTACTACTACTAGCTCTAACACTATAACTATTGCTACTACTACTACACTAGTACTACAACTACTACTGCTAGTACTGTTACAAATACAATGACTACTAGTATTACTACTACAGATACTACATCTACTACCACTGCTACTACTGCAACTACTATTGTTGCACGAAAAACTCATTCTACTACTACTACAACTACTATTGCTACTACTGCTACTACTACTATGACAACTACTTCAACTAAAGCTCCAACTACTACTACTTCTACTACTACAACAACAACTACTACAACTACCACTACTTATATTACAACTACAGCTACGACTACTACTGCTCCTACTGCTACTATTGCTACTCCTATTAATACAAGTACTACTACTAGTAGTACCATTAGTGCTACTGCTAGTCCTATTACTACAGTTATTACTACTACTACTACTGCTATGTCTACTGCTACAACCACTACTTGTACTACAACTACTACTACTACTTTCGCTACTACTTCAACTACTCCTACTACTAGTACTGCTACTACTACTCCTACTACTAGTACTGCTACTACAACTATTATTACTGATACTACTACTACTGCTGCTACTACTGATACAACTATTACTACTATTACTACTACAATGACTACCCTCACTACTACTGCTGCTATAGCTACTATGACTTCTACTACTATGGCTACTACTCCTCCTGCTATGACTATTGCTGATACTTTTACTACTACTACTACTAGGATTACTGTCACTACCATTGCTACAGCTACTCTGCTACTACCTCTGTTACTACCACTACTATTACGGCTACTAGTGCTACTACTACTACTACTACAACAACTATAACTATAGCTACTAATACTACTACTGCAGATACTTTTGCTAAAACTGCTACAACTACTGGTACTACTGATCTGACTACTGCTACTGCTACTAATGCTACTACTATAGTTACCACTATAGTTGCTTCTACTCCTACTGCTACTAGTTCTACAGCTGCTACTGCAACTGCTACTACTATAACTACAACTACTACTACACCTATAACTACTTGTACTATAACTACTTCTATGGCTACTAATACTGCCACTACTGCTACTACTACTACTTCTTCTACTACAACTGCTACTGCTGTTGCTATTGCTGTCACTAGTACTATTGCTACTCTACATTTTCTACTAAGACTGCTACTCCTATTATTAAATAGCTACTACACAACTATTGCTTCCACTACTACATGACTACTACTCCTCCCACTACCACTACTACTACGTTTATTATTTTTACTTCTACTACTTCTGCTATAACTTGTACTGCTACAACTATCGCTGATTCAAAGCAACTACTATTGCTACTACTACTACTTCTGCTACTACTGCTACTTCTACTACTACTCCTACTATAGCTACTACTACTACAACTACTACTGCTACTACCACTACTTCTACTACAACTACAACAACTACTACTACTTCTACCACTGCTTGTACTACTACTACTACTACTACTACTTTTGCTACTACTTCTACAACTCCTGCTACTACTACTATTACTGCTATAATTATTAGGGATGCTATTGCTACTACTGCTACTACTGCTACAACAAATACTTATGCTTCTTCAACTACTACTACTACTACTACTCATGCTAATACTACTACTGCTACTGCTACTATTGCTACTACTAGTATTACTACTAGTACTACTAGTACTACTCCTACTAGTACTGCTACTTTTACTACTATTACTTCTACTATAAATTATACTTGTAGTAGTTGAAGCAGTAGTAGTTGTAGTATCTATAATACAAGTAGCAATAGTAGTTGTATTAGGAGTGGTTGTAAGGGTTATAGTTGTTGCAATAGCAATAGCAACAGTAGTAGTAGTAGTAGTGCTAGTAGTCATAGTAATAGTACTAGTAGTAGTAGTAGGAGCATTGGTAATAGTAGTAGTAGTACTAGTAGTAACAGTAACAACTATAGTTATACTAGTAGAAATAGTCGTAGTAGCAGCAGCCATAGTAGTAGTAGTAATAGCAGCCGTGGGGGTAATAGTAGTAGTAGCAGTAGTGTTTGTAGTGATAGTTGTTATTATTGTAGCAGTTGTAGCATCAACAGTAGTAGTAGTAGAAATAATAGTAGTAGTTATAGTAAAATTAGTAGTAGAAGTAGTAGTAGCAGCAACAACAATAGTAGTATTAGTGTAGAAATAGTTGTAGTAGTAGTACTAGTAGTAGTAGTTGTTGTAGTAATTATGGCAGTAGCAATAGTAGTAGTAGCAGCAGCAGTAGTAGTTGTTGTAGTAGTAGCAGTTGTAGTAGTAGTAGCTACAGAAATAGTCATGGTAGTAGTAGTCACAGTAGTATTAGTAGACATAGTAGTAATAGCAATAGTAGTAGTAGTAATAGTAGTGGTAGTAGTAGCAGAAGTACTAGTAGAAGTACAAGTAGTAGTTGAAGTAGTAGTAGAAGTAGCTATAACAATAGTAGTATCAATTGTCACAATAATAGTAGTTGCTATAGTAGTAGTAGCCATTGTAGTACCGATAGTGATAGTTGTAGTAGTTTAAGTAGTAATAGTAGGAGAAGTAGTAGTAGTTGTAGTAGTAGTAGTAGTAGTAGTAGTGGTAGTGGTAGTAGTAGTGGTAGTAGTTGTTGTTGTTGTAGTAGTTGTAGTGGTAGTTGTTGTTATTGTTATTGTTGTAACAATTATAGTATTATTTGTAGTAATAATAGTAGTTATTGTAGTATTAGTAGCAGAAGTAGTAGGAGTAGGAAAAGTAGTGATTCTAGGAGACGTAGTAATAGTAGCAGTTGTAGTTGCAGTAGTGGTAGTCGTAGTAGCAATTGTATCAGTAGCAATAGCAGCAGTAGTAGTCATAGCAATAGTGGTAGTCGATAGTAGTAGCTATGGTAGAAGTAGGAGATGTAGTAGTAGAAGCAGTAGTAGTAGTTGAAGTAGAAGTAGCAATTGTAGCACAAGTTGCAGTAGTTGTAGTAGTAGCAGTAGTAGCAGTAGTCGCAGCAATAGTAGTGGCAATAGTAGCAGTAGAAGTAATTGTAGAAGTAGTAGTTGTAGTAGTTGTAGTAGTCATAGCATCAGTGGTAGCAGTAGAAGTAGAAGCAAAAGTCATAGTGGTAGCAGTAGTCATAGAAGTAGTAGTAAAAGCATCAATAGTAGCCGTTGTAGTAGAGTAGTTATAGTATCAATAGTAGAAGTTGTAGTAGCAGTAGAAGTAGCACTAGTATAGTAGTAGGAGAAACAACAGCAGCTGCAACAGGAGTAGTAGTAGTATTAATAGTAGCCGGAGCTGCAGTAGTGGTGGTAGTGGTAGTCGTAGCAATAGGAACAATAGTAGTTGTTATCGTAGTAACAGAATTAGTGGAAGTTCTAGTAGTAGTAGAAGTAGTAGCTGGAGAAATATTACTAGAAGTTGTGGCGACAGCAGTCATAGTAGTTGCAGAAGCAGTAGTACTAGTAGTGGTAGGAGTAGTAGTAGTAGTAGTAGGAGCAGTAGCAGAAGTAGTAATTATAGTAGCAGTAGTTGAAGAGCACTAGAAGTAGCAGGTGTACTTGCAGTAGTAGTTGCTATAGCTGTAGTAGCAATAGTAGCAATAGTTGTAGTAGTAGCAGTAGTAGTTGGAGTAGCAGTTGTTATCATAGTACCAGAAGTATTAGTAGTAAGAATAGTAGTAGAAGTATTTTTATTAGTTGTATTAGTCATAGTAACAGTAGCAGAGGTTGCAGCATTAGCAGTTGAAGTAGTAGTAGTAGCAGTAGTAGTATTAGTAGCAGTAGTAGTAGTATTAGTAGCAAAAGTAGTAGTAGGAGTAGTAGCAGTAGCAGTGGTCATAATAGAAGGAGAAGTAGCTGTAGTAGTAGTAGAAGTAGCAGCAGCCGCAGTGGCAGTAGTAGTAGTAGTAGTAGTAATAGTAGCAACAGTAGCAGCAGCAGCAGTAGTTGTACTAATTGTTGTTGTAGTAGTAGTAGGAGCAGTAACAGAAGTAGTAGGGGTAGCAATTGTAGTAGCAATAGTTGAAGTAGTAGTACAAGTTGCAAGGGTACTTGTAGTAGTAGTCGTTGTAGCTGTAGTAGTAATAGTAGCAACATTGGTAGTAGTAGGAGGAGGAGTAGTAGTAGTCATAGGAGCAGCAGTTGTTGTAGTAGTACCAATAGTATTAGTAGTAGGAACAGTAGTATAAGTATTTGTATTAGTTGTATTAGTAGTAGTAGCAATAGTTGAGGTTGTAGTAGTAGTAGTAGTAGTAGTAGTAGTAGTAGTAGTAGTAGTAGTAGTAGTAGTAGGAGTAGTAGTAGTAGTAGCAGTAGTAGTAGTAGTAGTAGGAGTAGTAGTAGCAGTGGTCATAATAGAAGGAGAAGTAGTAGTAGTAGTAGCAGCAGTAGCAACAGCCGCAGTGGCAGTAGTAATAGTAGTCCTAGTAATAGTGGTAGCAGCAGCAGTAGAAGTGGTACTAGTTGTAGTAGTAGTAGTAGTAGTAGTTATAGTAGTAGTACTAGCAGTAGTAGTAGCAGTAGTAGTAGTAATAATAGCAGCAGTAGCAATAGTAGGAGTAGTAGTAGTATTAGTGGCAGTAGTAGTAGTTGTTTTTATAGTATCAATAGTAGTAGAAGTCATCATGGTAGCCATGGTACAATAGCTGCAGTAGTAGTAGTTGCTATTGTTGTAGTAGCTATAGTAGTAGCAGTAGGTGCAAAAGCAGTAGTAGCTGTAGTAGTAGCAGTACCAGAACAGTAGCAACAGCAAAACTTGTAAGGTAGTAATAGTAACCGTAGCAGTAGCAGTGGCAGTAATTATAGTAGAAGTAGTAGTAGTAGTGTGAGTAATACTAGTAATAAGAATAGTAGTTGTAGTTGTAGTTGTAGTAGTAGTAGTAGTAGTAATACTAGTAATAGTTATAGTCGTATTAATAATAGTAGAAGTAGTAGTAGTAGTAGTAGTAGTAGTAGTAGTAATAGTAGTAGTAGTAGTAATAGTAGTAGCAGAAGTAGTTATAGTAGTAGTAGATGTAGTAGTAGTAGTCGTAGTAGCAGCAGTAGCATAAGTTGTGGTTGTGGTAGTAGTAGTAGTAGTCATAGTAGTAGCAGAAGTAGTAGTAGTTATTGTAACTGCCATAGTAGTAGTAGTAGTCATAGCAATAGTGGTAATAATAGAAGTAGTAGTAGCAGAAGTAGTAATAGCAATAGTAGTAGCCGCAGTATTAGTAGTATTAGTATTAATAGTAGTAGTAGTACAAGGAGCTGGTGCAATAGTAGTAGGAGTTGCAGTTGCAGTTGGACTAGTAGTAGGAGTTGGAGTACTAGCAATAGTAGTAGGAATATAATTAGTAAAAATAATAGCAGGAGTATCTATAGCGGGAGTACTAGTAATAGTAGCTGTCGGAGTAGAAGAAATAGAAGCAATAGTAATAGTAGTAGAGCAGCAGTAGTAGTAGAGTAGTAGTAGTAGGAGGAGCAGTAGTAGTAGTATTAGTAGTAGTAGCAATAGTAGGAGTAGCTCTAGCACTAGGTGCAGTAGTAGTTGTTGTGGTAGTAGCAGTTGTAATAGTAGTATTAGTTGTAGCAACAGTAGTAGTAACAATAGTCGTAGAAGTAGGAGAAGTAACAGTAGTAGTTGCATAACAATAATAGCAGTAGTATTTATAACTGGAGTATTAGTAATAGTAGCTGTCAGAGTAGAAGCAATAGAAGCAATAGTAATAGTAGTAGAGCAGTAGTAGTAGTAGGAGTAGTAGTAGTAGTAGTAGGAGTAGCAGTAGCACTAGGTGCAGTAGTAGCTGTTGTAGTAGTAGCAGTTGTAATAGTAGTATTAGTTGTAGCTGTAGTAGTAGCAGCAATAGTTGTAGAAGTAGCAATAGTCGTAGAAGTAGGAGAAGTAACAGTAGTAGTAGCAATAGTCACTGCAGGAGTAGCAGTAGTAGCAGTAGTAGTAAAAGTAGTAGTAACAAAAATAGTAGTAGTAGTAGTTGTAGTGGTAACATAGCTATAGCGACATTGGCAGTAGTAGCAATAGTAGCCATCGTAGAAATAGTAGTAGTAGTAGTGGTCATTGTGATAATAGTAGTAGTAGCATTTTTCGCTACAGTTGAAGTAGTCATAGTAGTTTAAATAGTCAGAGTAGTAGTAGCAAACATTTTAGTGGTAGTAGTAGTAGAATTAGTAGCAGCAGTAGAAGCTGTCGTAGTAGCAACAGTTGTAGGTGTCGAAGAAGTAGTAGTAGTAGTCGTAGTCGTAGTAGTAACTATATTAGTACAAGTAGAAGTAGCAGTGGTAGTAGTTGCAATAGTAGTAACAGTAGTAGATATTGTAGGAGAAGTATTAATAGTAGCAATAGATGTAGTGGTAGCATTTCTAGCAGTAGCTGTAGAGTAGTAGTAGTAGTAGTAGTAGTAGTAGTAGTAGCAGCAGTAGCAGTAGTAGTAGGAGAAGTAGTAGTAGTGGTAGTAATAGTAGTTGTATTAGTAGTAGGAGTTGTAGTAGTAGTCTCAGTCGCAATATTACGAGTAGCAGTAATAGTATTAGCAGTACTAGTAGTAGCAATAGTAGCAATAGTAGTAGTACTAGTAATAGTAATAGTTGTAGCAATAGTAGTAGTCATAGTCGTAGTAGTAGTTATAGAAGTAGTAATAGTTATAGTGGTTGTAGTAGTCATCGTAGTAGTAGGAGTAATACTAGTAGCAGAAGCTGTAGTCGTAGCTGTAGCAATTGGAGTAGTAGTATTTGTAGTAGAAGTAATAGTAGAAGAAGTAGCTGCGGTAGCAACAGTAGTAGTAGCAGCGGTGACAATACTACTTGTAGCAGTAGTAGTAGTGGCAGTAGTAGTATTAGTTGGAGTAGCAGTAGTAGTAGAAGCAGTAGTAGTAGTAGCAGAAGTAATAGTTGGAGCAGTAGCATCAGTAGTAGTAGTAGTAGTAGCATCAGTGGTGGTAGTAGTAGTAGTAGTTGTGGTAGTAGTAGTAGTCATGGTAGTAGCAGTAGCAACAGTAGCAGTATTAGAAGTAGTAGCAGCAGTAGTAGTAGTAGTAGGAGAAGTAGTAGTGGTAGTAATTGAAGTACTATTGGTAGTAGCAGTAGTAGTAGTTGTAGCAAAAGTTGCAGAAGTGGTATTTGTAGTAGCAATAGCAGTAGTAGTCATAGTAGTAGTAGCTGTAGTAGTATTAGTCGCAGTAGTCATAGTAGTTGTAGTTATAGTAGTAGTAGAAGCAGTAGTAGTAGGTGTAGCAGTAGTAGTAGTAGTGGTAGTGGTAGTAGTAGTTGTAGTGGTAGTTGTTGTTGTTGTAGTAGTAGTCGCACAAGTAGTTTTCATAGTAGTAGTAGTCATTGTAGTAGTAGTTCTAGTATAAGTAATATTAGTAGAAGTAGTAGTTGTAGTAGTAAAAGTAGCAAAAGTAGTAGTCTTAGTAGTAGTAGTCATAGTAGTAATTGTTCTAGTAGAAGTAATAGTAGTAGTAGTAATGCTAGTTGTTGCATAGTAGTAGTGGTAGCAGTAGTATTAGTCAGAGTAATAGTAGCAGTAGTAGCAACAACAATAGCGGTAGTCGTAATAATAGCTGTAGTAGTGGTTGGAGCAGCAGTAGTTGTTGTTGCAATAGTAGAAGTAGTAGTGGTAGCATCAATAGTAGTAGTAGCAGTAGTGGTAGTAGTAGTAGTAGCAGTCGTAGTAGTAGTAGCAGCAGTAGCAGTAGTAGTGGTAGTAGAAGATGTTGTTGCAGTAGTAGTTGGAGCAGCAACGGTAGTAGTTGTAGAAGCAGGAGTAGTCATATCGGTATTTGTAGCAGTAGTAGTAGTTATAGTAGAAGTACTACTTGTAGCAGTAGTAGCTATAGTTCTAGTAGTTCTTGTAGTATTATTAGATATAGTAATAGTAGTACCTATGATAGTAGATGTAGTAGTAGTAATGGTAGCAGTACTGCTATTGAATTGATAGTAGTAGTAGGAAACGTAGTAGCTGTGAAAGTAGTAGAAGTGGTAGTAGTAGTAGTAGAAGTAGTAGTAGTAGCAAAAGTTGTAGCAGTAGTACCAAAAGTAGTAGTAGTAGTAGTAGTAGTAGTAGTAGTAGTAGTACTAGTAGTAGTAGTAGTATTGGTAGTATTGACCGCATTAGTAGATGTAGTTGCAATAGTAGTTGTTGTTGTAGCGATAGCAGTAGTAGCAGTAGATGCAATGGTAGTAGTTGTTGTAGTAGTAGTTGTAGCATTAGTAGCCATAGTTATCATTATTGTGGTAGAAATAGCATTAGTAGCGGTTGTTGCAATAGTGGTAGTAGTAGGAGTAGTAGTAGTAGAAGTAGGAGTCGTAGTAGTGGCACTGGTAGTAGTGGTAGTAGTAGCTATGGTAGTGGCAGCGGTAGCAGCAGCAGAAGTAGCAGTAGGAGTAGTAGTACTAGCAGTAGTTGTGGTCGAAGATGTAGTAGCAACTGTAATAGTTGCAATTCTAGAGGTAGTAGTATTAGCTGTAGTTGTAGTAGTTGTAGTATCATAGTAGTAGTAGTAGCTGGGGTAGTGGAAGTTGTAGTACTAGTAGCAGAGGTAGTCATAGTAGTAGTAGGAGTAGTAGTAAGAGTAGTAGTAATAGTAGAAGTAGTAGTAGTAGTAGTAATAGTAGTAGTAGTAGTAGTAGTATTAGTAGTAGTATTCATTGTAGCAGTAGCAGTAGTAGCGACAGTAGTAATAGTCATAGTAGGAGTCGCAGTCGTAGTTCTTGTAGCTGTAGCAATAGTATTAGGAGGAATAATAATTATAGGAGCAGTAATAGTAGTAGGAGTTCTAGGAGTTGCAGTAAGAATAGCAGCAATAGTAGTAGTAATGGTAGTGTAGTAGTAGCAGTAGGAATAGTTGTAGTAGTAGTAGCAGGAGGCGGAGTAGTAGGAGTGGTGGTAGAAGCAGAAGTATAAGTAGTAGTAATAGTTGCTGTAGTTGCAGTAGTAGCAGTAGTAGCAGCAATTGTTGTAGCAATAGTTGTTGTTGTGTAGTAGCAATAGTAGTTGTAGTAGTACTAGTAGCAGTAATAGTAGCAGTTGAAGTAGTAGTAGTAGTGATAGTAATAGTAACAGTTGTAGTAGTAGAACTATTAGCAGAAGTTGTAATAGTGGCACTATCTATAGTAGCAGAGGTAGTAATACAAGAAGTAGTAGTAGCTGTAGCAGCAACAACTATTCATATAGCAGTATTAGTTGTAGTTTAGTAGTAATAGTAGTACTTGTAGTAGGAGTAGTAGTAGGACTAGTTGCGGCAACAATAGTAGTAGTAGTGGCGGTAGTAGTAGAGTACTAGTAGCAAAGCAACAGCAACAGTAGCAAGCATAGTAGTAGCAGTAGGAGTAGTGGTAGTTGGAGTAGTACTAGCAGTTGTAGTAGCAGCAATAGCAATAGTGCCTACAGGATTAGTGCTAGTAGTAGTAGCAGCAGCAGTAGGAGTAGGAGTAGCAGTGGCAGTAGTTGTGTTAGTAGTAGTAGATGCAGTAGCAATAGTAATAGTAATAGTAGTAGTAGTAGTAGTATTAGTTTAGTAGAAGTAATAGCAGCTGTCATAGTAGAGGTAGTAGTAGTAGTAGTTGCATTAAAAGTAGTAGGAGTATCAGTAGCAGTAGTAGTAGCAATTGTAGTAGAAGTAGTAGTAGTAGCAGTAATAGTAGTTGAAATAGCAGTAGCAGTAGTGGTGGTGGTGGTAGTAGTAGCAGTAGTTGTAGTAGGAGAAATAGCAATGGTAGTCGGAGTAGCATTAGTAGTAGTAATAGTAGAAGAAGCAATAATAGTAGTAGTAGCCGTAGCAGTAGTAGTAGGAGCAGTATTAGTAGTAGTAGTAGTAGAAGTAGTAGCAGCAACAATGGTAATAGTAGTAGGAGTAGCAGAAGTAGAAGATGTAGTAACAGTAGCAATAGCAGTAGTATTAGAAATAGTAGTAGGAGGAGGAGTACTAGCAGCATTAGTATGAATAATAATACTGGTAATAGCAGTATCAGTAGCAGTAGCAGCAGCAACAGCAGTAGTAGTAGCACTAGCTGTAGTAGAAGCAATAGTAGTTGTAGTCTTATCAGTTGTAGTAGCAGCAACTATAGTAGTAGTAATAGTAGTAGCACTAGTAGTAATAGTAGTAGTAGTTGTGGCTATATCATTATTAGCAATAGTAGGATGAGTCGTGGTAGCAATAGCTTTAGTATAGCAGTAGTAATAGTAGTAGCAGCCATAGTAGGAGAGGTAGTAGCTATTGTAGTAGCAATAGCAAAAGTTGTGGTTGGTATAGGAGTAATAATAGAAGTCAGTCTTGCAGTAGCAGCAGCAGTAGTTGCGGCAGCAGTGTTAGAAGTAGTAATAGTAGTAGTAGTAAAAATGGGAAAAGTAGTAGCAGTTGTAATAGAAAGAAAAGTAGTAGTAGGAGTAGCTCTAGTAGTAGTAGTAGGAGCAGAAGCAATTGCAGTAGTAGTAGTTGTACTAGCCGTAGCTGTGGTAGTAGTAAAAGTAGTTGTAGCAACAATAGCAGTAGTAGTAGCAGTAGTAACAGTAGGAGAAGAAGAAGTAGTAGTAGTAGTAGTGGCAGCAGTAGTATTAGCAGTTGTAGCAGTAGCAGTAGCATAAGTAGCAGTAGTAGCAGCAGTAGTTGTAGTAGTAGTAGCAGAAGTAGTGGTTTGAGGAGTAGTAGTAGTAGTTGTTGTAGTAGTTGCAGTTGTAGCAATATAGCAGTATTAGTACTAGCAGTAGCAGTAGTAGTTGCAGTAGTAGCAGCAGTAGTACTAGGAGTAGTAGTCATAACAGTAGCAATAATAATAATAGTAACAGAAGTAGTTATAGATGTTATAGTACAAGTAGCAAGTGTAGTAGCAGTAGTAGAAATAGCTGTAATAGTAAAAGTAGTTACAGTATTCGTAGAATAGCAGCAGTAGTAGTAATAGTAGTAGTAGAAGTAATTGTAGCAAAAGTAGTAGAAGTAGTAGTGTAGTAGTGCACTAATAGTAAAAGTAGTATGAGCAGTTGTATTAGTAGTTGTATTGGTAGCGTTAGTAGTAGTACTAGTAGTAGTAGTAGTTGAACAAAGAGTAGGAGCAGTAGCAGCAATAGTAATAGTAGTAGTTGTTATTGTAGTAGAAGCAATTGTCATATTAGTAGTAGTTGTAAGGGAAGTAGTAGGACTAGAAGTAGTAGAAGTAGTAGTAGTAGTAGCAGAAATAGTAGCAGCATTAGTAGCGGTAGTAATAGTAGTAGCAGTAGTTGTGGCAGTAGTAGTAGAAGTTGTAGCAATAGTAATAGTAGTAGTTATAGGAGTAGAAGTAGTACTAGAAGTAGTAGTTGTAGTAGTAGTGTAGTAGCAGTAGCATTAGTAGTAGTAATGGTGTAGTAGTTGTAGCTGTAGTAGTTGTAGCTATAGTAGTAGTAGTAGTAGTAGTAGCATCAGTAGTAGTTGTTGTAGTAGGCATAGTAGTAGTAGTTGTTGTTGTAGTAGTAGTAGTAATAGTAGTAGTAGGAGTAGTAGTCGTTGTACTAGGAGGAGCAGCAGCAGCTGCTGCAGTAGTAGTAATAGTAATAGTAGTAGTAGTAGTTGGATTAGTTGTGGTAGCAGCAATAGTTGCTATAGTTGTAGTAGTAGTAGTAGCATCAGAAGTAGTAGTCGTAGTTGCAGTTGCAACAGTATCAGTAGTACTAGTAGTAGCAGTAGTAGTAATAGCAATAGGAGGAGCAGTTGTAGTAGTAGTTGCAGCAGCAGCGATATTAGTAATTGTAGTAGTAGTGGTAGTTGTAGTAGTAGTTGTTGTAGTAGCAGAAGCAGTAGTAGTAGCAATAGTAGTAGTGGTAGTAATAGCAGAAGTAGTAATAGCAGTAGTGAAAGAGGTAATAGTTGCAGTAGCAGCAGTAGTAGTAATACTAGCAATTGCCATAATAGTAGTAGTACTAGTAGTTGTTGTTGTAGTAGTAGTAGTAGTAGTAGTAGTAGTAGTCATTGTTGTATGAGAAATAGTAGTAGTAGCGATAGTTGTGGCAGTAGTAGTTGTAGTGGAAGTAGTAGCAGTAGTAGTAGTAGCAATAATAGTAGTGCAAGTAATTGTAGCAATAAGAGGAATAGCAACAGTTGTGGAAGTAGTAGTAGAATTAGTAGTAGTTGTAGTAGCAGTTGTAGTTATAATGTAAGTAGTAGTAGTAGTATTATTAGAACTAGTAATAGTAGTTGTCGTAGTAGAAGTAGTAGTAGTAGCAGTAGTAGTAGTAATAGGAGTAGGTGTTGCAATAGTAATAGTAGTAGTAGTAGTAGTAGTAGTAGTTGTTGTTGTTGTAGTAGTAGTAGTAGTAGAGTAGTAAGAGTAGTAGTAGTAGTAGCACTTGGAGGAGTAGTTGTAGTAGTAGGCATAGTAGTAGCAATAGCAGTAGAGGTAATAGTAGTAGCATTAGTAATTGTAGTAGTAGTAGTAGTGGTAGCAGTTGTAGAACAAGTAGTAGTAGTTGGAGAAGTAGTAGTAGTAGTCAGAGTAGTTGTAGAAGTAGGAGTAGTATTAGGAGTAGGAGTAGAAGTAGTTGTAGCCATGGTAGTAGTAGCAATGGTATAAAGAGCAATAGTGGTAGCCACAGTAGTAGTAATATTAGCAATAGGAGTGGTAGTTGTAATAGTAGTAGTAGTGTTCATACTAGTAGAAGTAGTAGTAGTCACAGTAGTAGTAGTAGCAACAGTAGTAGTAGTAATAATAGTAGTAGTAATATTAATAGTAGTAGTAGTAACATTAGAAGTATTATTAGTAATAGTAGTATTTGCAGTAGTTGTATTAGTAGTAGTTGTAGTAGTAGCAGTAGTAGTAGGAGTAATAGTAGTAGTAGTAGTAGTAGTAGCAGCGGCAACAGTAGTAGTAGTAGTAGTAGTAGTAATAGTAGTAGTAGTAGTAGAAGTAGCAGTAGTAGTAGTAGTAGTTGCTATTATTGTCGTAGGAGTAGTAGTAGTAGTAGTAGTAGTAGTAGTAGTAGTAGTAGCAATAGTAGTAGTAGTAGTAGTAGTAGTAGTAGTAGTAGTTTAAGTTGTAGCAGTAGTAGTAGATGTAGTTGTAGTTGCAGTAGTAGTAGTACTAGTAATAGTAGCAGTAGTAGAGGCAACAACAGCAGTAGTAATATTAGTAGTAGTAGTCACAACAACTATAGTTGTTGTAGCACTAGTAGTAGTGGCAACAGCGCTAGTAGTAGCATTTGTAGTATTAGCAGAAATAGCAGTTGTAGTAATAGTAGAAGTAGTAGTAGTAGTATCTGTAGCAACAGTAGTAGTTGTAGTAGTAGTAGCAGAGGTAGTTGTTGTTGTAGTAGTAGTAACTTTAGCAGCAATTGTAGTAGTATTAGTGATTGTAATAGTAGTAGTTGTTGTTGTAGTTGTAGTAGAAGTAGTAATACTAGTAGTAACAGTCATAGTAGTGGCAGCAGTAGTGGTAGTGGTAGCTGTAGTTGTGGTAGTTGTAGCAGCAGCAGCAGTAGTTATAGTACGAGTAACAGTACTAGTAGGAGAAGTAGTAGAGGAGTAGTAATTGTATTAGTTGTAGTCGTGTTACTAGTCGTAGCAGTAGTAGTACAAGTACTAGTAGTAGTAGTAGTAGTAGTAGTAGGAGTAATGGTAGAAGTACTATTAGTAGTAGTATTTGCAGTATGTATGTTCGAAGTACTAGTAGATATAGTAGTAGAAGTAGTAGAAGTAGTAGTAGAAGTAGTACTTATGGTAGTTATTGTTGTTGTTGTAGTTGTGGTTTTAGTGGTTGCAGCAGTAGTAGTAGAAGTAGTTCTTGTAGCAGGGGCGGTTGCAGCAGTAGTAGTACTAGTAGTTGTGGCCTAGTAATAGTACAAGTGGTAGAAGCAAGAGTTGTTGTATTAGCACTATCAGTCGCAATAGTAGCAACGATACAGCATTAGTAGCAGTAATATTAGTAATAGCTATAGTAGTAGTACCAGTAATAGAAGTAGTAGTAGTAGTAGCAGCAGTAGTTGTTATTGTTATAGCATGGGTAGTTGGAGCAGCAGTAGTAGTTGTTGTGGCAATAGTCGCAGTAGTCGCAAGAACCATAGTTGTAGTAGCACTAGTAGTAGCGGCAATAGGAGCAGTAGTAGCGGGAATAGGAGCAGTAGTAGCAGTGTTTTATTAGTAGTACTAGTAGTAGCAGTAGTGTAGTAGTATTAGCAGCAATAGTAGAAATAGTAGTAGTAGTAACTATAGCAGAAGTAGTAGTAGTAGTAGTAGTAATAGTCGCAGCAGCAGCAGTAGTAGTGGTAATAGTAGTAGTGGTAGAAATAGCAGCATCAGTAGCGATGGTAGTAGTAGTAGTAGTTGTAGTAGTAGTAGTAGTTGTTGTAGTAGTAGTAGTGGTGGTAGCAGTTGTATTCGTAGTAGCAGTAGCGGTAGTAGTGGTAGCAGTAGTTGTAGTCATTGTAGCTGTAGAAGCAGTAGTAGAAGTAGTAGTAACAGTAGTCATAGTAGTAGTAATAACAGTACTAGTAGTGGAAGTAGTAGTAGAAGCAGTAACAGTAGTAGTAGTAGTAGCAGCAGCAGTTGCATTAGTATTAGTATTACTACTAGTAGTAGTTGTTGGATTAGTAGTAGTAGCTGTAGCAGTAGTAGTTGTAAGATTAATAGTAGTAGCAGCAGCAGTAGTATTAGTAGTAGTAGCAATTGCAATAGTTGCAGCAGTATCAGTAGTTGTTGTGGTAATAGTAGTAGCAGTAGTAGTAATAGTAGTAGTCGTAGTAGTAGCAGCAGCTGCTGTATTAGTAGAAGTAGTAGGAGTAGTAGTAGTAGTAGTTGTTGTTGTTGTTGTAGTAGTAGTTGTAATTGTACTGGTAGTGGTAGCAGTAGTTGTAGTAGCAGCAGTAGAAGTAGTGCGAGAAGTAGTAGCAATTCAGTTGCACTAGTAGTAGCAGTTGTGGTAGAAGTAGTAGGAGAAGCAATAGTAGTAGTACTAGTAGTAGTAGCAAGAGCGACAGCAGCAGTAGCAGCTATAGTGTAGTTGTTGTAGTAGTAGTAGTAGTTGTTGTTATAGTAGTAATAGCAGTAGAGGTAGTAGTCGAAGTAGTTGGAGTAGTATTAATTGCCACACTACTGGTAATAGTAGCTGCTACCGTAGTAGCAGTAGTTGTACCACGAGTAGTAGTAGCAATAGTTGTAGTTGCAGCAGCAGCAACAGTAGTAGTAGTAGTAGCGGTCGTAGTGGTAGTACTAGCAGTGCTAGTAGTAGTAGCTATAGTTGCTATAGTAGCACTACTAGTAGCGGCAACAGTAGCAGTAGTAGCTGTGTTCTAGTAGTGGTAGTTGTAGCAGTAATAGCAGCTGTAGTAGTCGTAGTTGTGGTAGAGTAGTAGCAGCAGCAGTAGTAGTAGTAGTAACTTTAGCAGCAATTGTAGTAGTAGCAATACTAGTATTACTAGTTGTAGCAATAGTAGTAGTAGTAGTAGTAGTAGTAGTTTTCGTAATAGGAATAGAAGTAGTACCAGTAGTACCAGTAGTAGTAGCAGTTATAGCAGCAACAACAAAAGTAGCAGTAGTATCAATAGTAGATGTAGTTGCTGCATTAGTAGTTGTAGTAGCAGCGGCAACAGTCGTAGCAATAACAATAGTAGTCGTAGTAGAAGCAGTAGCAACAGTAACAATAGCAGTAGTCGTAGTTGTAATAGTAGTGGTAGTAGCAGATGTGGACATAGTAGTAGTAGTAGTACTAGTAATAGTATTAGTATAGTAGCCGCAGCAGTTGTAGTTGTAATAGTTGCAGTACTAGTTGCAGCAACCGTCGTAGCAGTTGTAGTAGCAGCAGTAGTAGTTGTCATAGTAGTAGTAGAAGGAATAGTAGTTGTAATAGTATTAGTAGCAGCATCAGTAACAGCAGCAGTAGGAGTAGTAGTGGTAGTAGTATCAATTGTATTAGTAGTATGAGAATTCGTAGTAGTAGTTGAATTAGGAGCAACAACAACAACTGTAGTAGTAGCAGCAGCAGCAGCAGTAGTACTTGTAGTTGTAGTACTTGTAGCAGCAGCAGTAGTAGTAGTAGTTCGATAAGCAATAGGAGTAGTAGTAGTAGTAGCAGCAACATCAATACTACTACTAGTAGTAGTAGTAACTTTAGCAGTATTAGTAGTAGTCGTAATAGCAGCATTAATAGTTGCAGTAGTGGTAATAGTGGTTGCAAGAACTGCGATTGTAGTAGTAGCAGTAGTCGCAACAACTATAGTGGTAGTAGCACAAGTCGTAGGGATAGCACCAGCAGTAGTAGTAGTGTTGTAATAATAGTAGCAGTAGTAGCTATAGTAGCAGTAGTAGTAGAAGCAATAGTAGCAGTGACATTTGTCATTGTAGCCATAGTTGTAGTCGTAATAGAAGTAGTAATCATAGTAGCAGTAGCAATAGAATCAATATTAGCCATAGTATTAGTAGTTGTAGTAGTAGAAGTAGTTATTACTATTGTAGTAGTAGTAGTAGTATTAGTAGCAGTCGTAGTAGTGGTGGTAGTAGCAGTAGTATAGTAGTAGTCACAACAACTGTAGTTATAGTACCACTAGTAGTAACGGCATCACCAGCACCAATAGTAGCAGTAATAGCAATAGCAACAGTAGTAGTAGCAGTAATAGTTGCTGTAGTAGTAGTCATTGTAGCTATAGTTGCAGCAGTAGCAGAGGTAGTAGTAGTACTAGTACTAGTAGTACTAGTAGTAGCAGTAGCAGTAATAGTAGTAGTAGTAGCAGTAGTAGAAGTAGTACTAGTAGCAGAAGTTGTAGTAGTAGTTGCAGTAGTAATTGTAGTAGTTGTTTCTGCGGAAGTAGTAGTAGTAGAAGTAGCAGCAATAGTTGAAGCAGTAGTACTAGCAGTTGCAGTAGTAGCAGCAGCATAAGTTGTAGTAGTGGTAGTAGCAGCAACAATAGTAGTACTAGTAGTAGTAGTAGTGATAGTAGTTGTGGTAGTCATAATGGTGGTAGTAGCAACAATAGTAGTAATAGTTGTAGTAGAAGTAGTAGTAATAATAGCAGTTATTGTAATAGTAGCAGAAGCTATAATAGAAATAGTCATAGTAGCTGTAGAAGTAGAAGTAGCAGTAGTAGAAGTAGTAGTAGTAGTAGTAGCAGAAGCTGCAGTAACAACAATAGTAGTAGGAGCAGGCATAGTAGTAGTAGCAGTAGTAGTAGTAGTAGTAATAATAGGAGCCATAGTAGTAGTAGTAGTGGTGGTAGTGGCAGCAGTAATACTAGTAGCAGTAGCAATTGTAGTAGTAGCAGTTGTAGTAGTAACAGTTGCTGCAGTTATTGCAGTAGTAGAAGTATTAGTAGCATTATAAGTAAGAGCAGTAACAGTCGTAGCAATAGTAGAAGTAATAGCAGCAGTAGCCGAAGTAGTAGTAGTAGTAGATGTAGTAGTGTTGTATTTGTAGTAGTAGTTGTTGTAGCAGTACTATTTTAGTAATTGTAGCAGCAGCAGGAGCAGCAGCAGTAGTAGTAGTAGTATTAGTTGTTGTTGTTGTTGTTTATGTTATTGTAGTAGTAGTTGCAGTAGTCGTAGTAGCTAAAGTTTTAATAGTATTCGTAGTAGCAGAAGTAATTGAGTAGAAGTAGGGGTGGTAGTAGTAGGAGTAGTAGTATGAGGAGTTGCATTAGTGTTAGTAATAGTAATAGTGGTGGTAGTAATAGTAGTAGTTGCAGTTTTGGTAGTAGAAGTAGTGACAATTGTAGTAGTATTAGTAGTAGTAGCAACATATATAGTAGTAGTAGGAGTGTAGTAGTAGTAGTAATAGTCATAATCATAGTAGTAGCAGGAGTTGTCGTAGTCGCTTTAGTAGTAGTAGAAGTAGCAGTTGTAGCAGTGGTAGTAGTCAAAGAAGTATTAGTAGTTGTAGTAATAGAAGTAGTAGTAGTTGCAGCAGCAATGTAATAGTAGTAGTTGTAGTAGAAGTAGAAGTAGTAGTAGTTGTTGAAGTAGTAGTAGTAGTGGTTGTACTAGTAGTAATAGTGGTAGTACTAGTAGTAGTAGTAGTTGGGGTAGTAGTTATGGTGCTAGTAGTAGTAGTACTAGTAACATTGGTAGTCGTAGTAGTAGAGGTTGTTGTTGGTGTTCTTGTAGTAGTAGTAGTAGTAGTCGTAGTAGTAGTAGTTGTAGTAGTTGTTGTTGTTCTTGTAGTAGTAGTAGTAGTAGTAGTAATAGGAGTAGTAGTAGGAGTAGCAGTAGAAGTAGTAGTAGTAACAGTGGTAATAGTTGTAGCAGTACTAGTAGTAGTAGTAGCAGTGAGAGTAATAGTTGTAGTAGTTGCAGGAGTAGTAGAAGAAGTTGCTGTAGAAGTAGAACAAGCTGTAGTAGTAATAGTAGTACTAGTAGGAGTAGGAGTAGAGGTAGTAGTTGTAGAAGTAGTCAAAGTAGTAGTAGTAGTAGTAGCAATAGCAGTACTAGTAATAGCCATAGTAGCAGCAACAATAGTGGTAGTAGTAGAAGTAGTAGTACTACTAGTAGAACTAGTAGTAGCAGTAATAGTAGTAGCAGTTGTAGAAGTAGTAGTAGTAGTATTGTAAGTAGCTGTAGTATTAGTAGTAGTAGTAATGGCAGTAGTAGTAGTGGTGGTTGTAGTAGTAGTGGTGGTAGTAATAGTAGTAGCAGTAGTGGTTCTAATAGTAGTAGTAGCAGTGGAAGAAATAGTATTAGTAGTAGTGGTGGTGGTAGCTTTAGTAGTGGTAGTAGTAGTAATGGTAGTGGTGGTTGTGGTAGCCGTAGCAATATTAGTGGTAGTGGTAGTGGTAGCAATTGCAAAAGTAGTAGCAGAAGTGGAAGTTGTAGCAGCAGTTGTAGTAGTAGTTGTAAAAGTTGCAGTAATAGCTGTAGTAGTAGTTGAAGCAGTTGTCGGAGCAGTAGTTGAAGTAGAAGAAGCAGAAGTAGTAGTAGTAGGAGTAGTAGTAGTAGTAGTTGTAGTAGTAGTAGCTACAGTAGTAGTAGTAGTAGTGAAAGTAGTAGTAGTAGTTGCAGTTGTAGTAGTCGCAAATATAGTAACAGAAATAGTAGAAGTAACAGTAGTACTAGTAGAGGTAGTTGTTGTTGTTGTTGTTGTAGAAGTAGCAATGGCAGCAGAAGTAACAGTAGTTGTAGTAATAATAGCTGTAGTAGTAGGAGAAGGAGAAGTAATACTAGTACAAGTAGTACTAGTAGTAGTAATAGTGCTAGTCGGAGTAGTAGCAAGCTGTAGCAGCAGCAATAGCAGCAAGAGTAGTAGTAGTAGTAGTAGAAATAGGAGTTGTAGTAGTAGGAGCAGGAGCAGTAGCACCAGTAGTGGCAGTGTAGTAGTTGGAGTATTATTAGTAGTAGTTATTGGTGTAGTAGTAGTAGTTGTTGTTGTTGTAGTAGTGGTAGTAGTAGGATTAGGAGTTGGAGTAGGAGTAGTAGTAGTAGCAGTGGTAGTTGTAGTAGTAGTAGTGGTCGCAGTAGTAGTGCTAGTAGAGGTAATAGTAGTAGTAGTGGTAGTTGAAGTAGTAGTAGTAGTAGTAGTAGTGGTAACAGTAGTTGTAGTTGTTGTACTAGAAGTAGCAGTAGTAGTGATGGGAGTACTAGTAGAAGTAGTAGTAGTAGTAATAGTACTAGTTATAATCGCAGTAACAGTAGAAGAAGCAATACTAGTAATTATAGTAGTAGTTCTAGCAGTAGCAGCAGCAGCAGTAGTTGTGGCAATAGTGGTAGCATTAGAAATAGAAGTTGTTGTTGTTATTGTAGCAGTAGTTGTAATAGTTGTGCTAGTAATGGGAGTAGTAGTTGTAGTAGTAGTAGAAGCAACATTAGTAGTAGTAGTAGCAGCAGTAGTAGTAGTAGTAGTAGAAGTAGTAGTAGTAGTAGTAGTATTAGTAAAAGTTGGAGTAGGAGTAGTAGTAGTTGTAATAGTAGTAGTTTTGGTTGTAGTTGTGGTAGTAGTTGTTGTAGTAGTAGTAGTAGTAGCAGTAGTAGAATTAGTAGTAGTAGTGGAAGTAGTAGGAGTAGTTTTAGCAAGAGTAGTAGTGGTGGTGGTGGTCGTAGTGGTAGTAGTAGTAGTATTACTTATAGTAGTAGTTGTTATTCTTGTTGTTGTAGTTGTAGGAGTATTTGGAGTAGTAGTAGAAGAAGTCAACGTAGTAGTAGTTATTGTTGTTGTTGTCGTAGCAGCAGTAGCAATTGTGGCCGTAGCTACAGCAACAATAGAAGCAGTAGCTACAACAATAGTTGTTGCAATTGTAGTAGTGGTCTAAGTAGTAGTAGCAGTAGTCGAAATTAGAGTAGTAGTAGCAGTAGGAGGAGTCAGGGTAGTTGTAGCAGTAGTAGGAGTCAAATAAGTAGCAGTAGTAGCAAGATCAGGTGTGGTAGTAGTAGCAGTAGTAGTAACTGAAGTGGAAGTAGTAGAAACAGCTGTAATAGTGGTGGCTATAATTATAATAGTAATAGTAGTAATAGTGGTAGTAGTAGCAGTAGTAATAGTAGCAAAAGTTGTAGCAGTAGTAGCAGTAGTTGTAGGAGTACTAGCAGTTGTAAAAATAGATGTTGTAGTAATCGTAGTAGAAGTAGGAGTTGGAGTTGTAGTAGTAGTAGTAGTAGCAGGAATAGGAATACGAGTGGTAATTGGAGTAGTCATTGTAGTAGTAGTAGTAGTAGATATCATAGTAGTAGTAGTAGTAGTAGTAGTAGTAGTAGTAGTAGTCGGAGTAATAGTAGTACTAGCAATAGCAGCAGCAGCAGTAGTAGCAGCAGCAATAGTAGTAGTTGTAGCAGAAGAAGTAGTTCTAACACTTGTAGCAGGAGTAGTTGTAGCAGTAGTACTATTACTAGTTGAAATTGTAGCAGTTGTTGGAGTAGCAGTAGTAATGGTAGTAGTTGTTGTAGGAGTAGTGTAGCAGCAACAGCAGCAGCAGTAGTAGTAGTAGATGTAGTAGTCATTGTAGTAGTTGCGACAGGAGTTGTAGTTGTATTAGCAGTAGTAGAAGTAGTAGCTGTAGCAGATCAAGTAGTAGAAGTACTAATAGGAGTAGTAATAGTAGTAGTTGTAGTAGTCGTACTAGTAGTAGTGGGTGTAACAGCAATAGCAACAGCAATATTTGAATTAGTTGATGTAGTAGTAGTTGTTGTAGCAATTGTAGTAGGAGTAATAGTATGAGTAGTAGTTGTTGTTGTTGTTGTCAGAGTAGTTATAGTAGTAGTAGGAGTAGAAGCAGGAGTAGCGATTTAAATAGCAGCATGTGTAGCAATAATAGTTGTAGAAGTAATAGTAGGAGTACTAGTTGTTGTGGTAATAGTAGTAGTAGCAGTAGCAATAGAAGTAGCAGAAGTAGTAGTCATACTAGTAGTAGTTGTAATAGCAGTAGTAGGAGTTGTAGTTGTAGTTGTTGTTGTAGTAGTAGTAGTAGTCGATGTTGTTATTGTAGTAGTAATAGCCGTAGTAGCAGTACTAGTAGTAGCAGTGTAGTAGTAGTCAGAGAAGTAATTGTAGTAGTAGTTATTATTTTTATCGGAGAAGTCGTAGTAGCAGTAGTAGTAGTAGTTGTTGTAGTAGTATTTGCTATTTAGTTGTAATAGCAGTTGGAGCAATAGTAGTAATAGTATTAGTAGTAGCAGCTGTAGTGGCAGAAGTAGTAGCCATTGTTGTAGCGGCAATAGTAGTCATCATCGTAGTAGTAGTAGTAGTTATAGTAGAATTAGTAGTAGCAATAGTAGTAGTAGTAGTAGCAATAGTAGTTGTTGTGGAAGCAGTAGTTGTAGTAGTTGATGTTGTAGTAGTAGAAATAGTTCTAGTAGTAGTAGATTTTGTTATTGGTGTTGTTGTTGTGCTAGTAGTGTAGCAACAGTAGCAGTAGTAGTTATTGCAGTAGTAGGAGTAGCAATAGTTGTTGTAGTAGTAGCAGCAATAGTAGTCGTAGTAGTAGTAGGAAAAGTAGTTGTAGTAGTAGGAGCAGTAGTTGTAGTAGTTGTTGTACTAGTAGTAGTAGTAGCTATTGTAGTAGTAGTTGTTCTTGCAGTAGTAGTAGTAGTAGTCCTTATAGTAGTAGTAGCAGTAGTAGTAATTCTATTAGTAGTAGTAGTAGTAATAGCAATACTTGTAGTTGTAGTAGTAGGAGTAGTCATAGTTATAGTTATTGTAATAGTATAGTAGTACTAGTAGTAGTAGCAGAAGTAGTTGTAGTAGTAGTGATAGTAATAGTTGCAGTAACAGTAGTATTAGTAGTTGTAGTAGTACTAGTAGTAGTAGTTGTAGTAGTAGTGTAGCAGCTGTAGCAACAGTAGTAGTAGCAGTAGCAGTAGCAGTAGTAGTAGTAATAGTAATAGTGGGAATAGTAGTAGTAGTAGCAGTTATTGTAGTTGTTGTTGTTGTAGTAGTAGTAGTAGTAGTTGATGTGGTTGTTGTTGTTGTAGTACTAGTAGTAGTAGTAGTAGTAGTAGTTGTTGTTGTTGTTGTAGTAGTAGTAGTAGTAGTAGTAGTAGTAGTAGTAGTAGTAGTAGTAGTAGTAGTTGTTGTTGTTGTTGTTGTTGTTGTTGTTGATGATGTAGTATTAGTAGTAGCTATTATTGTAATTGCAGCAGCAGCAGTATCTATAGTACTTGTAGCTATAGTAGTATTTGTTGTTTTTGTTGTAATAGTAGTAGTGGTAGTCGTTGTAGTAGTTGTACCTGGATTAGTTATTGTATTACCAGCTGTAGTAATAGTAGTTGTGGTGGAAGAAGTAGTAGTCGTAGTAGTGGTAATAGTAGTAGTTGTTGTAGTAGTAATAGTAGTAGCACGAGTAGTAGTGGGTGTAGCACTTGCTGCAATAGTAGTATTAGTGTTAGTTGAAGTAATAGTACTAGTAGTAGTGGTATTAGCAGTAGTTGTAGTAGTAACAGTAAAAGTAGTTGTAGGAGTAGTAGTAGGAGTAGGAGTAGTTGTAGCAGTTGTAGGAGAAGAAGTAGGAGTAGTAATAGAAGCAGCAGCAGCGGTAGCAGTACTAGTAGTAGAAGTAATAGTAGGAGTACTAGTAGTTGTGGTAATATTACTAGTAGAAGTAGCAATAGAAGTAGCAATAGTAGTAGTACTAGTAGTAGTGGTAATAGTAGTAGTAGGGGTTGAAGTTGTTATTGCAGTAGTAGTAGTCGTCGTAGTAGAAGTAGTAGCCATAGTAGTGCCAATAGTAGTAGTGGCAATAGTAGTAATAGTAGTAATAGTAGTAGTAGTTGTTGTAGTAGTAGTAGCAGAAGTAGAAGTAGTTGCAGTAGTTGCAGTAGAAGCAACAGTAGCAATAGAGGTAATAGTTGTAGCAATAGCAATCGTATTAGGGCAAGTGGTGTTAGTAGTAGCATCAATATCAGTTGTAGTAATAGTTATAGTAGTAGTAGTGGTGGTTATAGTAGCAGTAATAGCAGTTGTAGTAGTTGTTGTTGTAGTACCAAAAGTAGTAATTATAACTGTAGTCGTAGTAGTAGTAGTTGCAGTAGTAGAAGTTGTAGGACTTGTAGTAGTAGCGGTAGTAGTCGTAGGAGTAGTAGCAGAAGTAGTAGTAGAAGTAATAGTAGCAGTAGTGATATTAAAAATAGTAGTAGCAGCAGTAATTGTAGCAGTGGTAGTTGTTGTAGTAGCAATATGAGTAGTAGTAGTAGTGAGTAGTGGTAGTAGGAGTAGTAGTACTAGTAGCTATGGTAAAAGTTGCAGCAGCAGTAGTAGTAGTAGTTGTTGTTGTTGAAATAGTAGTTATTGTTGTTGTAGTAGTAGTAGTAGTTGTTGTTGTTGTTGTATGAATAGGTGCAGGAGGAGTAGTGGTATGAGTAGTTGTAGTTGTTGCAGTAGTATTAGGAGCAGTAGTAGTGGTTGTAGTAGGAATAGTTGTTGGAGTAGCAATAGAAGTACAAGCAGCAGTAGTAGTAATAGTAGTAGAAGTACTTGTAGGAGTACTAGTAGCAGTAGTAGCAGTAGTGGTTGTAGGAGTAGTAGACGTAGCAGAAGTTCTTATAGTAGTAGTAGTAATAGGGGTAATAGTAGTAGTAGGAGTTGTAGTTGTAGTAATAGTAGCAGTAGTAGTGGCAACAGTAGTAGTAGTAGGAATATTAGTAGTAGTAGTAGCTGTAGTAGTAGTAGCAGAAGTGGAGGTAGCTGCAGTAGTAGCAGTAGAAGCAGCAGTAGCAATAGTGGTAATAGTTGTACTAGTAGCAATAGTATTGGCGCAAGTGTTGTTAGTACTAGTAACAAGAGATGTAGTAGTCGTAATAGTAGTAGTAGTACTTGAAGTTGTTGTTGTTGCTGTTGTTGTAATAGTAGTAGTAGTGGAATAGTAGAAGTTATAGTAGTAGTAGTAGCAATAGTAGTATTAGTAGTAGTAGCAGTAGTAGTACTTGGAATAGTAGTAGTAGTAGCAGTAGCAGCTGTAGTAGTACCTGCAGCAGCAGTAGTAGTAATAGTAGTAGTAGTTGCAGCAGTAGTAATAATAGTAGCAGCAATAGTGGCACTATTAGTAATAATAGTAGTAGTAGCAGTAGTAGTTGTAGTAGCATTAGCAATAGTAGTGGTAATAGACGTAGTAGAAGTAGTAGTAGGAGCAATAGTAGTAGTAGTAGTAGCAGCAGCAGTAATAGTAGTAGTTGCAGTTGTAGTAGAAGTCGAAGCTGCAGTAGTAGTAATAGTGGCATTTGCAGCACTAGTATTAAGTAGTAGTAGTAGTAGTAGTAGTAGTAGTAGGAGTAGTAGTAGAAGTAGCAGCGGTAGTTGTAGCAGTAGTAATATCTGTAGTAGTAGTAGTAGAAACAAGAGTAGTAGTAGCAGTAGTAGTAATAGTTGCAGTAGGCGTAGTACTAGTAGTGTAGTAATAGTAATAGTAGTATTTATACTAGTTATAGTTGCAGTAGTAGTAGTAGTTGTTGTTGTTGTTGTTGTTGTAGGATCGTTAGGAGTAGTTGTTGTAGTAGAAGTAGAAGTAGTAGCAATGGTCATCGTAGTGGGAGTGTTAGGAGTAGTTGTAGTGGTTGTAGTAGTAGTAGGAGTATTAGGGATAATAATAGTGGTACTAGTAGTAGTAATTGTCGTAGCAGTAGAAATCGTAGTAGTAGTAGTAGTAGTTGGAGGAGTGTTGGGATTAATAGTTGTGGTAGTAGCAGTAGTACTAGTTGTAATCATCACAGTAGTAGTAGTAGTTGTAGTAGCAAAAGTAGTGGTAGTTGTAGCAGTTGGACTTGTGTTAGTTGTAGTAGTAGTTATAGTTGTACTAGTAGTTGGAGTATTAGTAGTGGTAGTTCAAGTAGAAGTGGTAGCAGCAGTAGTGGTAGAGGTAATGGTAGTTGGAGTAGTAGTAGCTGCAAGAGTAGCAGTAGTGGTAGTAGTAGTTAGTAGTAGCAGTAGTTGTAGTTGTTGTTGTTGTTGTAGCAGTCAGAGTAGGAATAGCAATTGGAGTAGGAGTAGTAGTAGTATAAGTAGTAGGAGGAGGAGGACTAGTAGTAGTAGTGAGAGTAGTACTACTAGTAGTAGTCATGGTGGTAGTAGTAGTAGTAGTAGTAGCAGCAGTAGTCAAGAGTTGCAACAATAATAGAAGTAATGGTAGTAGTAGTAATGGTAGCAGTATTGGTAGTAGTCCTATCTGCAGTAGTCGTAGTAGTGGTAGTGGTAGAAGCAGCTGTAGTAGTAGCATTAGTAGTAGTAGTGGTAGTAGTGGTAGTAGCAGTGGTAGAAGCAGAAGCAGTAGTTGTTGTAATTGTTGCCGAAGTAGTACTGGTAGCAGCAGAGCAGCAGTTGCAGTAGTAGTGGTAGTAGTGGTAGTTGTAGTAGTTGCAATACTAATATTAGTAGTAGTGGTGCTAGTAGTAATAGAGTAGTAGTAGTTGTTGTTATTGTAGTTGTTGGTGAAGTAATAGTAATAGTAGTAGTAGATGTAGTAGTAGTTGTTGTAGTCGTAGTAGTAGTAGGAGGAGGAGGAGGACAAGGAGGAGCAGTTGTAGTTGTAGCAATAGAAGCAGTAGTAACAATTATAGTAGTCGTAGTAGCTGTGGCAATAGTATTATTACAAGTTCTATTTGTAGTAGCTGTAGTAGTCGGAGTAGTTGTAGTAGTAGTAGGAGTAGAAGCAGGAGTGGCAATTGAAATAACAGCATGTGTAGCAGCAATAGTTGTAGAAGTAATAGTAGGAGTGCTAGTAGTTGTGGTAATAGTTGTAGTAGGATTAGCAATAGAAGTAGCAAAAATAGCAGTTGTACTAGTAGTAGTGGTAATAGCAGTAGTAGGAGTTGTAATTGTAGTAGTACTAGTAGTAGTAGTCGTAGTAGTAGTTGTAGTAGTTGTAGTTGCAGTAGTAATAGTCATTGTGGTAGTAGTAGTAGCAGTTGTTGTTGTAGTAGTAGCAGCAGTAGTAGTAGTAGTATCAACCGTAGTAGTACTAGTAGTAGCAGTGGTAGTAGTAGTCAGAGAAGTAATTGTAGTAGTAGTTATTGTTGTTGTCGGAGAAATCATAGCAGTAGTAGTAGAAGTAGTATTTACTATTGTAGTTGTAGTAGTAGGAGTAGTAGTAGTAGTAATAGTAGTAGTAGTAGTAGCAGCAGCAGTGGCAGAAGTAGTAGCCATTGTTGCTGCTGCAGTAGTAGTCATCATCGTAGTAGCAGTCGTAGTAGTAGTTGTAGAATTAGTAGTAGCAATAGTAGTTATTGTAGAAGTAGTAGTCGTAGTGCTAGTTGTAGTAGTAGTTATGGAAGTAATAGTATTACTGGTAGTAGATGTTGTAGTAGTAGAAGTAATTCTTGTTGTTGTTGTTATTGTTGTTGTTGTTGTTGTACTAGTAGTGTAGTAACAATAGCAGCAATAGTTGTTGTAGTAGTAGCAGTAGCAGTAGCAGTAGTTGTTGTTGTAGTAGTAGTAGTCATGATGGTAGTAGTAGCAGGAGTCGTAGTTCTATTAGTAGTAGTAGTTGTTGGAGTAGTAGTAAGTTGCAATAGTTGTTGTAGTAGTAGTTGTAGAGTAGTTGTACTAGTAGTAGTATTAGAAGTAGTAGTAGTAGTTGTAGTAGTAGTTGTAGTTGTAGTACTAGTTGTTGTTGTATTAGTAGTAGTAGTACTTGCAGTAGTAGTTGTAGTAGTAGTACAGCAATAGTAGGACTAGCAGTTGTAGTAGTGGTACTAGTAGCAATAGTAGTTGTACTAGTGGTAGTAGTAGGAGTTGTAGTAGTAGTAGAAGTAGTAGTAGAAGTAGCAGTTGTAATAGTAGTAGCAGCAGTAACAGTAGTACTAGAAGAATAAGTTGTTGAAGCCATAGTACTTGTAGTTGCAGCAGCAGTAGTAGCAATAGTTGTTGTAGTAGTTGAAGTCGTAGCAGTTAGCAATAGCAGCAACCGCCGCTACAGCAGCAACAACAGTAGTGGTAGTAATTGCAGAAGTAGTATGAGTGGCAGTAATTGCGGCTGTAGTAGTAGTAGTGGCTGCAACAATAGGAGTAGTAGTAGTACTAGCAGTAACTGTAACAGCAGTAGTAGCAGTAGTATCAGTAGCAATAGTACTAGTAGTAGTAGCAGTAGTAGCAGTAATAATAGTACTAGTAGCAGCAGAAGCATCAGTAGCTATAGTAGTTAAAGTTGTACTAGTAGTAGTAGTTGCTGTAGCAGCAGTAGCAACACCAGCAGTAGCAGTAGTAGTATTAGCAAAAGTAGGAGTAGTATTAGCAATAGCAACAGCAGCAATAGTAGTAACTATAGTAGCAGCAACTAGACTAGTAGTAGCATCAAGTGCAGTAGCAGTAGTGCTACTAGTAGCAACAGCAGCAGTAGCTATACTAGTAGTAGTAGAAGTGCTAGTAGTAGTAGTAGTTGTTGTTGAAGTAGAAGTAATCTAAGTAGTAGTAGTAGGAGTAGCAATAGCATTTGGAGTATTTGTAGTAGTAGTAGTTGTTGTAGTAGTACCAGTAGTAGAAGCAGAAGGAGTAGTACTAGTTGTAGTAAGAGTAATAATAGTAGTATTAGTAGTGGTAGTAGAATAGCAATAGTAGTAGTAGCAGAAGCAGCAGGAATAGTCATAGTTGGAGTAGCAGCAACAACAACAGTAGTACTTATAGTAGTAATAGAAGTAGTAATAGTACTAGTAGTCATAGTAGATGCAACAACAACAATAGTAGCAGCAACAGCAGTAGAAATAAAAGTAGTACTGGCAGTTGTAGTACTAGTAGTAGTAGTGGTAGTAGTCGAAGTGGCGGCAACAGTAGTAGTAGCAGTAGTAACATTAACAGAAGTAGAAGGAGAAGTACTAGAAGCAACAACAGTAGTAATAGTAGCAGAAGTAGTGGTAGTAGTAGTAGTAGCAATAGTAGCAGCAGCAGCAATAGTAGTCATAGAAGCAGTAGTAGTAGAAGCTGATGTAATAGAAGTAGAAGCAGTAGTCATGGTAGTTATAGTAGTAGTTGTTGTTGTAGTAGCAGTGGAAGCAATAGTTGTAGGAGTAGTTGTGGCAGTTGCAACAGTATTTGCCGTAATACTAATAGTAGTTGTAGTAGACGCATTATGAGTAGTAGCAGAAGTATTAACTACAGTACAAGTCGTAGTACTAGTAGAAGCAATAGTTGTCGTAGTCGCCGAAGTTGAAGTAGCATTAGTAGTAGTAGCAACAGCAGTAGTTGTACTAATAGTAGTAGCAGCCATCGTAGCAGAAGTAGTAGTATTTGTAGCAATAGTAATAGTAGAATCCGCAGTAGTAGCTGTAATAGCAGTCGTAGTGGCAGTAGCAGTAGTAATAGTAGTAGTTGTAGTTGTAGCAGTTGTAGTAGTGGTAGTAGTAGTAGTAGTAGCAGTAGTAGTCATGATAGTAGCAGCAGTAGTCGCAATAGAAGTAGTAGTAGTAGTAGTAGAATTATCAGCAGTGGTAGAAGTAGTAGTAGAAGCAGAAGTGGTAGCAGTAGTACTAGTCGTAGTCGAAGTAGAAGCAGTAGTAGTTGTAGGAGTAGTAGTGGTAGTAGTAGGAGCAATAGTGGTAGTAGCAGCAGTAGCAACATTAGTAGGAGTGGCAGTACCAATAGTAGCAGTAGTAGTAGCAATACGAGTAGTAGTAGTAGTAGCAACAAAAGTAAAAGCAGTAGTAGTAGCAACATTAGTAGTAGTAGAAGTTGTAGTAGTAGCTATAGTTGTAGTTGCAAAAGCAGTAGTAGTAGTCGTAGTAGTAGATGAAGTATTGGTAGTTGTTGCAGCAGTAGTACTAGTAGTGGGGTGGTGGTGCGTGGATTAGTAGTAGTCGTCGTAGCAAGTAGGTGTTGTAGTTTTAATAGTAGTAGGAGTAACAGTAGTTGTAGGAGTAGTAGTTGATATTATAGAAGTAGTAGTAGTAATAGTAGTATTAGTAGTTGTAGTGGTGGTAGTAGTTGTAGCAACAGTAGTTGCAACAGTAGCAGCAGTAGTAGCAATTGAAGTAGTAGTTGTACA
>RXID01021391.1:24625-39189 GCA_005019695.1 Trichopus zeylanicus subsp. travancoricus | reverse complement strand
TACTACTTCTACTACTATTGCAAATACTACAGCTCCTACTACTCCTCCTCCTCCTCCTCCACCTCCTCCTCCTCCTACTACTACTACTACTATTTCTACTACTATTGTGAATACTACAACTACTACTACTGCTGCTACTAGTGCTACAACTACTAATCGTTCTACTACTATACTACTACTATTACTACTACAACTACTACTCAGACTACTGACTACTCTAATACTACTATTTGTAATGCTACTACTATGCCTACTCCAACTCATGCTGCTACTACTGCACCTACTACTACTACTACAACAACAATAACTAATGCTACTACTACTACTACAAATGCAACTAAAATTACAACTACTCCTACTCCTTTGATTACTTCTACTACTACAACTACAAGTCCTACTACAACAACAACTACCACTACTACTACAGCGGCTGCTGCTACTCCAACCACTGCTGCTACTACTTCTATTACTACAGCTACTTCTACCACTACTCCTACTCCTACTACTACTCCTGCTACTACAACTACTACTGCTACTCCATCTACTGTTACTACTACTTCTACTACTACTGCTACAACAACAATTACTACTATTGGTACTTCTACAACAATTTCCATCAAAACTCCTACTAATGCTACTGCTACTACCAATCCTTCTACTACTTCTTCTGCTACTACTACTATTACTACTCCTATTAATACTACCACTACCACCACCACTACTAGTATTACTGCTGCTCCTACTACTACAATTACTACTACCACTCGAGCTATTTATCTTGTGCTACTACTAGTAGTAGTACTACTACTACGTCTGCTACTACTCCTGTTGCTGCTGATATTATCGCAGCTGCTGCTATTGCTGCTGCTGTTGCAGCAGCTACTGCAGCTACTACTATTGCTACTGCAACTGCTTCTACTACTCCTCCTACTTCTACTACAACTACTACTAATTCAACTACTTCTACTACTACAACAACAACAACTACTACTGCTGCTACTACAACTACAACTACCGCACCTACTACTACTCCTACAACAACTACTACTACGACTACTATTACTACTACTACTGCTACTACTACCACCACTACTGCTAGCGCTACTATTGCCACCACTACTACTGGTACTACTACTACTACAACTAATACAACCACTACTAGTATTGCTACCACTCCAAATACAACTACTACCACTACAACATCCACAACAACAACTACTACTACTGTTGCTCCCACTACGACTGCGTCTACTCCAACTACTACTATTACTACTACTATGACTATTGGTAACACGACTACTACTAAAACTACTACTACTACTCCAACTCCAATCCCAACTGCCACTTAGACTCCTTCTACTACTACTAGTACCACAACTCCAACTAGTACTACCCCTACAACTACTCCTATACTGACTCCTACTTCTACTGCAACTATTGCCACTACTACGCCTACTACAACTACTACCCTTCGAACTGCTGGTACTACTACTACTACTGCTGTTGCTGCTACTACGACTACTACTACAACGACTCCTGCTACAACTACGACTAGAGCTACTATTACTACTACTACTATAACTTCTACAACAACTACCACCACTACAACTACAACTACTGCAACTACTGCAATTGCTATAACTACTACTACTATTGTTGCTACTGCTAGTACTACTGCTACTATTGTCGCTACTGCTACTACTACTGCTACTACTCCAATTACAACAACAACAACTATTACTACAACTACTACTAGTATCACTACTAGTACGATTGCTTCAACTACCATTGTTCCTACTACTACTACTACTATTACAACTATAACTCCTAGTACTAGTCTTACAACTAGTACAAATACTACTACTGCTACAACAACTACTGCTAATACTACTACTACTACCACTGCTACTATTACTATGCCTACTATTACTACTAATGCTACACCTACTCCTGCTGCTACTACTGCTGCTACTACTACTACAACTACGACTACTACCACTATTACTATTACTACTACTACTACGATCACTACTACTATTCTTACTACTATGACTACTGCTACTACTACAAGTACTACTACTACTACTTCTACTACTGCTGCTACTACTACTAGTACTGCTAACGCTACTAGTACTACTACTACTCCTACTACTCCTACTGCTACTACTCCTACATCTACCTAGATTAACTACTACTACTACTGCTAGTTCTACTCCTCCTCTTACTACTACTACAACAACAACAACAACAACAACTACTACTACAACTACTACTTTTACTACTACCACTCTTAGTACGATTATTGCTGTTGCTACTACTATTACTAGTACTGTTACTACTAGTACTACTACTCCAATACTCCTTCTGCGAAACCAACTCCTACACCTACCACTATAACTACTCCTACAACAACTACCTCTACCATCTCTACAACTACTAACATTGCTAGTACTACTACTGCTGCTGTTGCTACTATTACTAGCACAAGTACGTTACTACTACTGCTACTGCTATTGCTACTATTGCTGCTGCTGCTACTACTACTACCGCTACAACTACTACTACTGCTGCTGCTACTATTACGACTACGACAACTTCTGCTACCACTACTACTACCACTACAGCTACGGGTATTACTAGTACTATTACTACTACTACGGCTAATGCTCCTACTATTGTTGCTACTACTGCGGTTGCTACTACTCCTACTACTACTGCTACTACTACTTCCACTAGTACTACTTCTACTACTACAGCTACTCCAACTGCTGCTACTACTACTACTACTACTACTATTACAATGACAACTCCTATCACTACTACTAGTACTACTACCACAACTACTTCTACTAGTACTGCTATTACTGCTCCTACTGCTATTGCTTCTACTCCTACTACCACAACTACAACTACTACAACATCTGTTGCTGCTACTGCCACTTCTACAGCTACTACTACTGCTACTACTCATACTCCTACTGCCACTACTACTACTACAACACTTACAACTACTATTGTGACTACTACTACTGCAACTACTACGACTACCACAACAATAACAACTACTACTACTACACTCCACCAATTATTACAACTGCTACTGCTACTAGTACTACTACTACTACTACTGCTACTAGTACTACTACTACTACTACTGCTACTACTATTGCAACAACTACTAATACTACTACAAATACTACAACTACTATAACAAGTACTACAACAACGGCTATTATAGCTTCTACTACTACAGCTACTACTCCTATTACTGGTACTACTACTACTGTTGCTACTACTACTAAAACTCTTCAAAAACTACTGCGACAAATCCTGCAACTACTACTACTACTACTATAGCTACTACTTATACTTCTACTTTCGCTACAACTACTATAGCTACGACTTCTACTACTACTATAACAACTACTATTACAACTACCACTGCTACTACTGCTGCTGCTGATGCTACAACAATAATAACAACCACTACTACTACTCCTCCTACTAGTACCACAACTATGACTACTGCTAGTACTACTACTACTATTATTTCTTCTTCTTCTACTACTTCTACTAGTACTACTACAACTACTGCTGCTACCACTACAACTAATCCTTCTGCTACTACCTCTACTACTACTACTGCTACTATTACTTCATTTCTACTATAATGTTTACTACGAATACCATTACTTCTCCTACAACTACTACTATTACTACAAATAACACTACAACTCCTGCTACTATAATGACTAAAACTACTCCTACTACTACCACTCCTACTCCTGATACTACTACTGCTACTGCTATTGCCACTACCACTACTTCCACCACCACCACCACTACTACTACTACTACTTCGACTACTATGACTACTAGGACTACTACTACTGCTCTAAACGCTACTCCTACTGCTACTACTTCTGCTACTGCTTCAACTACTACTACTACTACTACTACTACCATTGCTCCTGCTGCTACACCTACTCCTACACCTATCGCTATTACTACTACTATAACTACTACCACTACAAAGACTACTTCTACTCATACTACTAGTACTACTACTACTGCTTCTGCTGCAATTACTAGTAGTACTACTATTACAACTACTACTTCTGCTACTACTACTGTTGTTGCTACAACTACAACAACCACTGCTGCTGCCACTCTTATGACTATGAGTACTACGGCTACCACTACTACTACCACTACAACAACTATGGGTACTACTAGTACTGTTTGTACTACTGCAACTACTGCTGCTACTACTGTTGCTACTACTAATGTTGTTGTTGCTACTACTACTACTACTACTACTACTACTACTACTAGTACTACTGCTCCTACTACTACTTCTACTACTACTTCTACTATAATAGCTACTACTACTCCCGCTCTACTACTGCTACAACAACAACACCTACAACTACTACTAGTACTACTACAACTACTACTTCTATCGCTACTACTACCACCACCACTCTTACTACTATTGCTACTGCAAGTATCGTACTTCTACTACTACTATTACTACCCATACTCCTACTACTCCTCCTCCTCCTCCTCCCCCTACTACTACCCCTAATACTTCTACTTTTGCTACAACACTTGCTACTCCTACCATCACTATTACTACTGTAACTTCTACTACTACTACAACAACTACTGCTACTGCTACTACATTCCAACACCTTGTATTACTACTATTGTTGCTACTGCTGCTACTACTACTACTACAACCACTACTAATACCACTACAAATACTATGACTACTACAACTACTACTATAGCAACGGCTATTGCAGCTTCTTCTACTACTACTGCTACTACTTCTATTACTGCTGCTACTACTATTACTACTAAAACTGCTACTACTAATACTACTAAAACTTCTCCTACTACTACTACTACTGTTTCTACTACAATTACTACAACTATTGCTACTACTACTACTACAACTACTGCTACTACTCCTACTGCTAATACTCCTATTACTACTCCTAGTACTACTAGTAGTACTACTACTAGTACTACTACTTCTACTACTCCTATTACAACTCCTAGTTCTACTAGTACAACTACTACTACTACTACTAGTACTACTACTTCTACTACTATTACTACACTACTGCTATAGCTACTATACCTACTGCTACTACTACTACTATTACAACTACTGCTGATGCTGCTACAACTTCTATTGCAACAACAACTACTACTACTCGTACTCTTACTGCTACTACTACTACTACTGGTGCTAATACTTCTACTACTGGTGCACCACTTACTACTACTGCGACTACTTCTACTACTATTACACTACTCCACCTACTACTACCACTATGGCTGTTACAACAATTACTGCTACTACTACTACTACTACTGCTGCTGCTGCTGCAGCTACTACTACAACTACAACATCTATTAATACTACTACAAATACTACTACTACTATAACAACAACTACTATAGCTTCTACTACTACTACTACTACTACTACTACTTCTCCTACTAATGCAAGTACTACTGCTACGACTACCTCTACTACTACTACTACTAGTACTACTACTGCTACTACACTACTACTACTACTACTACTACTACTATGACTACAACTACTACTCCACCAATTCCTACTCCTTCAACTACAACAAAAACTACTAGCACTTTGACTACAACCACTACTATTACCACTACTACTACAATTACTACTTCTACTACTGCTACTAATACATCTATTATTATTACTGCTACCACTTCTTCTACTACTACTATCACTTCTGCTTCAACTACTACTCCTTCTACACTTCTACTATGACTACTACTGCTGCAACTGCTGCCGCTAGAACTCCTACTACTATGACTACTACTATTACTACGACTACTACTACTACTACTATTACTGCTAGTACTGCTACAGCAACTACTACTACTACTGCTACTACTATTACTATTACTCGTATTACTACACTACTACTACTACTATAGCTTTTACTAGTACTACTACTAGCCCGATTACTGCTATTGCTACTATTACTACTACTACCACCACCACTATCACTACTACTACTGCTGCTACTAATACTAGTACTACTACTAGAAGCACTACTACTGCTACACGTACACTGACTACTACTACAAGTACTACTATTGCTACTTCTACTGTTTCTAATACTTTTACCACTATTACTTCTAGTATTACTCCTACTACTGCTACTACTTCTATCGCTACGACTACTCCTATTACTCCTATTTTGACTACTGCTACTACAACAATAACTACTACTACTACAATGACAACTATTACTCATACTACTACTCTTACTACTACTGCTACTACAACTGGGACTACTACTAATTTTGCTACTACTACTACTAGTACTGCTAGTACTGCTACTTCTACTACAGTTACTACTCCTACTACCACTACTACCACTATAACTACTATTACTATTACTGCTACAACTAGTAGTACCCATACAATTGCTACTTCTGCTACTAGTACTATTGCTACTACTACTGCTACTCCTACTACTGTGACTACCACTACTACTGCTAATACTGTTGCTATTACTACTGCTACTAGTTCTACATTAACTACTACTACTACTTCTGCGACTACGTCTCCTACTCTGACTACTGCTACTAGTACTGCTACTACAACTTCTACTACGACAATTACCACTACTACTACTACTATTACTACTACTATTATAACTACAACTGTTACTGCTACTACTACTACTATTGTTGCTGCTACTGCCGCTACTACTGGCACTACTACAACAACTATTATGGCTACTACTACTACAATTACTACTTCCCCTACTACTAATACTTTTACAACTGCTACGATTACTACCACTTTTGCTACTACTACTACTGCTACAACTACTACTTCTGCTACTACTTCTTCTACTGCTACCACTACTACTAATGCTACTATTGCAACTACTACCCCTACTACTGTGGCTGCTGCTACTATAACCACAACTACTACTGCTGCTACAAGTACTCCTACTACCACAACAACTACAACTACTACTACTACTTCTACTACTACTTTTGCTACTACTACTGCTACTACTTCTACTACTGCTACTACTACTACTACTATAACAACCACTACTACTGCAACCAATACTAATACGACTACTACCTCTACTATTACTGCCACTACTGCACCTACAGCCACTACTACTATTACTAATACTACTACTACTATTGCTACCAATGCTTTTATGACTTCTAGTACTGCTACTACTGCTACTGGTACTACTAATCCTTCTCCTCCTACTACTACTACAACTATTGCTACAATTACCACTACAATTGCTACTATTACGACTACTACTAATACTACTACTACTGCTCTTATTGGTAGTATAACTACTACCACTTCTACTACTACTACAATTACTGCTCCTGCTACTACTACAACTAGTACTACTCCTCCTGCTACTACTACTACTAAAACTAGTACTACTCCTACTGCTACTACTACAACTAGTATGACTCCTACTGCTACTACTACAACAACTACTATTGCGACTACTACTACTACTGCTGCGACTACAACAACTGCTACTACAACTTCTACAACTACTTCTACTTTACTACTACTACTACTACTACTACTACTACAAGTACAACTACCTCTGTTACTGCTATTACTACAACTACTGCCACTATTACTACAATTACTACTATTACTACTACTGCTACCACTGATACTATTACTCCTACTACTATTACTACTACTCCTACTTCTGCTACCACTACTTCTCTTACTACTACTACTACTACTACGACTACTACTACTACCACTACGGCTGCTACTACCACTGCTATGACTACTACCCCTACTGCTGCTCTTACTATTAGTACTATTGCCACAACTAGTACTAGTACTTCCACTAGTTCATCTACTACTATGGCTACTACTACTACTACTGCTACTACTGCTACTACAACAACAATTACTACTATTATTGCTGCTACTGCCACTACCACTGCTTCAACTACAGCTACTACTATTTCTACCACTGCTACTACTACTACTACAGTTGCTACCACTACTACCACTAGTGCTACTACTATTACTGGTGCTACTACTACTACTACTACTGCTCTTACCAGTAATACTACTAGTATTGTTGCTACTACTTCTACTATTACTACTACTACTTCTGCAACTGCTGCTACTACTACTTCTGCTGCTGCTGCTGCAACTACTACTATTGCTACTAGTATTGGAACTACTGCTACTGCTGCTAGTACAAATACTCCTTCTAATACAACAACTATTACTAATACTACAACTAATATTAATACTGCTCCCATGGCTACTGCATACAATGACATCTACTACTACTATTGCTACTATTGCAAATACTACAAGTACTACTGCTACTATTATTATTAATACTGCTACTACTACCACCACTGCTACTACTACTACTGTGGCTACTAGTACAACTACTAATAGTACTAATACGGCTGCTACCTCTGCTGCTGTCACAACAACAAGAACAACAACTACTACTGCCACTACCACTACAGCAACTATTGCCATTATTGCTACTACTACTACTGCTACTGCGGTTGTTGCTGAAACTACGTCTACTGCTACTACTGCTGCTGCTGTTGTTGTTGCTGCAACTGCGTCTACCGCTACTACTACTACTACTACTACTACTACTATTGCTGCTGCTACTCCTACTGCAACTACTCCTACTACTTATCCTGCTACTACTACTACTGCTACTACTACTGCTACTATTTCTACTACTTCTACTATTGCTACTACGACTACTACTATTGCTACTATTGCTAATACTACTACTACTACTACAACTTCTCCTACTACTACTATTGATGCTGCTACTACTACTACTACTACCACTAATACTACCACTACTGTTGTAGATGCTGCTGCTACTACTACTATAGCTACTACTACTGTAGCTGCTGCTATGACCGCTACTACGACTATTACAACAACAACAACTACTACTACTCCTCCTTCTAATGTGACAAACTATTACTCTGGTTTTCGCCAACACTACAACTGCTATTGTGCAACTACCATTACTATTACTACTAATTCTACGGCTGCTACTACTACCTCTGCTACTGCTGCTGTTGCAACTGCTACTGCTACTACTGCTACAACTACTACTACTAATGCTGCCACTTCCACTACAGCTACTACTGCTGCTGCTGCTGTTACTACTAGAGTAACTACTACCACTGCTTCTACTACTACTGCTACTAGTACTACTACTACTACTACGATTGTACCTACTACTACTACTATTTCTTCTTCTATGGCTATTACAGCTACTATGACTACTGCTATCGTTACTACTACTATCACTGCTATTGTTACTACTACTACTCCTACTATTGCTACTGTAGCTGCTGCTGCTACTAATTTTACTAATACTACTACTCTTATGGTAGCAGTTTCTACTATTACTAACACTACTACAACAACTACTACTATGGCTACTACAACTCCTACTATGACTGCTACTACGACTGCTACTACTGTTGCCGCTACTACCACTTCTACTGGTACTACTACTGTTACTACGACAACTACTACTACTACTACTACTACTACTACTACTATGCTTGCTAACACAACTACAACTGGTACTACTTCTAATACTACTACTACAACTACTACTATTGTCACAACTACTACTACCTCTACGTCTGCTACTACTAATATTGTTGTTGTTACTAGTTCTACTTCTACTACTACTACTACAACTACTTCTTCTCGTACTACTTCTACTACTGTGCAACAATACTACTTTTGCTTCTCCACCTACTACTACTACTATTACTACTACTTCTTGTACAACTACCACTACTATTACTACTGGTACTATTGCTATTACTTCCACTACTAATACTATTAATACTACTGCATCTGCTACTACTACCACTGATGCTACTGCTACTACTATTGCGGATACAAGAACTACAACTATTACTATGACTATTACTACTACTTTTGCTACTACTGCTTGTACTACCACTACTACTATTAGTACTACTATTACTATAGCTGCTACTACTACAATTACTACTACAACTATGACTACTACTACTACTATCAATTACTGCTACAATTACGACTACTATTACTACTATAACTACAACTACTACCACCACTAATACTACAACTTTTCCCACAATGACAACAAATACTCCTTCGACTACTATGACTACGGCTACTACTACTGCTGCTACAACTACTCCAACTGCTACTACTGCTACTACTACCACTACAAGCTCTACTACTGCTACTACTGCTATAACTACTTCTAATACTACTACTGCTACTACTATTACTATGGTGACTACTACTACTACTACAACACTACTACTTCTGCTACTGTTGCCACTACTACTAGCACTAACTACAACTATAGTTGTTGCAACTACTGCTACTATAGTTGTTGCTTCTCTTACAACTACTACCACTACTACAGCGGCTACTACGACTACTACTACTAGTACTATGACTACTACTACCACTGCTACTATTAAAACTACTACTACTGCAACTACTACTAATACTACTACCCCTACAACTACTATTATTGCTAATACTACAACTATTACTACTACTACTAATACTACTATTACTATTACTGCTACAACTTCTTCTACTTCTATTGCTAATTCTTCTACAATTCCTACTACTAATGCTATTGTTGTTACTACTGCTGTAGCTATTACTACTGCTACAGCTGCTACTACAACTACTGTTATTTTTATTACTACTGCTACTACTAACACTTCTACTGCTACTTCGACTACTACTCCTACTACTCCTACTACTACTACTCCTACTAATATTATGACTACTAATACTAATGCTGCTACTACAGGTACTACTAATACTACTACTTTTACTACTACTACTACTACTATTACAACTACTACCGCTATTACTACTACAAGTACTATGACTACTACTAGTACTACCACTACTACTACTATTACTGCTGCTGCTGCTACTACTCCTGCTATTACTACTATGACTACTATAGCTAATTTTACCACTACTACTCACGCTACTACTAGTACAACAACTACTACTACTATCACTACTACTACTACTACTACTACTACCACTACTTCTACTACTACTACCACTACTTCTTATTCTATTACTACTACTACTACTACAACTACTACTCCTACTACTACTACTTACACAACTACTACAACTACTCCGGCTACTACTTCTACTACTAGTATGGCTACTATACTACTGCTGCTGCTGCTACTACTACCACTACCACTACTATAGATACCACTACTACTACTACAACTACTCCAACAACTCGTATTGCTATTACTGCTTCTACTACTACAACCACTACTTCTACGCCTATTCTTGCTAGTAATACAACGACTACTACAATTACTACTACTACTGCTGCTGCTGCAATTACTACTGCTCCTGTAATTGCTACGAGTACTACTTCTAATACTGCTACTATGACTGCTACTACTACAACTACAACTACATTTACTGCTACAACTACAACCACTACTACTGCTACGACTACCGCTACTAGTACTGTTGCTACTACTACTTCTCCTAACACTCCTACTACTACTACTTCTACTACTACTACTACTGCTCCTAACACTCCTACTCCTACTACTGCTACTACTACTGCTGCTCCTAACACTCCTACTACTACTACTGCTACTCCTACTACTACTATGCTACTATTGTTGTTGCTGCTGCTACTTCAAGTACTACTACTATGACTACCACCACCATTGCTACTAGTACTCCTACACCTCCTCCTCCACCTCCTCCTACTACCACTATAACTACTATTGCTATAGGTACTACTACTACTACTACTATTACTACTAATGCTGCTACAACTTCTACAACTACTATTACAACAACTACTACTAAAACTACTAGTATTCCTACTGCTACCACTAATGCTACAACAACTACTATTGCTGATACTACTACTACTGTGACTACTACTAGTACTATTACTGCTACTACTGCTACAACTATTAGTACTTCTGTTGCCCCTAATACTACTACTACTACTAGTACTATTACTAATACTGCTGCTACAATTGCTACTAGCACTACAACAACTACTACTACCACAACTACTACAAGTACTAGTACTACTACTACTAATTCTACTACTACTACTACAAATACTATTACAACAATAACTACTCCTACTAATGTTGCTGCTACTATTACTTCTATTACTACTTTTGCTGCGTCTACTACTACTACTACTGCTACTATTACACCAACTACCACTCCTACTACTACTACAACAACAACAAGTACTACTCCTCCTACTACTACTACTTCAATTACTACTACTACTGCAACTACTACTACTACAACTACTACTACTACAGCTACTACTACTATTACTACTACTATTGCTAGTACAAATTCTGCTTCTAATACTACTACTACTACTACTACTGTAGTAGTCATAATAGTAGTAGCAATAGGAGTAGTTTTGGTAACAGTCATAGCAGCAACAATAGTTGTGGTAGTAGTTGTACTGCCAGAAGTATTAGAAGTAGTAGTAAGAGTGGATTGTATAGCAGGAGTAGCAGTAGAAGCAGTAGCCATAATAGTTGTTGTAGTAGTAGAAGTAGCAATTGTAGTGGTAGTTATAGTAGTAGTACTAGTAGTAATGGTAGTAATAAAAGTAGTAGTAATAGTATTAGTAGTGTTAGTAGCAGTAGCAGTGGATGCATTAGTGGATTTAGTTATAGTAATAGTTGTAGTAGAAGCAGCAATAGTAGCAGTAGTAGCTATAGTAGTAATTGAAGTGGTAGTACTAGTAATAGTGCAAGTAGTAGTAGTTGCAGCAGTCGTAGTAGTAGTAGTGATAGTAGTAGTAGCAGTAGTAGTAGTAGGATGAGTATTAGTATTTGTAGTAGTTGCAGTAGTAGTATTAGTCGTAGCAATAGTAGTAGTAGTCTTAGTGGTAGCAAAACTAGTAGTTATAGTAGTAGTAGAAGCAATTCCAGCCATAACAACAACAACATTGGTAGTTGTAGTAATAGTAGAAAGAGCAGTAGTAGCAGTAGCAGTTGTAGGAATAGTAGTAGTTATTCTAGAAGTGGTAGTAGTAGTAATAGTAGTAGTAGCAGCAGCAGCAGTAGTAACAGTAGTTGTAGTAATAGCAACAGTAGTAGTAGCCGTAGCAATAGAAGTAGTAGTAACTTTATTAGTAGTAGCAATTACAGTAGTAGTAGTAGTAGTAGTAGTAGTAGTAGTAGTAGTAGTAGTAGTAGTAGTACTAGTAGTAGAAGTCGTAGCAATAGTAGCAGTAGTAGTAGCAATAGCAATAGAAGTAGTAGTAGCTATATTAGTAGTAGCAATTCTAGTAGTAGTAGTAGTAGTACTAGTAGTACTAGTAGTAGCAATCACAGTAGCAAAAGTAGAAGAAATATTAGGAGCAGTAGTAGTGGCTGTAGTTGTAGCAGTGGCAGTATTTGTAGTAGTATTAGTAGCAATAGTAGTTGGAGTAGTAGTATAAACAGTTGTAGTAGCAATAGTAGCAATAGTGGCAGTAGTAGTTGTAGTTGTAGTTGTAGCAGTGATAGCAGTACCATCGGTCGCAATAGTAGCCGGAGGAGTAGTAGTAATAGTAGTAGTAGTAGTTGCCATAGTAGCAGTGGGAGTAGTAGTAGCGGTAGTAGCTGAAGTGGCAGTAGTAATATTAGTGGCAGTAGTAGTAGTAGTAGTAGTAGTTATCAAAGTAGTAGTTGAAGTAGTACTAGCAGTAGTAGTAGCAGTAGTAGTAATAATAGCGGTAGTAGTAGTAGCTGTAGTAGCTGTAGTAGTATCAGGAGAAGTAGTAGTAGCTGTAGTAGCTGTAGTTACCATAGTACTAGTAGTAGTAGCGGTAGTAGTAGTGATTGTAGTTGCATTAGTAGGAGTAGCTGTAGTTGTAGTAGGAGAAATAGTAGCAGTAGCAATAGCAGTAGAAGAAATAGTAGTAGTTGCAGTAGTAGCATTAGTAGTAGTACTAGCAATAGTAGTAGCAGTAGTAGCATCAATTGTAGTGATAGTAGTAGAAGTAGCGGCAACAACAATAGTAGTAGTAGCATTAGCTAGCAGCAGTAGTAGCAGTAGCAGTAGTATTAGACGCAACTGTAGTAGCAGTAGTAGTAGCAGTAGCGGTTGTGCTAGTAGTACTGCCGCTACTATTTATACTACTACTATTTCTACTACTACTCCTCCACCTCCCGCAAGTACTCCTACCCCTACACCGACTACCACTACTACTCCTACTACTAGTATTACTGCTACTATTACTAATACTACTACTGTTGCTACTACAACTACCTTTACTACTACTACTACTACTACTCCTCCTTCTCCTCCTAACACTCCTGCTACTACTACTGCTGTTACTGTGGCTGCTATTACTCCTACTACTAATACTGCTGTTGTTATTACTGCTACTCCAATTATTACTGCGACTCTTATCACTACTACTACTACAACTACCAGT
>RXID01021391.1:832-24605 GCA_005019695.1 Trichopus zeylanicus subsp. travancoricus | reverse complement strand
TACTACTACTATTTCTACTACTACTCCTCCACCTCCCGCAAGTACTCCTACCCCTACACCGACTACCACTACTACTCCTACTACTAGTATTACTGCTACTATTACTAATACTACTACTGTTGCTGCTACAACTTCCTTTACTACTACTACTACTACTACTCCTCCTTCTCCTCCTAACACTCCTGCTACTACTACTGCTGTTACTGTGGCTGCTATTACTCCTACTACTAATACTGCTGTTGTTATTACTGCTACTCCAATTATTACTGCGACTCTTATCACTACTACTACTACAACTACCAGTACTACTACTACTACTATTACTATTACTGCTTGTACTACTACTACTATTACTACTACTACTACTACTACAACTGCTGCTTCTCCTACTACTACTGCAACTACTACTGCTATTACTGCTTGTACTACTACTACTATTACTATTACTACTACTACTACAGCTGCTGCTTCTCCTACTACTACTGCAACTACTACTACAACTACTACTACTACCCCTACCCCTACCACTACTACTACAGCAACTACTACTACTATTCCTGCTATTACTACTTCTACTACTACCACTACTATAACTGCTAATGCTATTGCTACTACTCCTAAAACTCCTACTACAACTGCAACTACAACTATTGCTACTTCTCCTACTCCAACTCCAACTACTACTACTACTCTCACTGTCACTCCTACTTCTGCTGCTACTGGCTACTCCTACTCCCTACTCCCTACTAATAACTGACTGCTTCTCTAATACTCTAAGACAACTAACTTAACAACAACTACTACACAAACAACTAACTACTGCTACTACTACAAGTTACTACTACTATTACTACTGCTGTTACTACTACTACTACTACTACTACAACTACAACCACAACTACTATTACTTCTCCTACTACTACCGCTACTACTAACACTACTAAAACTCCTACTACTTCTGATACTTCTACTACTACAACTACTACTGCTGCAACTACTACTACGACTACTATTACTGATCCTACTATTAGTACTAGTATTACTTCTACTACTACTACTACTACTACTACAACAACAACAACTACTACTAGTACTACTACTACTTCCACTTCAACCCCTACTCCGACTACTACTCCCATTACTGCTACTACTGCTACTACTACTACTACTAATACTACTGCCACCACTACTACAACAACTATTGTTGCTAATTCTACTACTACTACTATTGCTACTGCTACTGCTGTTGTTTCAACTTTTACTACTAGTACTCCTATTTTTGCTAATATTGTAGCTACAACTGCTACTACTACTCCTACTACCACGACTACAGCTACAACAACTACTGCTACTACTACTAGTACAACTATTACAAATGCAACTGCTACAACTAATATTGCTACTACTACGACTACTACTACTATTACTATTACAACTACTGCTACTAGTACTACTACAACTATTACAAATGCAACTGCTACAACTACTACTGCTACTACTACGACTACTACTACTATTACTATTACAACTACTGCTACTACACGTACGACGACTACTACCACGACTACTGCTACTGCTACTACTGCAACTATTACAGCTACTACTACTACTACTTCTAGTACCACTCATACGCCTATTCCTACTACTATAGCAACACTACTACTACTACTACTAAAATTACTACTACTACCATTGCTACAACTGCTACCATTACTCCTACTACTACTACTACTACGACTACACCTACTAGTACTACTGTTACTACTATAACGCCTACTACTACTCCTTCTCCAACTCAACCCCTACTACTACTCTGACTGCTACAACTACTGCTGCTGCTGCTGCTGCTACTACTACTACTATTACTACTACTACCATTAATACTGTAACTCCTATAACTACTACTACTCCTTTTACTAGCTACTACCGCTACTGCTACTGCTACTACTAATAATACTATTACTGATACTACTACCAATAATACTACTATTGCTGCTGCTACTACTACTATTACCACTACTACTACTACTCCTGCTACTGTTACTACTACTGCTTTTGCTTCTATTGCTGTTGCGGCTGCTACAACAACAACAACAACTACTACTACTCCTGCTAGTACTTCTAGTATAACTCCTACTCCAGCTTTTACAACTGCTGCTACTACTCCTACACCGACTGTTGCTACTACTACTCCTACTACTACTACCACTACTAGTGCAACAACAAATCCTACAATAACAACAACTACTACTACCTCTTCTACTTCTACAACTGCTGCAGCTACTACTACTACTGCCACTCCTACTCGTACTCCTGCTCCTACTCCTACTCCTTCTTCTGCTTCAACTACTACTACTACGACTACTACTACTACTACTACTACTACTCCTACTCCCAACTCCTACTGCTACTACCACTTCTACTACTACTCCTCCTAATATTACTACTAATACTACTATTTCTCCTACTACTACATCTACTCCTACAACTACTATTACTGCTGCGGCTGCTGCTACCACTACAAATGCATTAACTGCTACTACTACTAGTACACTACTACTACAAATACTACACTATTATTGCAATAACTACTACTAGTACTACTACTACTCCTGCAACTATGACTATTACTACTACAACTACTGCTGCTACTGTAGCTACTACTACTGCTGCTGCTGCTACTGCTACGGCTACTGCTACTGCTACTGCTGCTACTGCTACTGCTACTGGTACCACTATTGCTACCACTTTTGTTACTACTATTACTACTTCTACTATTGCTACAACTACAACTACTACAATAAAAACTACTACTACAACTACAACAACAATAACAACTGCTACTACTACTACCATCACTACTACAACTACTGCCAATACTACCACTGCGACTGCTACTACAAGTACAACTATTACAACTACAACTACAACTACATCTCCTACTCCAACACCTACTCCTACTACTACTCCAACTACATATACTATAATTAGTATTACTAAACTACTACTACTACTATAACGACAACAACAATAACAACAACTACTACAACAACCCCTACTCCTACTTATACTCCAACTACTACAACAACTACTACTCCTACTACCACTACAGCAACAACTCCTACTACTTCTACTACAGCTTCTACACCTATCACTACTACTACCATGACAACAACAACAACTACTACTACTACTACTACTACTATTCCAACTACTACATCCACTACAACTACTTCTAATACTACCACCACTACTACTACTACTACTCCAACCACCACCACCACGACTACTACTACTCCTCCTACTACTACTATTACTGTGAATACTACTATTATTACTACCACTACTACTACTACTGCTATTTCTAATATTACTATTACTACTAGTACCACTATTGATACTACTTCTACTACTAATACCATAACAACTACTACTACTACAACTAATACTACCACCACGACTACAACCACTGCTACAACTACCACCGCACTACTACAATTACTACTACTATTACTACAACTACTACTACTTCTGCTCCCACTCTAACTCCTACTCCTTCTATAACTCCTACTACTACTATGACTACTACTACTATAGCTACCACTTCTAGTACGACTACTACTACAACTGCTATAACTAAAACAACAACTACTACTTCCGTTGCTACTACTACTACTACCACTCCTACTACCACCACCACTTCTACAACTAATACTGCTACTACTGCTACTATTACGACGACTATTACTATTACTAATACTACAACTAATCCTAATACTCCTACTACTACTGCTACTACTACAACAATTACTAGAACTACATCAAATACTACTACTGCTACTACTACTATTGCTGCAATTACTACCACAATAACAACTGCTACAATAACAACAACAACAACAACAACAACAACTACTACTACTACTACTACTACTATTACGACGATGACGACGACGACGTGCTGCTTTTCCTACTACTATTACTACTACTCGTGCTGCTACTACTACTATTACTACTATTACTACTACTACTACTATGACTCTCATGCTGCTGCTGCTACTACTACTAATGCTACCACACTAGCTACTACTACTACAGTTACTACTACTAGTGTACTACTATGGCTTCTAATGCCACTATTACACCTACTCCAACTCCAACTTTGACTACTCCTACTACTACTACTACCACTTCCACTATAACTACTACTGCTAATATTATTCCAATTTCTACTACTACTACTACTACTTCTACTACTACTACTACTACTCTGCTACTACTATTCCTACTACTACTACAACAACTACTACTACTACTACTACTATTACTACTACTACTCTGCTATGACAACTCCAGCTACTACTACTAAGTCTACTACCACTACTACTACCAATACTACTGTTAGCACTGCTACTGATATTGCAGCTACTACCACTACTACTCCTATTACTACTACTACTCCTCCTCCTCCTCCACTACAACTACAACAACTCCTAGTACTAATTCGACAACAACAACAAATACTACTGTTGCTACTACTACCATGACTTCTACTATTACTACAACTACTAGTACTACGACTTCAACTACTACTATTACTACTACTACTGTCGCTACTGCTGCAGCTCCTACCACTACTACTACAACTACTGCTATTATTACTACTGCAACTACTAATACTACTACTACTACTAATACTACTACTACTACTACTAGCACAATTGCTACTACTACTACTCCTACTATGGGTGCTACTACTATGAACACTAACACTACTACTACTACTACTCCTCCTCCTCCTCCTCCTATTCGTACGCCGACTGCCGCTATGACTCCTACTGCTAGTATTATTGTTATTATTACTAATACTACTACTAATCCTAATACTCCAACAACAACTACTACTACTGTTATTACTCCTTGTACTACTTCTACTACTACTACTCATAGCACTCCTCCTACTACTACTAATGCTACAGCAATTCCTGCAACAACAACTGCTGCTGCTACTACTACTACTGTGACTACTACTGCTACGACTAGTACTACAACAACAATAACTACTACTAGTACTACAACTAATACTATTACTAGTACTCCTACTCCTACTCCTACTCCTACACCGATTGCCACTTCTACTCCTACTACTACTATTACTGCTACTGCTACTAATACTACTACTGATCCTAATACTCCTACTACTACTACTATTACTACTACCACTCCTTACATTTCTTCTACTACTACCACTGCTATTGCTACTATGATTGCTACTACTACTGCTGCTGCTGCTGCTACTACTACTACTGCTGCTGCTGCTGCTGCTGCTGCTATTAATACTACTACTGCTACTACTACTACTACTATTAATACTACTGCTGCTACTGCTATAAATACTATTACGACTAGTACTAATACTACTATTACTGTTCCTACTACAACTATTAATATTGTTGCTGATGCTGCTACTAATACTACTACTACTGCTACTACTACTACCACTACTACTTCTATTCCTTCTACTGCTACTACTCCTACCACCACTACTCCTACTACTACTACTTCTACTACTACAACTACAACTATTACTACTTTTACTATTACGACTACTATTTCTACTCCAGCTCCTACTACTACTACTATTACTTCTATTGCTACTACTGCTCTATCTTCTATTACTACTACTGCTATTGTTGCTCCCGTAGCTACAGCTACTCCCACTACTTCTACTACTAATACTGTTATCGTTACATCTGCAGCTACTACTACTACTACTCCTACTACTTCACCCACTACTACTACTATTGCTACTAGTACTTCTACTTCTTCTACTACTATGACAAGTAGTACTACTACTAGTACCATTTCTACCACTGCCGCTGCTGTTGCTAATACTACTACTACTACTACTACAATTGTTGCTTCTGTTGCAAATACTACTACTACTGCTACTATTCCTACTAAAACTGTTACTACTACAACAACTACTACTGCTACTAGTACTATACTACTTTACTACTACTACTACTACTACTACTACTACTACTACTACTACTACTACTACTACTACTACTACTACTACTACTACTACTACTACTTTTACTACTTCTACTACTACTACTACTACTACTGCTACTAGTACTATACTACTTTACTACTACTACCACCACTACTACTACTTCTCCCGCTACTATAACTACTACTTCTTCTGCTACTACTGTTGCTGCTGCTGCTACTCCCTACTACTACTACTACTCCTCCTCCTACTACTACTAATACTGCTGCTGTTGTTGCTACTACTAGTACTAATACTACCACTTCCACTTCTTCTACAACTGCCACTACTACTACTCCTTCTTGTACTATTAGTATTACTACTGCTACAATCGTCACAGCTGCTGCTACTACTAATGCCGCTCCTATTGCTACTCGTACTACAACAGCAACTACTACAATTAGTACTACTACTACTGCTACTGCTACTACTACTACTACTTCTACTACTGCCACTACTTTAGCTACTATAACTACTACTACAACAACTACTACTACTACTCCTGCTACTACTACTATGATGACTGCTACTACCTCTGCTACTACTACTAATGCTGCTAAAGCTGCTACTTTGACTAGTACAACAACAACAACTACTATTGCCACTACTACTGCTGCTACTATAACAATAATAACTACTACTACTCCTACCCCTACTAGTACTATTAATAATACTCCTACTACTGCTACTCCATTTTTGACTATTACAATAACTACTACTCTTGCTACGACTACTACAAAAACTTCTACAATGACTCCTACCGCTTCTACCACTACTACTACAAGTCCTACCACTACGACTACTAGTACAGCAACTACTACAGTACAACTACTACAGCTATTACGGCTACAGCTACAACTACTAATACTACTACTACTACTGCTACTACTCGTACTACTACTAATAATAATACTACAATTGCTACTACTACTACAAGTCCTACAATGACTCCTGCCACTACTACCTATACTACTACAAGTCCTACTACAAGTACTACTACCATTTCTACTACTACTACTATGACCACCAATACACATGCTATTACTACTACTACTACAAGTACTACAACTACTATAGCTTCGACTATTACTAATACCACTACAACGGCTCCCGCTACAACTACTACTACTATGAATATCACTACTACTACTAGTACTACTCCTACGGCTACTACTCCACCAACAACTACTACTATTACTATTGCTAACTACTACTGCTACTACTTCAACTACTACTACAACAATAATAACAACAACTACTACTACTACTACAACAACAACAACAACAACTGCCACTACTACAACTCCTACTAGTACTACTTCTATTACTACAATTGCTACTCCTACTCCTTTTACTATTTCCGCTACTACTACTACTGCTACAACTCCTAGTACTACTACTATTACTACAACTACTGCTGCTCTGGCTTCTATTACTTCTACTACTACTGTTGTTGCCCATGCTACTGCTACTGCCACTACAACTACTACTATCAATATATTATCGTCAATGCTATGACTACTACTACTACTCCTACTACTTCACCTACTACTACTACTATTGCTACTAATACTACGACAACTTCTACTACTACGACTACTACTAATACTACTATTGCGACTAGTACCACTACGACTGCTACTATTGCTGCAACTACGGCTGCTACTACTACTACTTCCATTGTTGCTGTTGTTGCTAATACTACTAATACTACAACAACTACTACTTCTATAGCTGCTCCTACTATTGTTGTTGTCGCTGCTACGGCCACAACTACCACTACTTCAAGTACTACCCCATTAATACTACAACATCCACTACCACCACTACTAGTACTATAGATATTACTTTCTCTGCTAAAATTACCGACTCTACTAGTGCTACTACTACTATTGTTACACAATTACTACTACTACTACTACTAGTGCTATAGTAGCAAATACTACTACCACTAGTGCTACTGCTGCAACTGCTACTACTTCTATTGCTCCTGATACTACTACTACTACCACTACTGCTGCTATTACCACTATTACTACTACTACTATTTTTACCACCACAACTACTGCTGCTACTACTACTAATACTACCACTACTACTAATATTAATAACAATACTACTATTACCACTACTACAACTATAACTACTACTACAGCTACTACTACTATTACTACTACTACTCCTCCTGCTCCTACTACTATTATGACTACCACAATTACTACTACCATGACTACTACTACTACTACTACAACTACTATTACTTTTGCTACTTCTATTGCTGCCTCTACAACTGCTAAAATAACATCAACTACTACTACTACTAGTACTAAAACTATTGTAACTACTGCTACTACTGCTATTACTACTACTACCACTATAATAACTATTACTACTACTTCTCCTACTACTACTACTCCTCCTCCTCCTCCTCCTCCTACTACTGCTGCTACTACTACTACCCCTAGTACTGCTATTACTACTACTACTACAACTACTACTACTACTACAACTACTATAACTATTGCAACTACTACTAGTACTACTACTTGTACTACTACTCCCACTACCACTACTACTACTACAACAACAATAACAACTACTACGCCAGCTACTGCTACTACTACTACTATCACTACTACTTCTAATACTATAAATACCACTAAAACTAATACTACTACTACAATACTACTATTTCTAACACTACTATTACTAATACAAATAGAATGACTACTATTACTAATACTATAACTAGTACCAATTTTGCTACTACTATAGCTACTACTCTTGGTACTACTACTGTTGTTGCAGCTCCTACTACTAATACTACAACTACTGCTGTGATGACTATTGTTGCTAATGCTACTACTACTACTACTACTTTTGCTACTACTACTGCTAGTATTACTTCTATTATTATAACTACTACTATTTGTACTACAATAACTATTGCTACTGCTACTACTGCTGCTACCACTACTACTACGAATGTTGTTGCCGCTATGACAGCTACTACCACTATAATTGCTGCTACTAGTGCTAATGCTACTATTACTGCTATGGTTGCTCGTAATACTACACCTACTACTACAATTTCTCCTACACCTATTCTTCCTACTACTCTTGCTCCTCCTACTACTACTAGTACTACAACTACTACTACTGCGAGTACTACTACTACTCCTTCTGCTACTACTACTAATACTACTAATCCTATTATTACTACTCCTATTAGTGCTGCTACTACTACTACTACAACAACAACAATAACAACAACAACTACTATAACAACAACAAGTACTACTTCTACTACTATTATTACTACTATTTCTACTTCTGCTACTTCTGCTACTATGACCACTACTACTGCTGCTGCTACTGCTACTATAATAATTGATGCTACTACTACTGCTGCTTCCACTACTAGCACTACTAATACTACTGTAACTACTACAACTACTACTACTACTATTGCTACTGCTACTACTACTAATATTTCTTCTACTACTACTATTACTATTGCTACTACTACAACTACTAAAACTACTACTCCTTCGCTACTATTACTACTGCTGCTACTAATACTATTACTACCACTATAACTACTAATACTACTTCTACTACTACTTCAAGCACTACTACTATTATGACTACTCAAACATATAGTAGTACTACTACTACTGCTACTTCTCCTACTACTTTTGCTAGTACTACTACTACTGCTACACTATTTCTTCTACTACTGCTACTAATACTTCTCCCACTACTATTACTGCTACTAACACTACTATTGCTACCACTATCACTACTACTGCTAGTAGTAGTACTACTACTATTAGTACCTCTACTACTACTACTACTACTTTTTCTACTATTATTGCTACACAACCAGTACCACTTCTACTACTAATGCTATAACGCAACTACTACTACTATTGCTACTACGGCTACTACTACTCCCACTTCTACCACTACTATTGTTGCTACAATAGGTAATAGCTATAGTAGTAGAGACCATAGTGGTAGCAATAGCAATAGTAGTATTTGCATTAGCAGTAATAGTAGTAGTACGAGTAACAACAGTAGTAGTAGTAGTCGAAGGAGTGGTAGTAGTAGAAGTAGCAGTGGTAGCTACAGTAATAGTAGTAGTAGTAGTAGTAGTAGTAGTAGTAGTAGTAGTAGTAGTAGTAGTAGTAGTAGTAGCAGTAGTAGTAGTGTTAGTAGTAGCAATAGTAGCAATAGTTATAGTATTAGCTATAGTTGTAGCAGTAATAGTAGTAGTAGTAGTAGTAGTAGTAGTAGAAGTAACAGAAGTAGTTGCACTAGTAGCAGCAGTAATCATAGTAGTAGTAGTAGTGGTGGTGGTGGTGGTGGTGGTGGTGGTGGTGGTGGTAGTAGTAGTAGTAGTAGTTGTAGTAATAGTAATAGTAGTAGTTATTGTTGTAGTAGTAGTAGTTTTCGTATGAGTTGTAGTAGTTATAGTTGCAATAGATTTGGCATTAGCAGTTGTAGTAGTAGCAAAAGAAGTAACAATAGTAGTAGTAGTAGTTATAGTAGTAGAAGTAGTAGTAGTATTTGTAGTAGTAGTTGTTGTAATAATAGTGGTAGCAGTAGGAGTACTCGTAGGAGTTATAGTAGTAGTAGAAGTTGTAATAGAAGGAGTTGGAGTAGTAGTAGTTGTAGATGTAGTAGTAATGGTAGTAGTAGTAGTAGTAGTAGTAGTCGTAGCAGCAGCAGCAGTAGTAGTAGTAGTAGGAGGAGGAGGAGGAGGAAGAGGAGGAGTAGCATAGCTGTAGTAGTAATTGTTATAGTAGTAGTGGCAGTATTGTTCATACCAGTACCAGTAGTAGTGGTAGATGTAGTAGCCGAAGTAGTTTTAGTAGTAGTTGTAGTAGTAGCAGCATAGTAGTAGTAGAAGTAGTAGTAGTCTATTAGCTGTAGTAGGAGCAGTAATGGTTGTAGTAGTAGTAGTAGTGTAGTAGTAGTAGCAGTAGCAGAAGTAGTAACAGTAGTAGTAGTAGAAGTAGTAAAAGTAGTTGTAATAGCCATATAATTTGGAGTGGGCGTAGTAGTAGTAGTTGTACTAGTAGTAGTGGTGGTGGTAGTAGTAGTAGTTGTCATAGTAGCAATAGTAGAAGTAGTTGTAGTAGTAGGAGTCATAATTGTAGCAGTAGTACTAGCAGCAACAACAACAATAGTAGTTGTAGTAGTTGTACTAGTAATAACAGCAGTAGTAGTGGTAGTAGTCGAAGAAGTAGCAGTAGTAATAGTAGTAGTAACAGCAGTAGGAGTGGTATTAGTAGTAGGAGTAGTAATAGTAGCAGTAGTCTTTGCAAGAGAAATAGTAATAATTGTAATTATAATGGTAGTAGTACGATTTTTAGTAGGATTAGTAGTAGTTGCAGTGGTAGGAGTCAAAGTAGTAGTAGTTGCAGACGTAGTAGTAACATTAGTAGAAGAAGAAGTAGTTGTAGTAGTAGTTGTTGTAGTAGAAGTGGTAGCAGTAGTAGTAGTACTAATAATAGTAGTTGGAGTGGTAGTAGCTGCAATAGTAGAAGTAGTAGTAGTTGTTGTTGTTATTGTTGTTGTTGTATAAATAGCAACGGTAGTAGTAATAGTTGTTGTTGCAGTAGTAGAAGTACAAGTATTAGGAGTTAGTAGTAATTATAGTAGTAGTTATTGTTGTAGTATTAGTTGGAGTAGGAGTCAGAGTTGGAGTAGGAGTAGCAGTAGTATAAGTAGTGCTAGTAGTAGTAGTAGCAGTAGTCATAGTAGTAGCAGTAGTAGTAGTTGTTGTTGTAGTTGTAGTAGTGGTTGTATTAGTTGTAGTAGTAGTATCTGAAGTAGTAGTGGTAGTAGTAATAGTAGCAATAGTTGTAGTAGTAGTAGTTATAGTAGTTGTTATTGTTGTTGTGGTAGTAGTACTTGGAGTAGTAGTAGTACTAGTAGTAGTCGTAGTTGTAGTGTAATAGAAGTAGTAGTATTAGTAGTAGTATTAGTAGCTAAAGTAGTAGAAGTTGTAGTAGTTGTTGCAATAGTTGTAGTAGTTTTAGTAGCAGTAGGAGTACTAGCACTACTAGTAGTAGTAGTAATAGTAGTTGTAGTAGTAATAGTAGTAGTAGTTGTGGTAGTAGTTGTAGTAGTATTTCTTGTATTATTAGCAGTAGTAGCAGCAGTAGTAGTAGGAGAAGCAACAGTAGTAGTAGTAATAGTAATAGTAGAAGCAGTCGTATTTGCGGTAGGATTAGTAATAGTAATAGTAATATTTGTAGTAGTAGTGGTAGTAAATGTAGCTGTTGTAATTATAGTGATAGCAGTAGCATAAGTCATAGGAGTAGCAATACTAGTTGTTATTGTAAAAGTAGGAGTTTGAGTAGTAGAAGTTGCAGATTTAGTAGTAGTAGTGGTGGTGGTAGTTGTAGTTGTAGTATTAGAAGTAGTAGTAGTAGTATGAGAAACAGTTGTAGTAGTTGTAATAGTAATAGTAGTAGGGGTAGTATTAGCAGTAGGAGTAGTAATAGTAGTAGTAGTATTTGTAGTAGTCGTAGTAGTGGTAAAAGTACTAGTTGTAATTGTAGTGGTAGAAGTCGTAGAAGTCAAAGGAGTTGTAGGAGTTGGAGTAGTAGTAGTCGTAGACACAGTAGTAGTAGTTGTTGTAGTTATTATAGTAGTAGTAGTAGTTTGAGTAGTAGTAGCAGTAGTGGATGTTGTTTTAGATGTCGAAGTAGTAGTGTTTGTACTAGTACTAGTAGTATTAGTACTAGTAGTAGTAGTAGATGTAGTAGCCGAAGTAGTCGATGTAGTAGTAGTTGTTGTTGTTGTTGTAGTACTAGTAGTAGTGTAGTAGCAGTAGCAGTAGCAGTAGTTGCAATAGTAATAGTAGTGTAGTATTAGTGGCAGTAGCAGAAGTAATCATCGTAGTAGTACCCAAAGTAGTAGTAGCAGTCGTAGAAGGAGGAGTCATAGTAGTAGTAGTATTTGTTGTTGTTGTTGTAGTAGTAGTAGTAGTAGTTTTAGGAGTAGTAGTAGTCGTAGAAGTAGTAATCGTAGTACTCGAAGTAGTAGTAGTAGTAGTAGTGATAGTTGTAGTAATAGTAGTTGTAGTAGCAACAACAACAACAATAGCAGTAGTAGCAACAACAACAACAATAGCAGTAGCAGCAATAGTAGTAACAATAGTAGTAGTAGTAGTAGTACTAGAAGTAGTAGATATTGAGTAATAGTAGTTGTAGCAATAGTAGTTGTAGTGGTGGCAGGAGGAGTTGTAGTAGCAATAGTAGTAGTAGTACCAATAGTAGTAATAGTAGTTGTAGTTGTTGTTGTGGTAGAAGTAGAAGTAGGAGTAGTAGTCGCAATAGTATAGGTAGTAGTAGTATTAGGAGTAGAAGCAGTAGTAGGAATAGTGGTAGGAGTAAGAGTAGTAGTAGGAGTAGTAGTAGGAGTAGTAGTAGGAGAAGTAGTAGAAGTAGGAGTAGGAGTAGTAGTCAGAGTTGTAGTATTAGTAGTAGGCGTAGTTGGAGTAGTAGCAGCAGTCGGAGTAGTACTAGCAGAAATCGGAGTAGAGTAGGAGTAATGGTAACAATAGTAGGAGTAGGTGTAGTAGTAGTAGTAGGAGGAGGAGGAGGAGATGTAGTAGTGGTAGTGGGAGTAGGAATGGGAATTGTAGTAGGTGTAGTAATAGTTAGCGTAGTGGTAGCAGTAGTTGCAATAGGATTAGTAGCAGCAGCAGTAGTAGAAGTAATAGTTTTAGTTATTGTTGTCGTTGTAGTAGCAGAGGTTGTAGTTGTAGTAGTACTAGTAGGTGTAGTAGTATTCAGAGTAGGAATAGGAGTAGGAGTAGCAAAAGGAGTTGGAGTAGAAGCAGTATTAGTGGTGGTAGTAGCAGCAAAAGAAGGAGTATTAGTAGTAGCAGTTGTACTAGTAGTAGTATTAGTAATAGTAGCAACAGTAGAAGTATTTGTAGTAGCAGTTGTACAAGTAGTAGAATTAGTAGTAGTTATTTTAGTAGTTGTTGCATTATTAGTAGTAGTAGGAGTAGTTGCTACTCCAGAAGTAGTAATAGTTGTAGTTGTAGTAGTAGTAAAATTACTCGTAGCATTAGTAGTAGCAGTAGTGGGTCTAGGAGTAGTAGTATTAGTAGCGGTAGTAGTATTAGTAGCAGCAATAGTAGTTGTAGCAGTGATAGTTGGTGTAGTAGTTATAGAAGTAGTAGGGGTAGTAGCAGTTTGAGTAGCACTAGTAATGGGAGTAATAGTAGTAGCAACAGTTGTTGTTGTAGCAAGAGCAACCAGTAGTAGCAGCAGCAGTTGCTGTTGTAGCAAGAGCAACCAGTAGTAGTAGCAGCAACAGTAGTAGTAGCAGTTGTGGTTGTTACTGTAGAAGCTGCAGCAGATGTAGCAGTAGTGGTAGTTGTTATTATTTTAGTGGCAGTAGTAATAGTTGCAGTAGTCGTAGGTGCAGTAGTTGTAGTCGTAGCAGCAGTTCTAGTGGTAGGAGTAACAGTAGCAGTAGTTGTTATAGTAGTAATAACAGTAGTATTAGTAGAAGTAGTAGTAGAAGTAATTACAGAAGTAGCGGCAGCATCAGTAGTAACAATAGTAGCTTCAGTTGTAGAAGGACTACTAGTTTTGGTAGTAGTAGTAGTAGTAGTAGTAGTAGTAGTAGTAGTAGTAAAACTACTACTGCTGCTACAACTGCGAAAACTTCTACTCCTACTACTATTATTACTATTGGTATTGCTGCTTGCTACTGCTACTGTGACTACTACTACTACTACTACTACTACTACTGTTGTTGCTGTACTACTACTATAACTACTAGTACTATGATAGCAGCAGTAGCAGTAGTAGTTATAGTAGTAGTAGTAGTAGCAGTAGTAGGAATTATAGTAATTACTGTAGAAGTGGTGGTTGTAGTAGCAGTAGTAGTCGTAGTAATAGTAGTAATAGTAGCAGTAGTAGTAGTACCTGTAGTAGTAGTAGTAGTAGTAGAAGTAGTAGTAGTCACAGTAGCAATAGAAGTTGTAGTAGCTATATTAGTAGTAGCCATAGTAGTAGTAGTAGTAGAGGTAGTAGTTGTAGTAGTAGTAGCATTAGCATTATTTATAGCAGTAGTAATAGTGGTAGTCATAAGTGTTATTGGGGAGGTAGTAGCAATAGTTATTATAGTAGTACAAGTATTTATTATCATATTAGTTGTACTAGTTTTATCAGTAGTGGTAATAGTAGTAGTAGTAGTATTTTTTTGTAGTAGGAGTAGCTGCAGCAGTAGTAGTAATAGCACTAGTAGCTACCGTAGTAGCAGTAGCAGCAGTAGTAGCAGTTGAAGTAGTGATACTAGTAGTAGCAATATCAGCCATAGTGGCATTAGTAGTAGTAGCAGGACTAGTTGCAGGAGGAGGAGTAGTAGTAGTAGTACTAGCAAAACTAGTAGTAGGAGTAGAAACAGTAGCAACACTAGTATTAGTTGGAGCAGCAAAAGTCATAATAGCAATTGTTGCAGCACTAGTAATAGTAGTTGGAGAAGTAGTAGTAATAGTAGTAGTAGTAGTAACAGTGGAAGTAGTAGCATTAGTAGTGGTAATTGTAGTAGTAGTAGTAGCAGTAGTAGCAGTCGAAGTATAGGTAGTCGTAGTAGTAGTAATAACCATAGTAGCAGCAGGAGTAGTGCTAGTAGTAATAGCAGTGGTAGTAGTCACGGTAGCAGTAGGTGTAGTTGTAGTATTACTTGCAACAGTATTGGAAGTAGTATTAGTAGCAATAGTAGTTGGAGTAGTAGTATTAGCAGCCGTAGTAGACGTAGTATTTGTTGTTGTAGTAGTAGCAGTTGTAGCAATTCCATCGGTTGTAGTAGTAGCTAGAGTAGTAATAGCAGTAGTAGCCATAATAGCAGTGCGAGTAGTAGTAGCGGAAGTAGCGAAAGTAGCAGTGGTAGTATTAGCAGCAATAGTAGTAGTTGTAGAAGTAGTACTTGTGGTAGTAGTAGTAGTAGTTGTAGTAGTAGTTGTTGTGGTAGCTATAGTAGTAGTAGTAGTAGTTGTTGTTGTAGTAGTAGTAGTAGTAGTAGTAGTAGTAGTAGTAGTAGTAGTAGTAGTAGTAGTAGTAGTAGGAACAGTAGTAGCAGTAGAGTAGGACAAGAGTAGGTAGTAGCTAGTAGTAGTAGTAGTAGTAGTGTAGTAGTTAGTAGTAGTAGTAGTAGTAGTAGTTAGTAGGAGTAGTCAGTAGTGTAGTAGTAGTATTAGGAGGATAGTAGTAAGTAGACGAAGTAGTAGTTGTCATAGTAGTAGTAGTTGTAGTAGTGGTGGTGGTAGTAGTAGTAGTAGTAGTAGTAGTGGTAGTAGTGGTAGTAGTAGTAGTAGTAGTAGTAGTAGTAGTAGTAGTAGTAGTAGTAGCTGTAGTAATTGAAGTAGTAGTAGTTGTTGTTGTAGTAGGGGCAGGAGTAGTAGTGCTAACTATAAGAGTAGTGGCAGCAGTACTAGTAGCAACAGTATTATCGGTTGTAGTAGTAGTAATAGAAGTAGTAGTAGTTGCGGTAGTAGTAGTTATTGTATTAGTATTAGTAGTAGCAGTAATAGCCGTAATAGTAGTAGTGGTAGTAGCAGTAGTAGCTGTAGCAGCAATAGTAGCATAAGTAGCTATAGTAGTAGATGTAGTTGAAGTAGTAGTAATTATAGTAGCAGTTGCAGCAATTGTAGCATTCTGAGTAGTGGTAGCAGTAGTAGCAATAGCGGCTGTAGTACCAGTATTAGCAGTACTAGTAGTCCTAGCAACAGGAGTAGTAATGTTAGTAGTAGAAGTTGTAGTAATACTAGTAGCAGCGGTAGTGGCAATAGCAATTGTAGTTGCGGTAGTAATTATTGTAGGAGAAGTAGTAGTAGTAGTAGTTATTATTGTTATAGGAGTGGTAGTAGCAGCAACAGTAGTAGTAGTAGCTGTAGTATTTGTTGTTGTATTAGTATCACTAGTAGTAGTAGTAGGTGTAATAATAGTAGTAGTAGTAGTAGTAGTAATAGTAGTCATAGCAGTAGTAGTATTTGTTGTAGCAACAGTAGCAATAGTAGCCGCAGTAGTAGATGTAGTAGTAGATGTAGTAGTAATTGAAGTAGCAGTAGCAGCAGTTGTAGCAGCCAAAGTAGTGGTAGTAGCAATAGCAATAGTAGTAGTAGTAGTAGTCGGAATAGTATTGAAAGAAGTGGAAGCAGCAGCAGTAGTAGTAATAGAAGTAATAGTAGCAGAAGTATTAGTAGTATTTGTATTATAGTAGTAGAAGTAGTTGTAGTAATAATCGTAGCAATAGTAGTAGTAGAAACAACTATAGTATTTGTTGGAGTCGGAGTTGTAGTAGTAGCAGGGTAGTAGTAATAGTAAAAGTAGTAGAGGAAGTTGTAGTAGTGACAGTAGCTGTGGTAGCCATAGTAGTAGTAGTAGTAGAAATTGTAGTAGCAATAGTAGCATTCGAAGTAGTGGTAGCAGCATTTGTAGTAGTAGTAATAGTTCTAGAAGTAATAGTAGTAGTAGTAGAAGTCATTGCAGTAGCACTAGTAGTAGCAATTGAAGTAGTAGCAGTAGTAGTATTAGTGGAGTAGCAATAGTTGTAGTCGGAGTAGTAGCAGCAGTAGTAGTAGTAGAAAAAGTAGTAGTAATGGCAGTAGTTGTCGTAGTCATAGTAGTAGTAGTAGAGGCAGTAGCAGCTGCAGCAGTAGTAGCCATAGTAGTAGTTATCATTGTTGTAGGAGAGGGAGTAGTAGTAGTAGTAGTAGTAGTAGTAGTTGTATTAGTATTTGTTATTGTATTAGTAGCACTAATAGTAGTAGTTGTTGTAATAGTAGTAGTAGTAGTAGTAGTCGTAGTAGTAGCAATGGCAGTAGTAGCGGTAGCAGCAATAGTAATTATCATAGTTGTAGCAGTAGTAATATTTGTTGTAGCAATAGTAATAGTTGTGGTAGTAGTAGTAGATGTAGTAGTAGTTCCAGTAGTAATTGTAGTAGCAATAGTAGCAGTTGCAGTAGTCAAAGTAGTGGTAGCAGTAGTAGCAGTACTTGCCGTAATAGCAGAAGTAGTAGTACTATTAGTAGGAGTAGTGGTAGCAGTAGCAGTAGTATTAGTTGGTGTAGAAGTAGTAGTAGTAGCTATGGTAGTCGCAGTAGTAAAAGCAGTAGAGGAAGTAATAGAAGTGGTAGTAGTAGTTGTACCCATAGTTGTGGTGGTGGTAGTAGTAGTAGTAGAAGTATTAGTAGTAGCACTTCTAGTTGCAGTAGTAGCAGCTATAGCAGTTAAAATAGTGGTAGAAGTATTTCCAATAGTAGTAATAGTAGTAAAAGTAATAGTAGTAGTAGTAGTCATAGCTGTAATACTAGTCATTATAATAGTAGTAGTAGTAGTAGTAGTAGTAATAGTAGTAGTAGTAGTAGTAGTAATAGTAGTAGTAATAATAGTAGTAGTAGTAGTTGTAGTAGTAGTAGTAGTAGTAATAATAATAGTAGTAGTAGTAGTAGTAGTAGTACTAGTAGTAGTAGTAGTAGTAGTAGTCATCATAGAAGTAACAGTAGTATTAGCAATAGTAGTAGTAGTAATAACAGTAGTAGTAATACTAGTAGAGGTAGTAGGAGTAGCAGTAGTGGTAGCAGCAGTAGTTGTAGCAATAGTAGTAGTTGTGGGAGTTATAGTTGCAGTAGTAGTAGTAGTTGTTGTTGTTGTTATAGTTGTAGCAGTAGTACTGGTAATAGTAGTAGTAGTAATAGTACTTGTAGTAGTAGTGGTAGATGTTGTGGTAGTAGTAGTAATAAGAGGAGGAGTAGTAGTAGTAGCAATAAAAGTAGTAGCAGTAATACTTGCAGTAGTAGTATGAGTAGCTATAGTAGTACTAGTAGTAGTATGGGTAGTCGTAGGAGTGTTGTACTAGTAGAGTAGTAGTAGTAGTAGCAGCAGTAGTAGTAAAGGTTGTAGTAGTAGCATTACTAGTAGTTGTAGTAGAAGTGGTAGTAGTCGTAATACGTGTAGGAGGAGTAATAGTAGTAGTCAAAGCAATTGCAGTAGTAGTAGTAGTGGCAATAGCAGTAGTTGCAATAGTTGTAGCAGTAGTAGTAGTAGTAGTTGTTGTTGTTGTTGTAGTAGAAGTAGTATTAGTTGTTATTGTTGTAGAAGGAGTAGGAGTTGGTGTCGGAGTAGTAGTAGTAGTAATAGTCATAGTAGTAGTAGTGTAGTAGTAGTAGAAGTAGCAGCAGTAGTAGAGGATGTAGTTGAAGTGCTACTTGAATAGTAGTAGCAACAGCTGTAGTAGTAGTAGTAGTACTACTACTACTACTACTACTACTACTACTACTACTACTACTACTACTACTACTAATAGTTGTAGTAGTAGTACTAGTAGTTATAATAGTAGTAGTGGTAGTAGTAGGAGCTGGAGTTGGAGTAGGAGTAGTAGCAGTAACAACAGTAGCAGTAGTAGTAGAGTAGCAACAGTCGCAGCAGTGGTAGGAGTAGTTGCTACAGTAGCATTAGTAGTAGGTGCAGTAGTAGCGGTTATACTAGTAGGAGCAGTAGCAAAAAAGTAGTTGTGGTAGTAGTAGTAGGAGTAGTTACAGTAGTAGTAGTAGTTGTTGTTGTAACAGATGCAATAGTAGTTGTGGTAGTAGTAGTAGTAGTAGCAGTACTTGTAGTAGTAGTAGAAGTAGTAATTGTAGTAGTAGTATCAATAGGAGTAGTAGAAGTAGCAGTCAGAGTAGTCGTAGTAGTTGTAGCCATAGTTGTTGTATTAGTAATAGATGTGGTAGTCGGAGGAGGAGGAGTAGTAGTAGCAGTAGTAGTAGTTGTAGTTGTAACAGTAGAAGTTGTAGTAGTTGGCGTTGTAGTAGCAGTAGTTGTTGTAGTAGTAGTAGTAGAAGTAGTAGCTATAGTAGTAGTGGCAGTAGGAGTAGTAGTAGCAGTAGTACCAGTAATATTAGTAGAAGTAGTTGCAGTAGTTGTGGTAGTAGTAGTTGAAGAAGAAATAGTAGCAATAGTAGTAGTAGTAAAAGTAGTAGTAGGAGTAGTTTTAGTAGGTGTACTTTAGTAGTAGCAGTATTATTTGTAGTAATGGTAGTAGTTGTAGGAGTAGTAGTAGTTGTTGTAGTAGTATTATAGCGACAGTTGGAGCAGTAGTAGTAGTAAAGGTCGTAGTAGAAGTAGTTGTTGAAGTAGTAGCAGCAGCAGCAGTAGTTGTTGTAGTTGTAGAAGTAGTAGTAGTAGTAGTAGTAGAAGTAGTAGTTGTTGTTGTAGTAGGAGGAGTAGTAGCAGTAGTTGTTGTTGTTGTTGTGGCAGTAGCAGCAGCAGTTGTAGTAGTGGTAGTAGTAGTAGTAGTAGTAGTAGTAGCAGTTGTAATTATTATAGTAGTAGTAGAAGTAGTAGTTGTAGTTGTAGTAGCAGTAGTGGGAGTAGTAATAGTGGTTGCTATGGTAGTAGTTGTTGTATTAGTTGATGTAGTAGTAGTAGCAGGAGTACTCGTAGTAGTAGTAGGAGAAGTTTGAGCAGTTGTAGTAGCGGTAGTAGCTGGATTAGTAGTTGGTGGATTAGTAGTAGTAGTAGTAGCTGTAATAGATGTTGCCGTAGCAGTAGTTGTTGTTGTAGTGTATTATTTAGTGTAGTACTAATAGTAGTTCAAGTAGTAGTAGGGGTAGTAGCAGTTGTAGCAGCAGCAGAAGTAGTTGTAGTAGTAGTGGTTATAATAGTAGGTGGGGTGGTAGTAGTAGTAATAGTTGTAGTAAGTGTTGTAGTAGTAGAAGTAGAAGCAGCAGCAGTAGTAATAGTGGATGCAGGAGTAGGAGTGGTAATACTAGTAGAAGTAGAAGTAGTAGCAATAGTGGTAGTATTAGTATTGGTAGTAGTAGTAGCAGTAGCAGTAGGAGTAGTAGTTGTAGTAGTAGGAGTAGTGAAAGTAGTAGAAGTAGTAGTAGTAGTAGTAGTAGTAGTAGTAGTAGTAGTAGTAGTAGTAGTTGTGGTAGTAGCTGTTGTAGTACTAGTAGGAGTAGTAGTTGTAGTAGTAGTAGTAGGAGTAGTAGGAGTAGTTGTAGTTGCAGTAGTAGTATTATTTGTAATAATCGTAATTGTTGTAGGAGTAGTAGTTGTATTAGTAGTTGTTGTTTGTGGAAGTAGTGTAGTAACAGTAGCAGTAGTAGTAGTATTGGTGGTAGTAGTAGTAGAGGTAGTTGTTGCAGTAATGACAGTTGTAGTAGTAGTAGCAGTAGTTGTATTAGAAGTAGTGGTTGAAGTGGTAGTAGTAGTATTAGTAGGAGTAGTCAGAGTAGTTGTAGCAATTGCTGTAGTAGTAGAAGTAGTAGTAGTAGGAGTAGTAGTAGTAGCAGTCGTAGTAGTAATAGTAGTAGTAGTAGCAGTAGTAGCAGTTGTAGTATAGAAATATTCGTAGTAGGAGTAGTAGTAGTTGGAGTAGTTGTAGAAGCAGTAGTAACAGTATTAGTAGTCATAGGAAAAGTAGTAGTTGTAATAGTAGCAGGAGTCGTAACAACATCAGTAGCAATAGTACTAGTTTTAGTGGCAGTGGTACTCGTAGTAGGAGAAGTAGTATTAGTATTAGTAGTAGTAGCAACAATAGCATTAGTTGTAGTAGTATTTATAGTAGTTTTCATAGTAGTAGTTGTAGTAGGCATAACAGTAGTAGTAGTAGTAGTACTAATGGTCAGAGCAGCAGTAGAAGTTGTAGTAGTAGTTTTAGCAAGTGTAGCAGCTGTTCTAGCAGCAGGAGCAATAGTAGGAGTAGCAGTTGTAGTAGCAGTAGTAGTTGTAGTAAGTGTTGCAATAGTAGTAGTAGTTGTAGTAGTAGTAGCAGTAGCAGTAGAGGTAATAGTAGTAGTTAAAGCAGTAGTAGTAGCAGGTGAAGTAATATGAGTAGTAGTAGAATTTGTGGTAGTAGTAGTAGTTTTAGTAGTAGTAGAATATGGTGTAGTAGTTGTTGTAATTCTAGAAGGTGTAGCAGTTGTTGTAGTAGTTATACTAGTTTTAGGAGTAGCTGTAGTAGTTGTTGTAGGAGCAATAGTAGTAATACTAGTAGTAGTAGTAGTAGTAGTACTATTAGCAAGAGTAGTAGTAGTAGTAGAAGTTTTTGTAGTAGCAATAGTTGTAGTACTAGTACTAGTATTAGTGGTTGTACCAGTAATAGTAGTTGTAGCAGTAGTAGTAAAAGCAATAGTAGCAGTGTAGCAGTAACCTAGTAGCTGTAGTTATTCTAGTAGCAGCAGCTAGAGTAGTAGTAGTAGTACTTATTGTAGTAGCAATATTAAAAATAGTAGTAGTAGCAGTAGTCGTAGCACTTGCAGTAGTAGTAGCAGTAGTAACAATAGTAGTAGTAGTAGTAGCAATAGTAGTTGTAGTAGCAGAAGTAGCCATTGAAGAAGAAGCAGTTGTTGCAGTAGTAGAAGCAGTAGTAGTAGAAGTTATAGTAGTAGTAGCAATCGTAGCAATAGTAGTAGTTGCATTAGTAGTGGCAGTAGTAGTTGTAGTAATAGGAGTAGCAGTTGTTGCAGTAGCCATCTAGCATTAGCTGGAGTGGTAGTACTGGTAGCAATAGTAGATGCAGTTGTTGTAGTAGTTGTAAAAGCAGTAGTGGCTGGAGTAGTAGTAGTAGTAATAATAGTAGTAGTAGTAGTAGAAGTAGTAGAAGTAGTAGGAGTAGTAGTACTAATAGTACTAGCAGCTGTAGTACTAGTAGTAGTAGTAAGAGTAGAAATAGTAGAAGTAGCAGTAGCTGTTGACATTGTAGTAGAAATAGTAGTAGTAGTAGTAGCAGCTATTGCCAAAGTAGTAGCTGCTGCAGCAGTAGGAGTAGTAGTGACAATAGTAACAGTAGTCGCAGTAGTAGTAGCAATAGTAGTAGTAGGAGAGGTTGTGGTAGTAGGAGTGCCAGAAGTAGTGGTAACCATAGCAGTGGGAAGACGAGGGATAGTAGAAGTACTAGCAGTGGCAATAACAGCGGCAGTAGCAGTAGTAGTAGTAGTAGGAGTAGCGGTAATTGTAGTAGTCTTATTTGTTGTTGTAGTAGTTGTAGCAGTAATGCTGGTAATAGTAGTGGTTGCGGTTGAAATAGTGGAATTAGTCACAAAAGGGATAGTAGCGGTTGTAGTAGTAGCAGTTGCAGCGGTAGCAGAAGAAGCAGTAGTGGTATTAGTAGTAGTAAAAATTATTGTAGTAATAGTAGTAGCAGCAGGAGTAGTAGGAGCAGAAGTAGCAGTAGTAGTGGCAGAAGTTGAAGGATTGGAAGAAGTACTACTAGTAGTAGTAGTAGTAGTAGTAGTAGTAGTAGTAGTAGTAGTAGTAGTAGCACGTGCAGTAGTAGTGGTAGTAGCAGTAGGAGAAGCAGTAGTAGGAGTAGTAGTAGTACTAGTAGCAGTAGCTGTAGAAGTAGGAGCAAAGTTGCTGAGGTAGTAGTAGTAGTTGAAGTAGCAGTGGCAATAGTAGCAGTAATAGTTGTTGTTGTTGTTGCTGGAGTACTCGTAGAAGTAGTAGTAGTAGCAGTTGTAGCGGTAATAGTAGTTGTACTAGTAGTAGTTGTAGGTGTAGTCGCAGCAATTGTACAAGCATTTGTAGTAGTAGGATTAGTAGTAGTAGCAATTCTAGCACCGGGAATGGCGATAGTATTAGTAGCAGTAGCATCCGTAGTTATCGTAGGAGAAGCAATAGTAGTAGGTGTAGTAGTTGTAGTAGTAGTAGTAGCAATAGTAGTCATAGTTGTAGT
>RXID01021389.1:97254-106445 GCA_005019695.1 Trichopus zeylanicus subsp. travancoricus | reverse complement strand
GTTATTGTATTAGTTGTAGCAGCTATAGTAGTAGTAGCAGCAGTAGTGACAGTAATAGTAGTAGTAATAGTAGTAGTAGTCATAATAGTAGTGGTTGCATTAGTAGTACTAGTAGGGGCTGTTGTGGCACTGGTAATAGTAGTAATATTAGCAAGAGTTGTAGTAGTTGTTATTGTTGTAGTACTAGTAGTAGTAGCAGCAGCAGCAGCAGCAGTAGTAGTAGTATTAGCAGCAGGAGTAGTAGTAGTAGAAGTAGTGGTAGTTGTATAAGTAGTAGTACTAGTTGTCATAACTGTCGTAGTAGTAGCATGAGTAGTAGTTGTATTAGTAGTAGTTGTTGTAACAGTAGTATTAGTAGTAGTAGTAATAGTAGTAGTTGTCATTTTAGTAGCAGTTGTTGTAACAGTAGTCTTAGTAGTAGTGGTAGTAGAAGTAGTAGAGTAGTAATAGGAGTAGTAGTAGTTGCAGAATTAGTAATTGTAGTAGGAGTAGTAGTAGTTGTAGGAGTAGTAGTTGTAGCACTAGGAGTAGTTGTAGTAGTCGGAAGAGTAGGAGTAGTATTAGTAGTAGTATTAGTTGCAGTAGGAGTAGCTGTTGGTGTATTAGAAGTGGTTGTAGGAGTAGTAGCAGTACTTGTTGTTGTAACAGCTGTAGTAGTAGTTCTAGTAGTCATAGTAGTAGTTGTAGTTCTAGAAGTAGTAGTTGTAATATTGTTATTCTTATTGTTATTATTGGTTGTAGTAGTAGCTATAGTAGTAGTACTAGTAGTTGGAGTAATCGTTGTGGTTGGATTAGCAGTTGTCGTAGTAGTTTTAGTCTTTTTAGAAGTAGCAGAAGTAGTACTAGTAATAGTTATTGTAATAGCACTAGCAGCAGCAGCAGTAGTAGTAAAAGTAGAAGTAGTAGTAGTAGTAATAGTAGTAGTAGTAGTACTAGTAACAGCTATAGTTGTAGAAGTACTACTAATAGTTGTAGGAGTAGTAGTAGTAGCTGTAGGATTCGTAGTAGTTGTAACAGTTGTTGTTATTGTGGTATTAGTAGTTGAAGTAGTGCTAGAAGTATTAGTTTCAGTGGTAGTGTTGTAGCAGAAGAAGTAATAGTGGTGGCGGTGGTAGTAGTAGTTGTAATAGTCGTTGTAGTAGCAGTAGCAGTAATAGGAATTATAGTAGTAGTAGGACGAGTAGTAGTCATTATAGCAGCAGGGGTAGTAGTTGTAGTAGTCATAGTAGTAGTAGTATTAGGAGTAGTAGTAGTAGTTGAGCTAGTAGAAGTGTTGTAGCAGAATTAGCACTAGTAGTAGTAGTAGTTGTTGTTGTTGTTGTTATTGTTGTTCTAGTAGTAGTAGTTGTTATTGTGGTAGTAGCAGTAATCGTAACAGTTGTAGCAATCGAAGTAGTAGTCGTTGTATTAGTAGTAATAGGAGTAGTAGTAGTTGTTGTTGTTGTAGTAACAATAGTAGCGGTAGCAGTAGTTACAGATGTTGTAGTAGTAGCAGTTGTGATAACAGTAGTATTAGTAGTTGTGGTAGTAGAAGTAGTAGTAGCAATATTAGCAGTTCTAGTTGGAGTAGTAGTAGTTGTAGCAGAAGGAGCTTTAGTAGTAGTCGTACGAATTGTAGTAGGATTAGTTGCAGTATTAGTAGCAGTAGGAGTAGCAGTAATTGCTATTGGAGTGCTAGTAGTGGTAGTAGCAGTAGTAGTAGTAGTACTTATTGTTATAGCAGATATAGTAGTAGTTGTAGTAGTCATAGTAGTAGTTGTAGTTGTAGAAGTAGTAGTAGTAGTAGTAGTAGCTATATTATTCTTATTCTTATTCTTATTATTAGTTGTAGTAGTTGTAGTATTATTACTAGTAGTTCGAGTAATAGTTGTAGTTGGATTAGTAGTTGTAGTAGTAGTAGAAGTCCTTTTAGCAGTAGTTGTAGCAGCAGTAGTAGTAGTTATTGTAGTAGCGCGAGGAGCCGCAGTAGTAGTGATAGAAGTAGTAGTAGTAGTAGTAGTTATTGTTGTTGTTGTAGTAGTAGTATTAGTAGTAGTAGTCGTAGTAGTAGTAGTAACAATTATAATAATAGAAGCACTAGTAGTAGTTGTAGGAGTAGTTGTAGTAATAGTAATAGGAGTAGTAGTAGCAATAATAATTGTAGTAGTAGTATTTAGAGTTGTAGCAATATTAGTGTTGGAGTAGCAGTTTTAGTAGTGGTATTGTAGCAGAAGAAGTAATAGTAGTAGTGGAGGTAGTAATAGTTGTAGTAGTCGTTGTATTCGGAGGAGTGGTAGTAGGAGTAGGAGTAATAGTAGTAGGAGGAGTAGGAGTGGTAGTAGGAGTAGGAGTAGTAGGAGTTATAGTAGTAGTAGGAGTAGTAGTCATTGTAGCAGTGTTGGTAGTGGTTCTAGTAGTTATAGTAGTAGTAGTAGTAGTAGTAGTTGAAGTAGTAGAATTGGTTGTAGCAAAATTACTACTACAAGTAGTAGTAGAAGTAGCAGTAGCATCAGCAGCAGCAATAGTAGTAGTAGTTGTTGTAGTAGTAGCAGTGGTAGTAGCAGTTGCAATAGTAGAAGTAGTAGTAGTTGTATTAGTAGCTGTAGGAGTAGTAGTAGTAGCAGTTGCCGTAGTGGTAGTGGTAGTCGCGATAGTAGTAGTTGCAATTGTAGTGGTAGTAGTAGTAGTTGTACTAGTAGTAGCAGTTGTGGTAATAGTAGTATTGGCTATAGCGGTAGTAGAAGTAGTAGAGTATTAGTAGGAGTAGTAGTAGTAGCCATATTGGTAGTTCTAGTTGGAGTAGTAGTTGTAGCAGAAGAAGCTATACTAGTAGTCGTTGGAGTAGTAGTAGTATTAGTAGCAATATTAGTAGCTGTAGGAGTAGCAGTAGTTGCAATTGGAATACTAGTAGTGGTAGTAGCAGTAGCAGCAGTAGTAGTAGTTATTGTTATAGCAGCTGTAGTAGTAGTTGTAGTTGTAGAAGTAGTAGTAGTAGTAGTAATAGTAGAAGTAGTAGCTATATTATTCTAATTTTTATTATTATGATTAGCAGCAGTAGTTGTTGTAGTAGTAGTACTAGTAGTTGGAGTAACAGTTATTGTTGGATTAGTAGTTATAGTAGCAGTAGTAGTCCTTTTAGCGGTAGCAGTAATAGCAGTAGTTGTAGTAACGATTGTAGAAGCACTAGCAGCAACAACAGCAGTAGTAGAAGTAGTAGTAGTAGTAGTAGTAATTGTTATAGGAGTAGTACTAGCAATAGTAATTGTAGTAGTAATAGTTGTAGTAGTAGTAGTTATAGTAGCAGTATTAGTGGTAGTACTAGTAGTAGGGGTAGTAGTAGGAGTAGTAATAGGACTACGAGAAGTAGGAGTAATGGTAGGTGTAATAGAAGTAGAAGAAATAATAGTCGTAGTAGTAACAATAGTGATAGTAGAACTTGGAGCAGAAGTAGTAGTAGAAGCAGCATCATAAGTAGTAGTAGTGGCGGTAGAAATAGTTATTGTAGTAGTAGTAGCAGTAGTAGTTGGAGTTGAATTAGTTGTTGTAGGAGTAGTAGTAGTTGTTGTTGTATTAGTGGTAGAAGTTGTACTAGAACTAGTAGTTTCAGTAGTGGTGTTGTAGCCTAAGCAGTAATAGTAGTTGTGGAGGTAGTAGTAGTCGTAGTAGTCGTTGTAGTTGCAGTAGGACAAGTGGGAGTTATAGTAGTAGCAGGGGTAGTAGTTGTAGTAGTCATAGTACTAGTAGTAGTATGAGTAGTAGTAATTGTTGAAGTAGTAGAAGTGGTTGTAGCAAAATTAGTACTAGTAGTGGTAGTAGTTATAGTAGTAGTAGTTGTTGGAGTAGTAGTTGGCATTGTATTAGTAGTAGTAGCAATAGCAGCAGTAGAAGTAGTAGTTGTAGTTATAGTCGGAGTCATATTAGCAGTAGCATTGCTAGTTGTCATAGTAGTGGTCATAATAGTAGTGGGAGTAGTAGTAATAGTAGAAGTAGTAATAATAGTAGTAGTAGTAGTAATACTACTACTACTTGTTACAGTAGTAGTAGTAGTAGGAGGAGGAGTAGTAGTAGGAGCAGTAATAAGTGTTGGAGTAGTAGTTGTACTCGTAGTGGTAAGTGTAGTAGTAGTAGTAGGAGTAGCAGTAGTAATAGTAATCGTAGTAGTAGATGTAGTACAAGTAGCAGTAGTATTAGGAGTAGAAGTAGTAGTAGTACTTGTTGTTGTTGTACTACCAACTGTAGTAGTAGTAGTAGTCGTAGGAGTAGTAATAGGAGTAGGAGGAGTAGTAGTCGTAATAGTAGAAGTAGTAGTAGTTGTTGTTGTAGCAGTAGTAGCCGTAGAAGTATTCGTAGTAGTAGTAGTAATAGTATTAGTAGCGGCAGTCATTGATGCATTATTAATAGTGGTCGTAGTAGTAGTAGGAGGAGGAGTAGTCATTGGAGTAGCAGTAGAAGTAGTAGTAGTAGTAGTGGGAATAGAAGTAGTAGTAGTAGTACTAGTAGAAGCTGCAACAGTTGTAGCAGTGGTAGTAGTTGTTGTTATAGTTGGAGTAGTCGAAGAAGTAGCGTTAGAAGTAGTAGAAATAGTAGCAATAATAGGAATAATTGTAGTAGTAGTAGTAGTAGTAGTACTAGGAGAAGTGGATGTAGTAGTAGTGGTTGCAGCAGTAGCAGTAGTAATAATAGTAGTACTAGTATTAATAAGAGCTGTAGGAGTAGTAGTAGTAGTTGCAGTCGTAGCAGTAATAGTAGTAGTGGTGGTGGTTGTAGCAGTAATAGTAGTAGTAGTAGTAGTAATGGTAGTAATAGTAGTAGAAGTAGTAGCAGTAGCAGTAGTAGCAGCAGTAGTAATTATAGTAGTAGCGACAATAATTGTAGTAGTAGTAGTAGCAGAAGCAGAAGTACTAGTAGTAGTAGAAGAAGTTGTTGTTGTTTTCGCAGAAGTAGTAGTAGTCGTACTCATAGTAATAGTTGTTGTTGTAGTAGTTGCAAGAGCAGCTGTAATAGTAGTAGTTGTAAGAGCATCAACAGTAGTTGTAGAAGTTGTAGTTGAAGTAGTTGCAACAACTATTATTGTAGTAGCACTAGTTGTAGTGGCAACAACAATAAAAGTATTAGTGTTGTAGTAGTAGTAGAAGTAAGAGTAGAAGTAGTAGCCGTAGCAGCACAAGTAGTATTAGTAGCAATAACAGTAGCTGTAGCAATAGTAGTAGGAATAGTAGTAGCAGCCGCAGTAGTAGTATTAGTAGTAATAATTGTGGTAGTAGTGGTAGCAGAAGTAGCAGTCATAGTAGTGGTAGCCATAGGAATAGTGGTAGCAGTAGTTGTAGTCGCTATAGCATTAGCAGTAATAGTACTAATAGTGGTAGTAGTAATAATAGTACAAATAGCAGAAGTAGTTGTAGTAGTAGCAGTTTTAGTAGTAGAAGTCATTGTTGGATTAGTAGTAGTAGCAATAGCAGTAGCAATAGTTGCAGTACTAGTCATTGTAGTAGTTGCGGGAGTAGTAGCAGTAGCTATTGTTGGAGTACTAGAAGTGGTTGTCGCAGTAGCTATTGTAGCAACTGTAGTAGTTGTTTTTGTAGTCATAGTAGGAGTTGTAGTTGTACTAGTAGTAGTTGTATTATTCTTATTCTTATTATTATCATTAGTTGGACTAACAGTTGTAGTAGTAGTACTAGTAGTTGGAGTTACAGTTGTGGTTGGATTAGCAGTTGTCGTAGTAGCAATAGTCATTTTAGTAGTAGCAATAGTAGTCGTAATAGTAGTTATTGTAACAGCACTAGTAGCAGCAGTAGTAGTACTAGTAGAAGTAGTAGTTGTAGTAGTAGTAATAGTAGTACTAGTACTAGTAATAGTTATAGTAGTAGAAGTACTAGTAATAGTAGTAGGAGTAGAAGTAGTAGTAGTTGTAATAGTTGTTGTTGTTGTGTTATTAGTAGTAGAAGTAGTACTAGTAGTAGTAGTTTTGGTAGTTGTGTTGTAGCAGACGCAGTTATAGTAGTAGTGGTGGTAGTAGTAGTTGTAGTAGTCATTGTAGTAGCAGTAGCAGTAGTAGGAGTTATAGTAGTAATAGGAGGAGCAGTAGTCATTGTAGCAATAGGGTTAGTGGCTGTAGTAGTCATAGTAGTAGTAGTATTAGGAGCGGTAATAGTAGTTGAAGTAGTAGAAGTTGTTGAGCAGAATTAGTACTGCTAGTAGTAGTAGTAGTAGTAGTAGCAGCAGCAGCAGCAGCAGTAGTAGTAGCAGTTGTTGCGATACAAGTAGTAGTAGTTTTATTAGTAGTAGTATGAGTAGTAGTAGTAGAAATTGTAGTAGTAGTAATAGCAGTTGTAGTAGTAGTAGTAGTAGCGGTAGCAGTAGTTACAGTTGTAGTAGTAGTAGCAATATTAGTAGTAGTTACAGTTGTATTCGTAGTAGTGCTAATCGAAGTAGTAGAGTAGTAGTAGGAGTAGTAATAGTAGCAGTATTAGTAGTTGTAGTAGTAGTAATAGTTGTACCGGTAGTAATTGTAGCACTAGGAGCTGTAGTAGTAGTTATAGGAGTAGTAGTAGTATTAGTAGCAATAATAGTAGCAGTAGGAGTAGCATTAGTTGCAATTGGATTACCAGTAGTGGTAGAAGCGGCAGCAACAACAATAGTAGTACTTGTTGTTATAGTAGCTATATTAGTAGTTGTAGTAGGCGAAGTAATAGTTATACTCGAAGAAGTAGTAGTAGTAGTAGTAGTAGAAGTAGTAGTTGTATTATTCTTATTCTTATTATTATTGGTAGTAGTTGTTGTTGTTGTAGTAGTAGTACTAGTAGTTGGAGTAACTGTTGTTGTTGGATTAGTAGTTGTACTAGTAGTAGTAGTCCTTTTAGCAGTAGCAGTAGCAATAGTAGTTGTAGTAGTTATTGTAGTAGAACAATCCGCAGTAGCAGTAGTAGCAAAAGTATTAGTAGTAGTAGTAGTAGTAGTAGTCATAGTAGCAGTAGTACTAGTAACAGTTATAATAGTAGAAGTACTAGTAGTTGTAGTAGGAGTAGTCGTAGTAGTAATGGTAATAGGAGTAGTAGTAGCAATAGTAGTTGTGGTAGTAATAGTAGTTGTAGTAGCAGTTAGAGTAGTAGTAGTATCAGTGGTAGTACTAGTAGTAGGGGTAGTAGTAGGAGTAGTAATAGGACTACGAGAAGTAGGAGTAGTGGTAGTTGTAATAGTTGTAGAATTAATAGTAGAAGCAGTAGTAGTTGGAGCAGCAGTAGAAGTATTAGTAGTAGTATGAGCAGCAGCATAAGTAATAGTAGTGGCAGTAGAAATAGTAGTTGTAGTAGTAGTAGGAATAGTAGTAGTAGCAGCAGTTGCAGTAGTTGGAGTAGTAGTAGTAGTTGTTGTTGTATTAGTGGTAGAAGTAGTACTAGAAGTAGTTGTTTTAGTAGTGGTGTTGTAGCAGAAGTAGTAATAGTAGTTATGGAGGTAGTAGTAGTTGTAGTAGTCATTGTAGCAGCAGTAGGAGTAGTAGGAGTTATATTAGTTGTAGGAGGAGTAGTGGTCATTGTAGTAGCAGCGGTAGTATTTATAGTAGTAGTAGTAGTAGTAGTAGTTGAAGCAGTAGACATGGTTCTAGCAGAATTAGTACTAGTATTAGTAGTAGGTGCAGTAGGAGTAGTAGTTGTTGTAGTTATAGTAGTAGTTCGAGTTGTATTAGTAGTAGTAGCAGTAGTAGCAGTTGGAGTAATAGTTGTAGTAATAGTAGTAGTCATATTAGCAGTAGCATTGCTAGTAATCATAGTAGTAGTCATAATAGTTGTTGGAGTGGTACTAATAGTAAAAGTAGTAGTAGTAGTAGTTGTTATTGTTGTAGTAATAATACGACTACTAATAACAGTAGTAGTAGTAGTAGTTGTTGTTGTTGTTGTTGTTGTCGTTGTAGTAGTAGTAGTAGGAGGAGGAGGAGGAGGAGCAGTAGTAGTTGGAGTAGTTATAAGAGTGGGAGTAGTAGTTGTACTCATAGTAGTAAGAGTAGTAGTAGTAATAGTAGTCATAGTGATAGGTGTCGTACAAGTAGTAGTAGTAGTAGTAGTGGAAGAGTAATAGTAGAAGTAGTAGTAATGCTTGTTGTTGTAGTACAACTGTAGTAGTAGCAGTAGTAGTTGTGGGAGTAGTAATAAGAGTAGGAGTAGTAGTAGTAGTAATAGTAGAAGTAGTAGTAGTAGTTGTTGTAGTTGTAGTAGCCGTAGAAGTAGTAGTTGTAGTGGTAATAGTATTAGTAGCAGTAGTCATAGTAGCATTATTAATAGTGGTCATAGTAGTTGTAGGAGGAGTAGTAGTAGTAGGAGTTGCCGCAGAAGTAGTAGTAGTATTAGTAGTAGTAGAAGTGGTAGTTGTAGTAGTAGTAGTAGCTGCGACAATAGTAGGAGTGGTAGTAATAGTTGTTACAGTTGGAGTAGTAGAAGTAGTATTAGAAGTAGTAGAAATAGCAGCAATAATAGGAGCAGTAGTAGTACTAGGTGTAGTGGAAGTAGTAGCAATGGTTGTAGCAACATCTGTTGTAATAATAGTATTATTAGTATTAATAAGAGCTGTAGGAGTAGAAGTAGTAGTTGCAATCATAGTAGTAATAGTAGTAGTGGTAGTGGTAGTAGTGGTAGTAGTAGTAAGAGTAGTAGTAGCAGCAGCAGTAGTAGTTGTAGTAGTTGCCATAGCAGTTGTAGTAGCAGTAGCTACAGAAGCAGAAGTACTAGTAATAGTAAAAGAAGTTGTTGTTTTTGTCCCAGAAGTCGTAGTAGTCATACTCATAGTAATAGTAGTTGTTGTAGTAGTTGCAAGAGTAGCGGTAGTAGTAGTAGTTGTAAAAGCATCAGCAGTAGTTGTAGAAGTTGTCGTTGCACTAGTCGCAACAACTATTTTTCTAGTAGCACTAGTTGTAGTGGCAACAACAACAGAAATATTAATGTCATAGTAGTAGTAGAAGTAGGAGTAGAAGTAGTAGCTGTAGCACAACAAGTAGTAGTAGTAGTAGTAGTAGCAATAGCTGTAGCAATAGTTGTAGAAGTAGTAGTAGTTTTAGTAGTAATAATTGTAGTATTAGTGGTAGCAGAAGTAGCAGTCGTAGTAGTGGTAGCAATTGGCGTAGGGGTAGCAGTAGTTATAGTCGCTATAGTAGTAGCTGTAGTAGCACTAATTTTGGTAGTAGTAGTAGCAATACAATTGGCAGAAGTAGTTGCAGTAGTTGC
>RXID01021389.1:27254-92254 GCA_005019695.1 Trichopus zeylanicus subsp. travancoricus | reverse complement strand
GTAGTACTAGTAGTAGTAGTAGTAGCAACAAAAGTTATAGGTGTTGTGCTTGTAGAAGTTGTAGTAGAAGCAGTAGTAGTAGCAACAGTTGTAGTAGTAGAAGCAGTAGCAATAGTAGTAATAGTTGTAGCAGAAGTTGTGATAGTATTGGTAAAAGTAGCAGGAGTCATAGTAGCAGTAGTAGTATTTGTAGCAGTAGCAGTGGTAGTAGCTATAGTGACAACAGTTGTATTAGTAGTAGTTGTCATAGTAGTAACAGTTGTAGTAGCAACAAAAGTAGTAGTAGTAGTCGTAGCAGTAGCAGTAGAAGCAGTTACAGTAGTAGAAGTCGGAGTAGCATTAACGGCAGTAGTAGTACTAGTAGTAGTAGTATTGCTGGTGGTAGTAGTATTACTACTAATAGTAACAGTAGTAGAAGTGTAATAGTAGTAGTAGTAGTAGGAGAAGTTGTTGTAATAGTGGCCATAGTAGTTGTAGTTGTAGTAGCCATTGTAGTCATAGTAGCAGTAGTAGATGAAGCAGTACTAGTAGTAACAGAATTTGCAAAAGGAGCAGTAGTAGTAGTAGTAGTAGTAGTAGCTACAACAGGAGTAGTAGTAGAGGTAGTAGTAGCAGCAACAATAGTAGTAGTAGTAGTAGTAGTAGTAGTAGTAGTAGTAGTAGTAGTAGTAGTAGTAGCGACAGTAATAATAGTAGTAGCAGTAGTGGCTGTAGTAGCAATAGTAATAGTAGTAGTAGTAGCAATAGCAAAAGTAGCAGCAACAGGCGTAGTACCAGAAGTAACAGCAGCAATAGTAGTACTATTAGTAGCAATAATTGTCGTAGTAGTAGCAGTAGTAGCGGCAGCAATAGCAGTAGTAGTATTAGTAGTAATAGTAGTAGTATTAGTAGTGATAGCAGTAGTGGTACTAATTGTAGCAACAGCGGTAGCGGTCGAAATTTCAGCAGTAACAATTGAAATAGCAGTAGCAGCAGTAGCAGCAGTAGTGGTAGAAATAGACGTAGTAGTAGAAACACAGTAGTTGTAGTCGCAATAGCAGTAGTAGTTAGATAAGTAGTAGGAGGAGTAGTAGTCGTAGTAGCTGTAGCTACAGTAGTAGTAGTAGTGGTTGTTGTTGTAGTAATAGTAGAACTAGTTGTTATTGTTGTGGTAGTAGTTATAGTAATAGTAGTAATAGAAGTAGTAGTAGTAGTAGTAGTTAGTGTAGTAGTAGTAGTAGTAACAGTAGAAGTAGTAGTTGTTGTTGCAGTAATAGTAGTATTAGTAGTAGTAATAGAAGTAGTAGTTGTAGGAGTGATAGTAGCAGTAGCAGTAGCAAAAGTAGTAAGAGAAGTAGTGGTTGTCGTAGTATTAGTAATAGTAGTAGTAGGAGTGGTCATTGTGATACGAATAGTAGAAGTAGTAGTTGTTGTTGTAATAGTAGTAGTAATAATAGTAGTAGTGCTAGTAGTAATAGTGGTATTAGTAGTAGGTGTATTAGGTGTAGTAGTAGTAGTAGTTCTTGAAGTAGTAGTAGTAGTAATAGTAGTAGTAGAAGTAGTAGTAGTAGTAGTTGTAGTCGTTGTGGTAGTAGTTTTTGTGGTTGTAGTAGTATTAGTAGTAGTCTTAGTAGTAGTAGAAGTACTAGTAGTAACAGTGGTAGTGGCAGTAGTTGTTGTACTAGTAGTAGTAGCAGCAACAGTAGTAGCAAAAGTAGCTGAGGTTGTAGAAGTAGCTCTATGAGTAGCAGTAGTAGTAGTTGGGGTTGCAGGCGTTGCCCTATGAGGAGGAGTAGTAGTAGTAGTAGTAGTAATAGCTGAAGAACTAGTAGTAGTAGTTGTTGTAGTGGTAGCAGTACTAGCAGTGGTAGTAGTAGTTGTAGTTGTGTTAGTAGTAGCAATAGTAGCAGTAGCAGTTGTAAGAGCAGTAACTCGCAACAATTGTAGTTGTAGTAGGACTAGTAGTATCGGCAACAACAACAGTTGTAGTAGTGTAGTTGTAGTAGTTGTAGAATTAGTTATATTAGTAGTAGCAATTGTAGTACTGGTTGTAGAAGTAGATGAAGTTGTAGCAGCACAGTAAATGTACCAGTTGCAGAAGTAGCAGTAGTTGTAGTAATAGTGGTAGTAACCATAGTAGTTGTAGTAGTAGTAATTGCAGCAATAGCAGCTTCGCAACATTGGTGGTAGTAATAGCAATAGCACAAGGAGTAGCAGTATTGTTAGTAGTAGTAGTGGTAGTAGTAGTAGTACTACTAGTTGTAGTAGTACCAGTAGTAGAAGTAATAATACTAGCAGTAGTAGGAGTAGCACTTGTATTAGTTCTAGTAGTGGTAGTAGTAGAAGTAGGAGCATTAGTTGTAGTAGAAGCAGTAGTAGCAGTAGCAGTAGAAGTACTAGTAGTAGTGGTAGCGGTTGCCTCAGTAGTAGTAGTAGTAGTAATAGTAGTGGTTGTTGTTGTAGAAGTAGTAGTAGTAGTAGTAGAAGTAGTAGTAGTAGTAGGAGTGGTAGGAGTAATAGCAGCAGCAGCAGTATTTGCATTTGTAGTAGTAGCAGCAGCAGCAGTATTAGTACTTGTAGTAGTAGTAGCAGTAGTATTAGTTGTAGTCGTAGTTGTAGTGCTTATTGCAATAGTAATAGTAGTAGTGGTAATTAGAGTAGTAGTAGTAGTAGTAGTTTTGATAGGAGTACTGGTAGGAGTAACAGTAGAAGTAGTAGCAGTAGTAGCAATAATAGTAGTAGTAGTAATAGTAGTAGAAGTATAGTATAGAAGCAATAGTAGTAGTAAGTGTAGTAATGATAGTAGGGAGGGGCAAGGTGTAGGAGAAGTTAGTAGGATAAGTAGTACTAGTAGTAAGTGTACGAAGTATCATAGGAGTAGTAGTTGGAGTAGCAGATAGAAGAAGTAGCAAGAAGTAGCAGTAACGGTAGATATAGTAGCAAAGTAAGCTAGTAGCAGTAGTTTGCAGAAGTAGTAGTCCCTATAGTAAAAAGTCGCAGGAGTAGTTTAAGTAGTAGTAGGAGTTGTGTAGTCGTAAGACAGTAATAGACGGCGTTTGAGTTGTAGTTGGTAGCAAAGAGTAGTAAACGTAGTAGGCGCAAAAAGTAGTGGGTAGTAAAGTAACAGTAGTAGTATAAAGTAGCGAGCAACAGCACATAGAAATAGTAGTATAGTAATAGGAGTATAATAGGTAGCATCATAATCATCATCAATAGTAGTAGTAATATCATCATCATCACTAGTAGTAGTAGTACTACTAGTTGTGGTAGTAATAGTTGTTGTAGTAGTAGTAGAAGAAGTAATAGTAGCAGTAGTAGTCATAGTAGTAGTACTAGCAAAAATATTAGTAGTAGTTGTAGTAGTTGTAATAGTTGTAGTAGTATTAGTAGCTGCAGCAGTAGTAATAGTAGCAGATGCCGTAATAGAAGTAGTAATAGTAGTTGTAGGAGTAGAGATAGCAGTAGCAGCAGAAGTAGCAGTAGTAGAAGTCCAAGTAATAGTAGTAGCAATTGCAGCAGTTATCGTAGGAGCAATACTACTAGTATTACTAATAGTAGTAATAGCGATAGCAGTAGTAGTACCCGTTATAGCGCTAGTAGCATTTGTAGAAATAGTAGTAGTAGTAGTAGCAATAGTAGTATTAGTAGCTATAGCAGTTGTTGTAATAGCAGTTGAAGTAGTAGTAGTAGTAGCAATTATTGTCATAATAGAAGTATTAGTAGCATTAGTAGTAAGAGCAGCACTAGTTATGGCAATAGTAGAAGTAGTAGCAGTAGTAGTAGTACTAGCGATAGTAGTTCTAGTAGCAGAAGTAGTAATAGCAGTAGCTGTAGTCATAGTAGCAGTGGCAGTAGGAGATGTTGTAGTGGTAATAGTAGTAGCACTAGTAGTAGTAGGAGAAGTAGCGGCAAAAGTTGGTGTAGAAGTAGTAGGTGTTTTAGTAATAGTAGTAGTAGTAGTAGAAGTAGTAGTAGTAGGAGGAGGAGGAGGAGGAGTCATAATAGTAGTAGTAGTAGTAGAAGTCGCAGCAGTAGCAGTATTAGTAGTAGTAGTAGCAATAGTAGTGGTAGTAGTAGTAGCTGTAGTAGTGGTATTAGTAATAGTAATAGCTATAGTTGCAGTAGCAATAGTAGTAGTTGTAGTAGTAGTAGTAGTAACAGTTGTAGTACAAGTAGTTGCAGTAATAGTGGTGGTAGTAATCGTAGCATTAGTTGTAGCAGAATTATTACTAGTAGTCATAGTAGTAGTAGTAGCTGTAGCCGGAGTAGTAGCAATAGTAGTAGCAGTAGTAGTAGTGGTAGCAGTAGTAATAGTGTTGGTAGCAGTTGTAGTGGTAGTAGTAGTAGTTGTTGTTGTTGTTGTAGTAGTAGTATTAGTAGTAGTAGTAGTAGTAGTAGAAGTCTGTAGTAGAAGTTGCAGTAGTACTATTAGTAGTAGTTGTTGTTGTTGTGATAATAGTAATAGGAGCTGAAGTTCTAGTAGTGGAAGTCGTAGCAATAGAGGTAGTTGTAGCAAAAGTAGTTGTAGTAGTAATGGTAGTAGTAGTAGGAGTATTAGTGCTAGTAGTAGTAGTAGTGGTAGTAGTAACTGTAGTAGGAGCAGTAGCAGCAGCTACAGTACTAGAAGTAATAGTCGTTGCAGTAGCAATAGTAGTAGTAATGTTGTAGCAACTATAAAAGTACTAGTAGCAGCAGTAGCAGTAGTACTAGTAACTATAATAGTAGTAGTAGTTGTTGTTGTTGTAGTAGTAGTAGTAGCAAGAGTACTTGTTGTTTGAGTAGTAGTAGCTATCGTAGTAGTATTAGTAGGAATAGTAGTAGGAGGAGTAGCAGAACTAGTAATAGTAGTCACAGTAGTAGTAGTAGTAGTACTAGTAGTAGTACTAGTATTAGTATTAATAGTAGTTGTAGAATTGCTAGCAGCAGCGGCAGTAGTAGTAGTAATAATAGTTGTTGTTGTTATTATTGTTGTTGTTGTTGTTGTAGTGTGGGAGTACTAGTAGTAGTAGTAGTAGTAGTAGTAGTAGTAGTAGTAGTAGTAGAAGTAGTAGAAGTAGTAGATGTAGTAGATGTAGTAGTAGCAGTAGCTGCAGTAGTAGTAGCAATACTAGTAGTATTAGTAGTAGTAATAGTAGTAGTAGTAATAGTAGTAGTAAGAATAGTATTTGTAGTAATAGTAGTAGTTGTTGTTGTATTTGTAGTAGCAGTAGTAGTAATAGCAGTATTGGTTGTAATTGTAGTACTAGTAGAAGTAGTAGTAGCAGTAGTACTAATAGGGGTAAGAGCTGTGGAAGTAGTAGCAATAGGTGTGGTAATAGTTATAGCTAAAGCAATAGTTATTTTGGTTATAATAGTTCTAGCACCAGTAGTAATAGGAGAAAGAGTTGGAGTAGGTGTAGTAGTAGTAATACTAGCGGTGGGGGTGGTAGTAGTAGCAACAGCAGTACTAGTAGCAGAAGTAGTAGCTGTAGTCGTAGGATTAGTTACAAAAGTAGTAGTTGGCATAGAAGTTGGAGTAGGAGTTAGAAAAGGAATAGTGGTAGTAGTGGTCGTGGTAGTAATAGTAGTAGTAGCAGTAGTAGTAGGAGTAGTAGTTGTAGTAGTTGTTGTTGTAGTAGGAGTTAGAGTGGTGGTAGTAGTAGTAGTAGTTGCAGTAGTAGTAGTTGTAGTAGTAGTCGCAATAGTAGCAATAGAAGACATTGTAGTAGTATTAGTAGTAGAAGTAGGGGTTGGAGTTCAAGTAGTAGTAGTAGTAGTAGTAGTCGTAGTCATAGTAGTCATTGTAGCAGTTGTAGAAGTAATAGTTGTAGTAGTAGTAAGAGTAGTATTTGTATTAGTTCTAGTATTGGTAGTAGTAGAAATAGTCGCAGTAGTAATAGTAGTAGTAATAGTAGGCGGAGTAGTAGTAGTATTAGTAATAGTAGTCGTAGTAGCCTCAGTAGTAGTTGTTGTTGTAGTAGTAGTTGTTGTTATTGTAGTAGTAGTAGTAACAGTAGTAGCAGTTGTGGTTCAAGCAGCTGTCGTAGCAGTAGAATTAGTAGTAGTAGAAGTTGCAGCAGCAGTAGTAGCTGTAGTAGAACTAGTAGTAGTTGTTGAAGTGGCAGAAGTAGTAGTAGTAGCAGCAGCAGCAGTACTTGTAGTAACAACAGTAGCAGTGGTTGTAGTATGAGCAGTAGTAGCAAAAGTAGAAGTATTAGTAGTAGTCGTAGGAAAACTAGTTGTAGTAGTAGTAGTACTAGTAGCCTCTAGCAACAGTTGTAGTAGTAGTAGCACTAGTAGTTGTTGGAGTAGTCGTAGTAGTAGGAGCAGAAGTCGTGGTAGTTGGAGTAGCAATAGTAGATGTATCAGTCGATAGCTGTGGGAGCAATTGTTGCAGCGATATTAGTTGTAGTAGAAGTAGCAGTGGTGACAGTAGCAAAAGTAGTAGTAGTTGTTGTAGGAGTAGTAGTAGAAGTACTATTAGTAGTGGCAGCAGCAGTAGAAATAGTTGTAGTAGTAGCAATTGTAGGAGTAGTCACAATAGTAGAGTAGTAGGATTAGAGTAGTAGCAGTACTAGGACTAGGATTATAGATAATAGCAGTAATAGTAATAGTAGAGGTAGTAGTAATAGTAGTAGTAGCAACATTAATAGTTGTAGTAGTAGGAGTAGCAATAGTAGTCGTGCTAGTAGTAGCAACAGCAGCAGTAGTAGTAGCAGTACAAGTAGTAGTAGTAGTTATTGTGGTTGTTATTGTTGTAGTAGTAGAAATAGTAGTAGTTGTTGTTGTTGTAGTAGTAGTAGTAGTAGAAGTAGTAGTAATAGTTGTAGTAGCAGTAGCAGTTGTTGTTGTTGTTGTTTCTGTTGTTGTTGTTATTGTTGTACTAGAAGTAGTAGGACAACAAGTAGTAGTAACAGTTGTGGTAGTAGTAGTGGCAGTAGCAACAGCAGCTGTAGCAGTAGTAGTAGCAGTAGTAGCATAGTCCCAACAACAACACCAGCAACAACAGCAGCAGTAGCAGCAGTAATCGCAACCACAGCAACAGTAACAACAACAATACAGCAGCAGTGGTAGAAGTAATTATTTTTATAGTGGTAGTAGTACTAGTAGCACCGGCAGTAGTAGAAGGAGAGGGAGTAATAGTAGTAGTAGTAGGAGTAAGGGAAGTACTACTAGTGGTAGGGGTAGTCGTAGAAGTAGGAGTAGTGGTAGAAGTAGTAGAAGTAGTAATAGCAGTATCTGCAACAACAGCAACAGCAGTAGTAGTTGTAGTAATTGTAGTAGTAGTAAACGTAGTAGTAGCTATTTGATTATTATTAGTGGTAGTAGTAGTAGTAGCAACAACAGTAGCAGTAGTAGTAGTCGGACTACTAGTAGTCGGAGTTGTACTAGTAGAGTAGTAGTAGTTGTAATAGTAGTAAGAGTAGTAGTAGCAATAGATGTAGTTGAAGTAGGAGTTGGAGTACTAGTAGTCGTAGCAGTAGTAGGACTAGGACTAGGAGTATTAAAGGAGTAGTAGCACTAGTAGTAGTAGTAGCAGAAGTAGTAGTAGTAGTAGGTGTACATGTAGTTGCAGTTTAGGAGTATGAGTAGTAGTAGTAGTAGTACTAGTAGCAGCTATCGCAGTAGCAGTAGTAGTAGTACTAGAAGTAGTAGTAGTAGTAGTAGTAGTAGTTGTAGCATTAGTAGTTGTAGTAGTAGTAATAGTAGTAGTAGTGGTAGGAGTACTAGTTGTAGCAGTTGTACTAGTAGAGCAGTCATAGTTGTTGTTGTTGTAGTAGAAGTAGGAGTAGTAGTTGTTGCGGCAGGAATAGGAGTAGGAGCAGTTGTTGTGGTAGTAGGAGCAGGAGTAGCAGTAGTATAAGTAGGAGTAGGAGTAGTAGTTGTAACAATAGAAAAAGTAACCGTAGTAGTTGTAGTAGCAGTTGTAGTACTAGTAGTGGTTGTTGTAGTAGTAGCAGCAGTATTAGTAGTTGTAGTAGTTATAGTAGTTCTAGTAGTAGTAGCAGTGGTAGCAGTCTAGAATTAGTGGTAGGAGGAGTAGCGGTAATAGTAGTAGTAGTAGTAGTAGTAGTAGTAGTAGTAGAAGTAGTAGTAGTAGCAATAGTTGTAGCATTAGTTGCAGTAGTCATGCTATTATTAGTCATAGTAGTATTAGTAGGAGTTGGAGTAAGACTAAGGGTAGAAGTAGTAGTAGTTGTAGTAGTAGCAGTAGTAGTAGTAGCAGAAGTAGGAGTAAGGGTAGTAGTAGCAGTAATTGGAGTACGAGTAGTAGTAGTTGTAGTAGGAGTAGGAGGAGTAGGCATAGTAGTAGACGTTGTAATAGTAGTTGTTATAGCAATAGTAGAAGTATTAGTCATAATAGCAGTATTAGTTGGCGTAGGAGTAGTAGTAGTAGTGGTACTCGTAGTAGTAGTTGGAGTAGCAGTCGTATTAGTAGTTGTTGTAGTAGTAGTAGTAGTAGAAGTAGAAGTACTAGCAATAGTAGTGGTAGTAGTAGCACTAGTGGGAGTAGATGTAGTAGCAGTAGTTGTAATAGTAATAGCAGTAGTAGTAGCAGCATCAGTGGTAGTAATAACAGTGGTGGTAGTAGTAGTAGGAGTAGTAGTTGTTGTAGTAGTAGTATTAGTAGGTCTAGTAGTTGTAGTAGTACTAGTAGTAGTAGTAGTAGTAGCAGTAGTAGGAGCAGCAACAGTAGCAACAATAGCAGTAGTTGTTGTAGCAGCCGCAGGAGTAGCAGCAGTAGTCGTTGCAATAGAAGTAATAGTATAAGTTATAGTAGTAATAGTAGTAGTTGTTGTTGTAACATAAGTTGTAGTAATTGGAGGAAGAGGAGGAGTAGTAGTACCACTAGATGTAATGGTAGTATTGGTAGTAGTAGTAGTAGTAGTAGTCGTCAAAGTAAAAGTTGTAGTAAAACAGCAGTAGTAGTAGTGATAATAGTAGTAGAATTAGTAGGAGCATTAGTAGTTGTAGTCGGAGTAGGAGTAGTAGTAGTAGCAGGGGTAGTAGTAGGAGTTGGAGCATTGGTAGAAGTAATTGAAGTAGTAGTAGCAGCAGCTGTATTAGTAGCAGCAGTAGTAGAAGTAGTAGAAGTATTAGTACGACTAGTACATGTAGTAGTAGTAGTTGTTGTTGTTAGAAGTATTAGTACGACTAGTACTTGTAGTAGTTGTTGTTGTTGTTCTTGTAGTAGTAATATTAGTAACAGTTGTATTTATAGTAATAGTTGCAGTAGTAGTAGTAGTAGTAGTAGTTGTTGTTGTTGTTGCAATAGTAGCAGCAGCAGTAGAAGTACTAGAAGTATTAGTATGACTAGTACTTGTAGTAGTAGTTGTTGTTATTGTTGTTAGAAGTATTAGTACGACTAGTACTTGTAGTAGTAGTAGTTGTTGTTGTTGTAGTAGTAATATTAGTAACAGTTGTATTTGAAGTAATAGTTGTAGTTGTAGTAGTAGCAGTAGTAGTAGTTGTTGCAATAGTGGTAGAAGAAGTAGTAGTAGTAGGAGTAATAGTAGCAGTACGAGTTGGAGGAGTAGAGCAGCATTAGTAGTAGTAGTAGAGTAGTACTAGTTAGAATAGTAGTCTTTGCCATAGTAGTAGTAGTAGCAGTTGTAGTGGGAGTATTAGGATTACTAGTAGTTGTAGTAGTATTAATAGAGGTAGGAGTAGCTCTATCAGTAGGAGCTGTAGTAGTTGTTGTTGTAGTATTAGTAGTGGTGGTGGTGGTGGTGGTAGTAATAGCAGTAGTATTAGTAGTACTAGTCGCAAAAGTAGTAGTAGTAGGAGTTGAAGTGGGATTAGTAGCAGGAATAGTGGTAGTTGAAATTGTGGTGGTAGTAGTAGTAGTAGTGGTAGTGGTAGTAGGAGTAGAAGTAGTAATAGGAGTTGGAGTAGGAGTAGTAATAGCAGCATAGTGGTGGTGGTAGGAGTAGTAGTAGTAGTAGTATGAGTTGCGGTAGGAATAATTGTAGTAGTAGTAGTAGTAGCATTAGTAGGAGTAGTAGTTGAAGTCGTAGTAGTCATTGTTGTAGTATTAGAAGTAGTAGTAGTGGTTGTAATCGGAGTAGTAGTAGTTGTAGCAATAATAGTTGTAATAGCAGAAGGACTTGCAGTTGTAATAGCAGTAGCAATAATAGTAATAGTTTTAGTACAAGTAGTAGTAGTAGTAGTAATAGTTGCTGTAGTAGTTGTAGTAGTAGCAGTAGTAGTAATAGTTGCAATTGTTGTTGTTATAGTAGTAGTAGTTGTTGCTCTTGTTGTAGAAATAATAGTAGCAGCTGTAGTAGTAATTTAGTATTTGTAGTTGTAGTAGTAGTTGTACTAGTTGGAGTAGGAGTAGTAGTAGGAACAGCAGCAGCAGTAGTAGGAGTAGTAGTCGTGGGAGTAGTAGTAGTAACAGTTGTAGTAGGTGTAGGAGTAGTAGCAGTCGTAGTAGTAGTAGAAGCAGTAATGGTAATAGTAGTAGTAATAGTAATAGAAGTAGCTGTAGTAGGAGTGTTAGCAGTAGCAGTAGCAGTAGTCATAGAAGTAGTTGTAATTGTATTAGTATTAGTAGCAGAAGTGGTAGTACTAAGACAAGTAGTACTGAGACTAGTATTAGTACTAAGACTACTACTACTAGTAGTAGTAGCAGCAATAGTAGTAGTAGAAGTAGTAGGAGTAGAAGTAGAAGTAGCAACGGAAGTTGCAGCTATAGCAATAGTAGAAGTGGTCATAGCTGCTACAACAACAACAGAATTAGGAGTAGCTGTAGTAGGAGCAGGAGTAGTAGTAGTAGTAGTAGCAAGAGTAGGAATAGGGGTAGAGTAGTACAACTATTGCTGCTGGTACTACTACTAATACTGCTCCTACTACTTATGCTTCTACTGCTACTACTACTGTTACGACTACTACTATTACTGCTGTTACTGCTATAACTGCTACTACTCCTTTTACTACTACTACCGCTTCTACTACAACTGCAGTTATTGCTGTTGTTGTTGCTGCTGCTACTACTACTACCACTGCTACTACTTCTATACTAGTACAACTGCTACTACCACTACTAAAACTACTATTACTCCTACTAGTATTACTACTACTGCTACAACTCCTAGTACTACTCATTTTCCAACTACAACACCTACTACAACTCTCACAACCACAACTACTCCTACTAAAGTTGCTACTACTACTACTTCTGTTACCAGTACTACTATTGCTGCTATTATTACTATAATTACTATTACTCCTTTTACTACTAGTACTACTATAACTGCTGCTGCTGCTACTACTACTACTACTACTTCTATTACTAGTACAACTGCTACTACTACTGCTACAACTACTACTAATACTACTATTACTAATACTACTACTACTCATACTACTGTTGCTACAACAACTACTACTACAACAACTACTACCACTACTACTACTGCTAATATAGCTACTGCTGCTGTTACGACTACTATTATTACTAGTACTATTACTACTACTATAATTACTCCTGCTACTACTGCTACTACAACTAGTTCAACTCCTGCTACTGCTACTACTACTGCTACACTTCTTATTGCTACTACTACTCCTACTCCTACTAATAGTACTACAAGTACAATAACTAATACTACTCCTACTGCTATGATGACCTCTACTGCAACTATTATTGTTGTTGCTTCTACAACTGCTACTGCTACTACTACTACTACTAACATTATTAGTACTACAGTTGTGACTACTACTAATACTACTCTTACTCCTGCTCCTACTTCTGTTGCTGCTACTACTACTACTACTACAACTACCTCTACTTCTACTACTACTTCTACTCCAACCCCTACCCCTACTTCTACTCCTACTACAACTACTCCTAACATAGCTACTAATACTACTATTACTAGTAGTAGTACTACTACTACTACTATTACTACTACTACTACTATAACCATTACTGCTGCTGCTACTACTACTTTTATAACAGCTATAACTACTACAGCTACTACTGCTACTGTTGCTGCTACTACTACTACTACTGCTACTACTGCTGCTTCTACAACTTCTGCTACTACTAATACTACTACTAACATTATTAGTACTACAGTTGTGACTACTACTAATACTACTCCTACTCCTACTCCTACTTCTGTTGCTGCTACTACTACTACTACTACTAAAACTACCTCTACTTCTACTACTACTCCTACTCCAACCCCTACCCCTACTTCTACTCCTACTACAACTACTCCTAACGTAGCTACTAATACTACTCTTACTACTAGTACTACTAATACTACTACTATTACTACTACTACTACTATAACTATTACTGCTGCTGCTACTACTACTTTTATAACTACTATAACTACTACCACTACTACTGCTGCTGCTGCTGCTACTACTACTGCTACTATAGCTACTACTACTACACTACTACTCCAACTGCTATTGCAAGTACTACTACTACTCCTATAACTATTACTATTACTATAACAACTGCAACAACTACTACAGCTACTGTTGCTACTGCTACTCCTCTTCCTCCTCCTCCTCCTCCTACTACTACTACTACTTCTATTACTACTACTACTATCACTACTACTACTGCTACAACTACTTCAACAACAGCAACTACTACAAGTACAACAACAACTACTACTACTATTAACACTACCACCATTACAACAACAACTACTACTACCACGACAACAACTACTACTACTGGTATTCCTACTACTATTGCTTCTATTACTACTACAACTACAACTACTAGTCCAACTCCTACTCCTCCTACAACTACTAAACTGTGACTACTACCACTACAACAACAACTACTACTACTACTATCACTTCAACAAATGCTACTCCTCCTCCTACTACTACTACTACTACTACTATTATTACTACTACTACTACTACTACCTCTACTACAACACCTACGTCCACTACAATTACTTCTAATACTGCTACTGCAATTGCTACTACCACACCTACCACCACTACCACGATGACTACTATTACTACTACCACCGCCACCACGAATCCTACTACTAGTAGTAGTACTACTACTTCTATTCTGAATCCTACTACCACTACTACTACTACTACTACTTTCATTTCTAATGCTACTACTACTACTAGTACCACGACTGATACTACTTCTATTGCTATTACTATAACTACTACAACTACTACAGCTAATACTACCACCACTACTACAACTACTGCTACAACTACCACTGCAACTACTACAACTACTAGTATTACTACTACTACTACTTCTACTTCTACTCCCACTCCAACTCCTACTCCTACTACTACTCCCACTACTACTACAACTACTACTACTACTTCAACTACAACTACCACTACTACTACAACAACATCTGCTACAATAGTTACCACTATTACTAAAATGACTACTACTACTACCACTACTACTACTAGTACTATTCCTCCTACTGCCACCACCATGACAACTACTAATACTGCTACTACTGCTACATTACTACTACTACTTGTACTACTACTACCACTACTACTACTCCTACTACTAGTACTGCTACTGCTATTGCCTCAACTACTTCTACTACTGCTCTTACTACCACTAAAGCTACTAGCAATACTACTACTACTGCTGCTACTATTGCGACTACGGCCAATACTACTACTCCTGCTGCTGCTGCTACTATTACTGTTACCACTATAACAACTTCTGCTCCTACTACTATTGCTATTGCTACTATTACTTTTACTACTATTATTGCTGCTACTACTACATCTACTTTTGCCACTATGACTACTGCTGCTACTGCCTCTGCTACAACAACTACAAGTGCTACTGCCACTACTGCTCCATTACCTACTACAACTAATACAACAACAACAACTACTACAATAGCTACAACTATCACTATGACTATGACTACTTCTACCACTATTCCTAGTACTAATCCTACAACAACAACTACTACTACTACTACTGCTACTACTACTACTACTATTGGTACTACTACTCCGACTACTACTACTACTACTACTATTACTACTATTACTACTACTAGTTCCACAACTGCTACTACTACTCCTACTACAACTACAACCACTGCTACTGCTACTACTACTACTACTACACCAACAACTTTTACGATTACTATTAATGCTACTACTAATTCAACTGCGACTACACCTACTAGTACTACGACCACCACCACCACCACCACTACTGCTACTACTACTACTACTACAACTACAACTGCGACAACTCCTACTGCTTCTAATACTAGAATTTCTTCTACCACTACTACTTTTACTACTACTATTACCACCACTGCTACCAGAACAACTACAACTACTACAACTTCTACTACTACCACTAGAACTACACCTACTACTACTACTACTACTACTACTGCTGCTGCTATTACTCCTGTAGCTGCTGCTCCTACGGCTACTACTGCTACTACTTCTGCTACTACTACTTATACTCTTATTTGGTATGCTACTACTACAGCTGCTGCTACTACTGCTACTACTACTGCTACTATTACTACTAATACTGCTACTACTACTACATCTAATACCTATACGACTACTCCTACGAGTACTACCACTACTACTACAACAACAACAACTACTACTACTACTACCACAACTACTACTACTGCTATTGTTACTACTATAGCTACGTTTGTGACTACTGCTAATACTACTACTGCTACTGCAACTACCACTACTACTTCTACAACAACTACTACTGGTGCTTGTACTACTGCTACTATGAGTGGTACTACTACTGCTATTAATACTACTGCTGCTACTACTACTTCCACTACTACTACTACTTCTACAATAACTACTAGTACTACTTCTACTATTTCTACTACTGTTGCTATTACTGGGACTGCTACTATTGCAGCTTCTGCTACTCCTGCTACTACCGCTACTGCTGTTACTACTACTACTACAACTGTAACTGCTGCTACTGCAACTACAATTACCACTTCTACCACTGCTACTACTACTACTGCTACTACTACCACTACTTCTACTACTACTATTATTATTATTACTACTTCTACTACTGCTACTTATGCTTGTACCACTACTACTGATACTACTACTATTTTTGGTACTGCTACTACTATTGCTACTTCTCCGACTTCTACTACCTATAATACTATTCCAACCAGTACTACCACTACTACAACAACAACAACATGAACAACTACTACAACTACTACCAATACATAACTACTACTACTACCACTACTTCTGCTACTACTATGACGAATACCACCACAACTACTACAACTAAAACTACCACTACCACTACTACTACCACTACTACTACTACTACAACTACCACTACTACTACTACCACTACTACTATTTCAACTCCTACCACCACCACCACCACCACAACTACTGTTACTACGAATACTACTACTATTACTACTTCTACCACCACGATTACTACTACTACTTCTACTGCTGCTGCCGCAACTACGACTCCTACCACTACTACTAGAACAACAACAACAACTACTACTACTACTACTACAACTACTACTACTACTCCAACTACTGCTACTACTGCTACTAGTACTACTGCTACTAGTACTACTACTACTACTAATACTACTAATACTACTACTTCTAATACTACTACTACTTCTACTACTACTAACACTATTTATACCACTACTACTGCTACTACTAGAACTACTACTGCTATTACTACTGCTACTACTACTAGTACTACAACTACTTCTACTACTCCTAATACTCCCACTACTACTACTACTACTACTACAACAACTACTAGTACTACTACTACAACAACTACTACTACCACTACTACCACTACCTTTCCTATTATTATTACTATTACTCCCGCTATTACACCTACTAGTACTACTACTACTTCTACTACTACTCTTACCAGTACTACTACTACTACTTTTACTGTTATTATTACTATTACTACTTGTACCACTACTACTACTATTTCTACTATTACGATATCTACTACTACTATAACTACTACTACGCCAACTACTTCTACTATTAGAACTACTCCTACCACTACCACAACCACTACCACTACTACTGCTGCCACTACTACGGCTACTACTACTATTGCTGCTATTACAACAACAACCACTACCACTACTACTACTACTCCTCCTTCTGCTGCTACTACTACTACTGCTATTAGTACAACTATTAGTCCTCCACCAACAACACCTACTGCTCCTTCTACTACTGCTGTTATTATTACAGCAACAACTACTACTACTACTGATGCTGCTGCTGCTGCTACTCCTCCTACTACTATTTCTACTACAATTCGTACTACTACTACTGTTGCTGCTGCTGCTACTACCACTACCACAACTGCTATTACTACTACTAATTCTACCTCTACTACAACAAGTACTACTTCAACTACTACTACTACTCCTGCTACTACTAGTAGGATGACAACTACTACCGCTACAACTACTACTTCTGCTACTACTACAACTAATGCCGATGATGTTGCTACTCCGACTACTACAACTACGACTACTACAACAACAACAACTACAGCTACTACTGCTACTGCTAGAACTACTCCTGCTACTACTACTCTTGCTTCTACTACTAATAGTACTACCATTACTACAAGTACTAGTAATGCTACTACTACTACTATGACTACTACTACTACTACTACTGTTACTACTTCTAGTGCTTCTCCAACCTCTACTACCACCACTGCAATAAACCCTACTACTTTTACTACAACTACTACTACCACTACTACCACCGCTACTACTACTGCTACTACTATTGCTACTACAAATACTACAACTACTACTGGCATGACTACGACAGCTACTACTACTACTCCTCCAGCTCCGGCAACTACTACTACCAATACAACAACTATTGCAACTACTACTCCTACTACCACCACTAAAATTACTGCTTCCAACTACTTCTATTGCTATTACTTCTACTACTACTGCAACAACTACCACTACTAGTACTACTACTGCAACTCCTACAACTACTATTACAACAGCAACAACTACTACTACTACTCCTAATACTTTTACTATTACCACTACTACTACTACAACTACAGCTACTACACCTACTAGTACTGCTATTACTACTACTACTACTACTACTTGTACTATTATTAAGACTACTACTACTACAATTACTACTCCCACTACTTCTACTACAACTACAACTACTACTACTACTAATACAACTACCGCACCTACTAGTACTACAACTTCTACTACTAATACAACTACTACTACTCCTACTCCTTCTGATATTACTACTTCCACTACTACTACTACTTCTACTACTGCTATTACCAACATCACTACTACTACTACTGCTCCAACTTCTATAACTTCTACTACTACTGCTCCTCCTCCTACTGCTTCTACAACTACTTCTGCGATTGCTACTATTAGTACTACCAGCACTCCTACTCTATTGCTAGTACTTCAGTCGCTACTACTACTACTACTATTCTTACTGTTATTTTCAGCACTACTGCTGCTACTACTACCATTACTGCTACTATTACGACTTCTACTACCTATACTACTACTCCTACAAGAACTAACACCACAACAACTACTACTACAACAACAACAACAACAACAACTACCACTACTACTACTACTCCTACTACCCCTACTGCTACTACTACTACAACAACAACTACTACTACTACACCTCGCAATACTACTACTATTACTACAACTATTCCTACTACTACTACTACTACAACAACAACAACAACTACGACTATTACTACTACCATTACTATGACTTCTACTACTACTACAACTACTCCTACCTCTACTATTACAACAACAAGAAGTACTACTATTCTACTATTACTCTTGTCGGTGTTACCACTACTACTGCAACTAACACTACTACCACTACAACTAATTTTACTACTAGCACTACCACTTCTACTGATATTACTACTACTTTCACTACTACTACTACTACTGCTTTTACTGCTGTTACTACTACCACAACTTTGACAACTAATACTACTACAACTACTACTCCTAATACTACAACTTCTACTGCTACTACTGCTGATGCTGCTGCTACTTTGACTGCAACTCCAAATACTATTAATATTACTACTACTACAACAACAACAACTACTACTAATACACTTGCACCAACTACTACAATGACTACTACAACTACTACTACCACTACTACTACTATTGCTTCTATGACATCAACCACTACTTCGACTGCTAACTACCACAACTTCTACCACTACTTCCACCACCACCACTACTACTACTAATTCTACTACTACTTCGCCTAATACTACCACAACTGCGGCTATAACTACTGCTTCGATAGCTACAACTACAATAACTCCAACTACTTTTACTATTACTACTACTATTATAGCTGCTACTGCTGCTACTACTACTACTAATACAACTACAACACCTACCAGTACTACAACTTCTGCTACTAATACACTATTACTACTCCTACTCCCTCTAATATTATTACTTCCACTACTACTACTACACCTACTACTGCTATTACCAACACCATTACTACTATCGATGCTCTAACTTCTACAACTTCTAGTACTACTACCACCACCACCACCACTACTACTAATAAGATTGTCGTTGCTACTTCTGCTCCTATAGCTACTACTACGACTATGACTACTAGTACTACAAGTACTCCTACTGCTATTGCTAGTATTACAGTCGCTACTACTACTACTATTGTTGTTGCTGCTATTTCTAGCACTACTACTACTACTACTACTGCTACTATTACTACTTCTACTACCTATACTACTACTCCTACAAGTACTACCACCACAACTACTACAACAACAACAACAACTACTACTACTACTACTACTACTAATACTACTACTGCCACTATTACAGCTACTACTGCTACTCCTACTACCCCTACTGCTACTACTACGACAACTACTGTTACTACCACACCTCGTAATACTACTACTATTACTACAACTATTACTACTACTACAACTACTAGTACTATGACTTCTCCTACTACTACAACTACTCCTACATCTACTATTACAACAACAACAAGTACTACTACTATACTACTACTCTTGCAGGTACTACCACTACTACTGCAACTAATACTTCTACCACTACAACCACTACTACTACTAACACTACTACTTCTACTATTACTACTACTTTTACAATAACTACTACTAGTACCACAACTTCTACTACTAGTTCTACTGTTGTTGCTGCTACTACTACTACTACTACCACAACTATGACAACTAATGCAACTACTACTACTGCTACTACTACTACTACTACTCTTAATACTACAACTACTACTACTACTGCTGTTGTTCCTACTCTGACTACAACTCCAAATACTAATAATATTACTATTACTACTACTACAACAACCTCAACAACTACTACTATAACTACACTTGCTCCAACTACTACTATGACTACTACAACTACTACTACCACTACTACTACTACTATTGCTTCTATGACATCAACCACTACTTCGATTGCTAACTACCACAATTGCTACCACTACTTCCACTACCACTACTACAACTACAACTACTACTACTACTTGTACTACTAATACTACTACTACTTCGCCTAATACTACCACGAATGCTACTATTACTACTACTTCGACAGCTACAACTACTACTACTCCAACTACTTTTACTATTACTACTACTATTACTACTGCTACTACTATTACACCTACTAATCCTACTACCACTACTATTGCTACTACTTCTTCTACTACTATTACTACTATTCCTACGCCTTCTAATATTACTCCTACTACTTCTACTACTTCTGTTAACACCCCTACTACAGTTACTACTACTACTACAACTTCTACTACTACTGCTACTACTACTCAGACTACTACTACTACTACTACTACTACTACTACTACTACTACTACTACTACTACTACTACTACTACTACTACTACTACTACTACTACTACAGCTGCTGCTACAGTTGTGACTGCTACTACTACAACTACTTCTGCTATTGTTGCCACTAGCGCTACAACTGCTATAACTACTACTGATATTACAGCTGCTGGTGTTGCTACTATTGTTGCAACTACAGGAACTACAACTGCCACTTCCCCTTCTTGGACAACTTCTTCTACTATTACTCCTATTTCTACTACTAGTACTAGTACTACTACTACTACTACTACTACTACTAGTCCTTCTGCTGCTACTGCTACTACTATAATTAGTACTACTACTATGGCTACAACTACTACTACTACTACTGCTACTACTTCCAATACTTCTACTTCCACAATTCCCACCCCTAATATTACTGCTACTACTTCTACTATTACTACTACTATGTTGATGGCTACTACTACTTTTGCAAGTGTTGCTACTAGTGCTACTGCTACTCCTACTCCTACTATTACTACTGCTACTACTACTACAATAACTACAACTATTACTACTACTGCTACTACAACCACTACTACTACCACTACTTTTACTACTACCACTACTAATACTACTTCTGCTACTTCTGCTACTGCTACGGCTATTACTACTACAACTGCTACTACTGCTACTGCTACTACTCCTACTACAACTACAACTGCCACTGTATCTACTATTGCTACTACCATTGCTACTATTGCTACAACTGCTACTTCCACTTCTACCGATACTACTACTGTTTCCACAACTACTGTCACTACTACTAGCATAACTACTACTACTATGGCTACTAACACTACTACCACTACTTCTACTACTGCTGCTATTGTTGGTGCTACTACTACAACTCCTACGTTGCTGCTGTTGTTGCTGCTTCTACTACAACTTCTACTGCTACTACGACTTTGGCTACTACTACTTCTACTGCTTCTACTACTACTTCTCCTACTTTGACTACTACTATTTTTGCTACTAGTATAATTGCTACTACTACTACTACTTTTGCTACTACTACTACTGCTACTACTATCGTAGCTACGGGCACTATTATTGCTACTACTACTGCTACTAATACTACTATCATGGCTACTAATACTTTTAGTACTCATTTGACCACTACTGCCACTACTGGTACTACTACTTCTACTACTACTACATTAATTACTACAACTACTACTACTGCTACAACTACTACTAAGACTTCTTCTACTACTACTGCTACTTCTACTACTGCTACTACTACAGCTACCACTAGTCCAACTACTACTACTCCTATTAATACTACTCCAACTCCTTCTACTACTACTACTACTACTACTACTACTAATAATAATAATAATAATAATAATAATAATAATACTATAACCACAACTGCAACTAATGCTGCTATTGCGACAACTACAACAACTACTATTATTACTATTGTAACTGCTATTGCTACGACTACAACAACAACTACTACTTCACCTACTACTACTACTACTGCTAGTACTACATCTGCCACTACTACTGCTACTACTTCTACTACTACCACTACTAGAACTATGGGTACTACTTTTGCTCCTACTACTACTCTACTACTACGGCTACTACTACCACTGCTACTACTGCTACTATGACTACTGCCATTGCAGCTACTGCTTCTACTACAATTATAACAACAACAACAACTACTACTACTTTTGTTGTTGTTGCTACTACTACAACTATGACTACTATAACTACTCTACTATGGCTACTATTACTACTACTGTAGCTACTACTACTGCTACTACTTCTACTACTTCTCCTACTGATACTACTTTTACCACTACTATTATAGCATCTACAACTACTAGTACTTCTACTATAACTACTATTAGTATAACTACTGCTACATCTTTAGCTACAACTACTACTTATACTACTACTGCTACTAGTATTGTTACTAATACTAATACTACTGCTACAACTATTGCTTCGACTGCTACTACAGCTTCTACTACTACTACGGCTTCAAATGCTACTCCTACTGCTATGACTGCTACTACAACTACTACTATTACTACTACTACTACTACTATTACTATTACTAGTACTATACTGCTACTACTGCTGCTGCTACTACTATTGCTTCTACTATTTCTACTACTGCTACTACGAATATTGCTACTACTACTACTGCTGTTGCTGCTAGTTTTGCTATAACTACTACTACTACAATTACTATTATTGGTACAACTATTATAGCAATCGTAGCAATACTTGTAGTAATAGTAGTGGCATTTGTAGTAGCAGGAATAGCAATAGCAGCAGTAGTGGTACCAACAGTACTAGAGGCAGTAGATGTAGCAGTAGAAGTAGTAACAGTAGTAGTAGTATTAGTAGTAGTAGTAATAGTAGTAGTTGTAGATGTAGCAGCAGTTGTAGTCATAGTTGAATTTTTAGTAGTAGCAGCAGTAGTAGTCGTAATTGTGGTAGTAGTAGCAGTAGTAGCAGCCGTAGTAGTAGTAGTAGTAGTAGTAGTAGTAGTAGTAGTAGTAGTAGTAGTAGTAGTAGTATTAGTCGTAGCTGTAGTAGTTGTTGTTGTAGTAGGAGGAGTAGTAGCTGTAATAGTAGAAGCAACATTAGTAGTTGTAGTAGTAGTAGAAGTAGCATTAGTAGTAGTAGTCATAGCAGTAGTAGTAGCAGTAGCTATAGTAGTATGAGAAGTAGTTGGAGTAGCGATAGTAGTTATAGTAGTAGTAGTAGTAGTTGTAGTAGTAGTAGTAATAGTAGTAGCAGTTGTTGTAATAGTTGTAGTCGTAGCAATAGTAGTACCAGCGATGGCGGCGGCAGCAACAGCAATTGTAGTAGTAGTAGTTGTACTAGCAGTAGCATTTGTTGTAGCAATAGTAGTTATTGTAGGTGCAGTAGTAGTAGTAGCTATAGGAGCAGTAGAAGTAGTAGTACTAATAGTGGTATTAGTAGTAGTAGTAGTAGTCATGGTAGTAGTAGTGGTCGTTGTGGTAGTTGTAGTAGTAGGAGTAGTAGCAGTAGTGGTAGTTATTGTTGTTGTAAAAGAAGTAGTAGCCGTAGGAGTAGTTGTTGCAAAAGTAGTAGAAGTAGGGGAAGTAGAAGTAACAGTTGTAGCAATAGTAGTAGTTGTAGCAATGATAGTAGTGGTAGAAGGGGTAGTTTTATTAGTAGTAGTAGTAGTATTAGAAGTAACAGAAGTAGTAGTTGTAGTATTAATAGTAGTAGCTATAGTAGTAGCTGTAGTAGTAGCGGTATTAGTTGTAGTAGTTGTAGAGGCAGAAGTAGTAATACCAGTAGTAATAGTAGTAGTAATAGTAGTAGTACAAGTTGTAGAAGCCGTAGTAGCAGCAACAGCAGTGGGAGTAGTAGTAATAGCAGGAGCAGCAGTAGCAATAGTAGTAGTATTACCAGTAGAAGTAGTAATAGTAGTAGCAGTAGCAGTAATAGTGGTACAAGTAGTACTAGAAGTAGTATTACTCATAGTAACATTTGTTGTAGTAGTAGTAGTACTTGTCGTACTTGTATTAGCAGCAGTAGTAGCAGTTATAGTAGTAGTAGCAGTAGTTGTAGGAGCAGCAACAACATTAGTAGTAGTAGGAGTAGTCCTAATAGTAGTAGTAGTTGGAGCAGCAATACTAATAGTACTACTAGTAGGAGTAGTAGTAGTAGTAGTAGTAGTAGTAGTAGCCATAGTGGTAGATGTAGTTATAGTAGTAGTAGTGATAGCACTAGCAATAGCACTAGTAGTAGTAGCAGCAACAACGATAGTAGTACTAGTAGTAGTAGTACTAGGAGTTGCAGCAACCGCCATAATTGTAGTAGTAGTACTAATGCTAGTAGTAGTAGCAAGAATAGTAGTAGCAGTAGTAGTAGTAGTTGTAGCAATGGTACAGTCGTAGTAATTGCAGTAGTGGTAGTGTCAGTAGTAACAGTTGTCATAGAGTAATAGTGGTAGTGATAGTAGTATTAGCAAAAGTAGTAGTAGTGGTACTAGTAGTAGTTGTTGTTGTTGTAGTAGCAGTAGCAGCATTTTTTATAGTGAAAGTGGTAGCAGTAGTTGTAGTTGTAGTACTAGTGGTAGTAGTGTTAGGAGCAGCAACAACATGAGTAGTAGTAGTAGTACTAATAGCAGTAGTTGTAGTAGCAGCAATAGTAGCACTAGTAGTAGTAGCAGTAGGAGTAGTAGTAGCAGTAGTAGTAGCCATAGTAGTCCTTGTAGCTATAGTAGTAGTAGTAGTAGCATTAGCAATAGCACTAGCAGTAGTAGTAGCAGCAGTGATAGTGGTACTAGTAGTATTAGTAGTAGCAGTAGTGGTAGTAGTAGAAACAATAATAGTAGTAGTAGTTGTAGTAGCAGTAGTGGTAGTAGTAGCAGTAGTAGTAGGAGTAGCAGCAATAGTTGTAGTAGTAGTACCAGCTGTAGAAGTAGAAATAGTAGTAGTAGTAGTTGCAACAGTGGTAATGTCAGTAGTAATAGTAGTAGTAGCTGGAATGGTAGTAGTAGCAGTAGTATTGTCATAAGTAGTAGTTGCAGTAGCAACAGTAGTAGTAGTAGTAGTATTACTATAAGTAGTAGTTGTATAAGTTGTAGCATCAGTAACAGAAATAGCCATTGTAGTAGTAGCAACAGTAGTAGTAGTAACAATAGTTGTGGCAGTACCCGCAGCAGTAGTAGTTATGGCAACAATAGTAGCAGTAGTAGTAGCCATAGCTGTAGTAGCAGTAGTAGTAGTAGTAGTAGCTATAATAGTAGAAGCAGCTGGAGTAGCAGTAGTAGTAGTAGTCGCAGTAGTAATAAAAGCAGCAGTAGCAGGAAAAGCCGTAGTAGTAGTAGCAATAGGAGTAGTAGTAGTAGTAGTAGTAAGAGAAGTAGTTTGAGTAGCAGCAGTAGCAACAATAGTAGTAGTAGCAGTAGTAGTTGTTGTTGTTGTGGTACTACTAGTAGTAGCCAATAGCAGTAGTTAAAGTTGTAGGAGAAGTAGTAGTAGTAGTAATAGAAGTTGTAGTTGTAGGAGAAGTAGTAGTAGTAGTTGTTGTTGTAGTAGTAATAGTAGTATTTGTAGTAGTATCACTAATTTTAGCGATTACAGTAATAGTAGAATTAGTAGCAGTAGCTGTATAAGCAGCATTAGCAGCAGTAGTAGTAATAGTAGTAGTAGAAGTAGTAGTAGAAGTAGTAGTAGAAGTAGTAGTTGTTGTAGAAGTAATTGTAGTGTCAGTATCAGCAGTAGAAATTGTTGCAATAGTAGTAGTAGCAATAGAAGCAGTAGTCGTGGAAGTAGTAGCAGTAGTAACAGTAGTAGTGGATGTAGTACCACTAGTAGCCGTAATAGTAGCAACAGTAGCAGTAGCAGTGGTTCTAGAAGCAATAGTAGTAGCAATTGTGTTAGTAGTAGCAAAAGCAGAATTACTACTACTACTCCTACTACTTGTGCTACTACTACTACTATTGCTATGCAACTACTACTACAACTTCCCCGACTCCTACTACAACTACTACCACTTCAACGGTTACTGCTACTGTTATTACTGCTTCTATACCTATTCCTACTCATGTTACTGCTACTACTCCTACTCCTACTACCGCTACTCCTAATCCTATTGTCATTGTAGCAGCTACGACAACATCTACTGTTGCTACTGTTCCTGCTGCCGCTACTACTTCCATTTCTACTCCTACTACTACCAATACTGCTACTACTAGTTTTACTACTACTAGTCATAAAACTACTACCACTACTACTACTACAACTACAACTACAATTGCTACTACTACTAGGAATACAACTACGCTACTTCTTCTACTACTAATACTAGTACAATTACAACTACTTCTATGACTACTAATACTACTACTCCTACTTTTGTTACTAGCCCTACTCCTACTCCAACTCCAACTACCATTACTACTACTACTACTATGACTACAACTCCTAGTCCAACTCATACTCCTACTACTACCACTACTAATACTAAATTACTAGTACTGCTCCTACTGCTGTCCCTACAACAACTACTACTACAACTACAACTACTAATACTACTAATACTACTATTGCAACTACTACTGCTACTACAACTACAACAATAACTACAACTATTGCTCCTACTGCTACTGCTGCTATTACTACTATAATAACAACAACTATTACTACTAATACTGCTACAACTACAGCTGTTACTACAACAACAAAAACTACTTCTACTACTACAGCAGCAGCTACTGCTACTAATACTTTTATTACTACAACTAGTACTACTATTACTACTACAACAACTACTACTAGTATTACTAAAATTACAACCGCTACAACCTATTTTAGTACTACTACTACTATTACTACTACTACTACTACTACTTTTACCACTGCTATTACTTTTACTACTGCTGCTAATGCTTGTACTCTCACTACTACTACTACGTTGCAACTACTGCTGTTGCAACTACTGCTACTACGGCTACTACTACTACTACTACTATAATTACCACCACTACTTCTACTACTACCACTACTGCTTCTACTGCTACAACTACTACCACAACACCTATTACTGCTACTAATACTACTACTACATCTACTACTACTACAACTATTAGTACTACTCCTATGACTGCTAGTATTACAACTGCTACTGCTACTACTACTAATGCTCCTACAACTACTGTTACTACAACTACGACTAATGCTATTAATACTGCTATTAATGCTCCTACAACTACTGCTATAGCCACCACCACCACTACTACCACTACAACTGCTGCAACTACTGCTACTACTACTACTACTACTACTACTGATACTACTACCACTACTACTTCTCCTACTGCTATTGCTACTGCTACTACTTCTTCTACTATTACGAATGTAACTCCTACTAAAGCAACTGCGGTTGCCACTACTGCTGCTACGACTATTACTACTACTACTATCACTACTACTAGTATGACTACTGCTACTACAACTCTACTGCTATTACTAGTACTACGACTACTACTACTATTGCTACAACTGCTACTACTACCACCACTGTTACTATGACTACTACTGCAACTTTTGCTATCACTACTACGAATGCTACCACTATCACAACTACTATTAATACTACTACTACTACAACTACTACTACTGCTACAACAACTACTACATTACGAATTGCTACAACTGCTACTACTACTTCGACAACCTCTACTGCTACAACATTACGAATACTGCTTCTACTAGTAGTACTACTATAACAACTACTACTACCACCACTACTACTGCTACTACTATTACAACTACTGCTACAACTACTAATACTACTACAACTGCTGCTACTACCACTACTGCTATTGCTACTGCCACCACGGCTACCAATACTACTACTACAACTACTACTACCGCTACAACGATAACTGCTACCGCTACTATTACTGCTACTACAACTACGACCATAGCCGTTGTCACAATTTCTGCAACAACTATCATAGTTGCTGCTACTACTACTATTGCTGCTACCACTACCACACTACTACAACTGCTACTACTAATACTACTACTGCAACAACTATAAGTTCTATTACTATTACTACTACTACTGCTACTCTAGCTAATACTACACTTACCACTGTTACAACTACTACGACTAGCATTACTGCTATGGCTACTACTAGTACTACTACTTGTACGACTACTATTACTTCTATTACTATTCCCACTACTGCAAATACGGCTACTACTGCTACTACAGCCAATACAATTACTACTATTAAAACAACAACAACAACTACTACGACCAAGGCTACTACTACTATTGCCACAACTACTATTACCACTGCCACTACTACTACTGCTACTCCAACTATTACTACTACTGCTATTCCAACTATTACTACTACTGCTACTACTACAACTATAACTACAACTACTACCTCTACTATTATTTCTATTTGTACTACTACAACTAGTCCTACTACTACTTCTACAAGCTCAACTACAATTACTACTACTACTACAGCTACTTCAACTACTGCTACTGCGACTACTGCTACTACCGCTACCGCTACTTCGACTGCTACAACTGCTGCAACTACTTGTACAATTACTACTACAACTACTACTACATCTACCGCTATCGCTACTACTGCTACTGTTGCTACAACAAATACTACTACTGCTACAACAACGATAATTACTGTTGCTTCTACTACTAGTATTGGTACTACTACTACTACGACTACTCCTACCACAACCACTATTACAACTACTGCTACTATTAATGCTACTATTACAACAACAAATACTAATGCTACTACTACTACTAGTACCACTATTACTGCTATTTCTACTACTATTTCTACTACTGTTTCTACTACTACTACTACTGCTACTACTACTACCATGCCTATGACTACTACTATCTTTACTACTACTTCTCCTATTACCATTACTACTGCTACTAATACTCCAACTATAACTACTGCTACTACTAGTTTTAATTCTACTACTTCTACTACTACTACTACCACAACTACAACTATTACTGCTACAGCTACCACCACTACTACAAATACTGCTACCAGCACTTCGACTACTACTACTACTACTACAATTACTACTATACTACTACTACTACTATAACCACTACTACTCCTACTACTACTATTGCTACAACTACTACTTTGACTCCAACTAATACTGTTGCTGCTACTACTATTACTATTGCTATGAGCATTATTACTATTACTTCTATTACTAGAAGACAACAACTACTACTACTACAGCTACTATTACTTCTTCTACTACTACTACTAGTACTACTACTACTTCCACCTCTTCCACTGCTATTACTACTACTACTACTACTACTACTACTACTACTTTAACTACTACTACTTCTACTTCTACTTCGACTACTATAACTACTACTACTACTACTGCTACTACTGCTACTATGGCTGCTACTGCTACCACTACTTAGACTGCTATAACTGCTGCTATAGCTACTACGATTACTACTACATCTACTACAATAGCTACTTCTGCTACTGTTCCTGCTTCTGCTACAACTTCTACTACTCCTACTACTACTATGACTACTATTACTGCAGCTACTACTACTACTACTACAACTACTACTACTACTGCTACCAAAACTACTACTACTTTTATTACTACTACTACTACCACTACTACTGCTGCTAGTAGTACAACTACTGCTACTGTTACAGTTGAGGCTACTAGTCCTACTCCTACTACAACTAGTACTGCTACTACCACTTCTATTAGTTCAACTACTACAACTAGTGCTGCTGCTGTTGCTACTATTACTACTACTACTACTCCTCCTCCGCCTACTGCAGCTGCTACTACTGCTACTGGTGGTGCTGTTGCTATTACTACTACTACTACTATGACAACTATGACTTCTACTGCTACTACTACTACTCCTAATATTATAACTACTACTATAGCTGCCACTACTACAAATACAATGACAACTGCTACTACAACTACTATAACTATTGCTACTACTACATTTACTACTACCTCTACTATTGTTGCTACTATTGCTAATACAGATACCATTGGTACTACTCCTGCTGCTGCTGCTGCTACTACTACTTCTATTGCTACTATAGCGTCTACCACTACTACTAATTCTCCGAGTACTACTATTGCTGCTATTGCTATTACTACTACAGCTACTACTACTGCTACCACAACTAATACTTCAACTACTAATACTACTACTACTACTACGATACTACTACTACTACTACTGTGATAGCTACTACCAATACTACTACCCCAACTACTAAAACTACTACTACTACTACTGCTTCTGCTGCTGCTGCTGCTACTACTACTGTTGCAACTATTGCTACTACTAATTTTATTGCTACTACTATTGCTATTGCTACAAACGCTACTACTACTATTATAGCGGCTACTCTTACTACTGCTACTACTATTTTGGCAACTACTACTTTTACTACAACTGCTACTATGACTACTTCTGCTACTAGTGCTACTATTACTAGTACGCCTTATACAACTACGAGTACTACCACTATAGCTATAGCTACCGCTACTACTACTGCTGCTACGGCTACTACTACTACTGCTACTACAACTATTACTACTACTGCTACTACTACTCCTACTATGTAACTGCTACTGCTACAACTACTGCTACTACTGCTACTCCTACTATTACTATTGCTTCTATTATTGCTCCTACAACTGCTCCTACTACTACTACATCTACTACTAATACAACTACTACTGCTCCTACTACCACTACTACGATTATTTTTACAAATAATACTCCTACTACTACTGCTACTACTACTACTTCAACTATTGCAACTTCAATTGCTACTCCTACTACTAATTCTACTACTCTTGCTACTACTTCTACTAGTCATACTACCACTGCGACGACTGCAACTGCTACTACTATGACAGCAACTACAACAACTAATACCATTACTGCTCCAACTGCTACTCTAACTAATACTGCTACTACTACTACTAATACTTCTCCTAATACTACTACTACTGCACCCATGACTACGACTACTGATACTCCTATCACAATTGCTACTACAGATACTGCTCCTACTACTGCTAGTACTGCTACTCCTAAAACAACTACTACTGCTCATACTATTACTACTTCTACTACTACTACAACTACTACAAGAGCTACAACTGCGCTAACTGTTACTACCAATGTGACTACTACAACAACTACTCCTAGTATCGGGCTACCATAGTTACGGTTACTACAACTGCTACTACTACTGCTACTACTTCTATAACTTCTATGACTGCTATGACTACAACTACTAATACAACTATTAATACAACTATTAGTACTACTACTACTACCACTACTACTACTACTGCTATAACTACTACCACTACTACTTTTTGTAACACTACTCCTGCTGATAGTCCTCCTCATAATACTACTACTACAGCTATTTCTCCTACTACAACTACTTTTGCTACTAGAACTACTACTACCGATACTCTACTCCTCCTCCTCCTACTACAACTACTTCTGCCGTCGCTACAATAGCTACTACTAGTACTGCAACTACTACAACTTCTACTACTACTGTTGCTGCTGCTACTACTATTGCTACTACTAATACTGCTACAACTACTCCTAAATCTACTTCTACTACAACTCTTACTACTATTACTACTAGTTCAACTACTACTACTTCTCCTACTACTATTGCAACTGCTACTCCGATATCTACTATTTCTACTGTTGCTATTATTTCTACTACTACTATAACTACTACAATGACTACTATTACTAATACTAACATTATTGCTACTATCATTGCTCCTGCTTCTACTACTACTACTACAATGGCTACTGAAACTACTACTGCTACCACTACTATGACTACTGCTATTGCTACTTCCCCGATTACTAGTGCTACTGCTGCTACTACTACCACTAGTACTGTGACTACGACTACAACTACTGCTACTACTACCACTACTACAATCACTACTACTACCACTACTATTACCGCTACTACTACCACTACTAGTACTTTTACTACTATTGCTACTACTTCTGCTACTACTAATACTACCGCTACTACTACCACTTCTACAACAACTACTACAAATACTACTACTTTTTCTACTAGTAGTAGCAGTAGTCTTAGTAGCCGCAACAGCTATAGTAGTAGCAACAACTGCTGGAGTACTAGTTGTAGTGTAGTAGAAGTAGCAGTAGAAGCTTTAAGAGCAGCTATGTGGCAAAAATAGTAGCTATAGTTCAAGATGTAGTAGTAGTAGCAGCACGACCAATAACTGCAGCAGCAATAGTAGTAATTGTACTACTACTAGTAATAGTACTAGTAGTAGTACTACTAGTAGTAGTAGTAGTAGTAATAGTAGTAGTAAGAGCAACAAAAAATAGTAGTAGTAGTAATCGTAGTCATAGACACAGTGGTAATGGTGGTAGTAGTAGTAGGAGTAGTGGGATTAGTAGCTGTAGAAGTAGTAGCAGAAGTAGTAGTAGAAGTTACACCCGCAGTAACAATAGTAATAGTATCAGTAGTAGTAGGATGAGTAGTAGTAGCAGTGGAAGTAGTAATAGAGGTAGTTGTAGCAACAGTATTAGTATCAGTAGCAGCAGCAGTAGTAGTAGTAGTAGCATTAGTAGCAGTTGTAGAAGTAGTCGTAGTAATAGCAGCATCAGTAGTTGTTGTTGTAGTAGCTGAAGTTGTACTTGTAATAGCAGTAGCAGCAGTAGTAGTAGCAATGGGAGTGTTAGGTGTAGTAGAAGTGCTTGGAATAGTAGTAGTAATAGGAGCTGTAGTACTAGTAATAGTAGTAGTAGTAGCAGTAGAAGTTGGTGTAATAGTAGTTTCAGTAGTGGTAGTAGTAGTAGTAGTAATAGCATTATTATTAGTAGTATTAGTAGTAGTGGGAATAATTGTAGCAGAGTATTAGTAGAAGTGGTAGCAGTAGTAGTAGCAGCAGTAGTAGTAGCAACAATAGCTGTAATAGTAATAGCAGTATTTGTAGTACTAGCAGTAGTAGTGGTATTAGAAGTAGTAATAGCATTCGAAGTAGTAGTAGTAGCAGTAACAGTAGTAGTCGAAGTAATGGCGGTAGCATTAGTAGCAGTAGTAGTAGTGATTATAGTAGTAATTGTCGTAGCAGTTGTAGAAGTGGTTGTAGTAGTCATAGTAGTAGTAATAGCAGTAGCGATGGTTGTAGTAGTCATAGTAGTAGTAATAGCAGCAGCGGTAGTTGTAGCAGTAACAACAATAATAGTAGGAGGAGATGGAGTAGTAGTTGTTGTTATCATTATTTTAGGAGAGGTAGTAGTAGGAGTAGTAGTAGTAGTATTTGTAGCAATATCACTAGTATTAGCAATTGCAGTAGTAGTAGTAATAGAAGTAGCTACATAAGCAGTAGTAGCAATAGTGGTAGTAATAGTAGTAGTAGAAGTAGTAGTCGTAGCAGTAATAGTAGTTGTAGAAGTAATAGTAGAGTCAGTAATCACAGTAGCAATTGTTGCAGTAGTAGCAGCAATAGTAGAAATTGTCATAGAAGTAGTAGCTGTAGTAACAGTAGTAGCGGAAGTAGTGGTAGTAGTAGCTGTAATTGTAGCAATAGTAGTAGTAGCGGAAGTAGCAGCAACAACAGTAGTAGTAGTACTAGTAGATGTAGTAGTAGTAGTAGTAGAAGTAGCAGTAGTAGTAGTAGCCGTCGTAACAGAAGTTGTAGTAGTTGTAGTAGTACTAGCAGTAGTAATAAAAGTAGTAGTAGCAGCAGTAGTAGCAGTTGGAGAATCAGTAGTAGTTGCCCCAGTAGTAGAAGCAGAAGTTGTAGTAGTATGAGAAGTAGTTGGGGTAGCACTAGTAGTAGTAGAAGTAGTAGTAGTAGCAATAGTAGCAATAGTTGTAGTTGTGGTAGTAAAAGTATTAGCTGTAGTAGTATTAGTGGTAGTCATAGTTGTAGTACAAGCAGTAGCAGTAGTAGAAGTAGTAGTAGTAGTAGCAGTAGTAGCAGTAGTATGAGTTGTACGAGAAGTAGTAGTAGTAGTAGTTGTAGTTGTAGGAGAAGTAGTGGTAGTTATTATTGTTGTTGTAGTTGTTGTTGCTGTAGAAGTAGTTGTAGAAGTCGTACTATTAGTAGCTGTAGTAGTAATAGTAGTAGTAGTGGTAGTAGTAGTAGTAGTGGCAGTAGTAGTTGTAGTAGCAAGAAAAGTAGTAGTAGTAGAAGCAAAATTAGCTATAGTAGCACTAGCAGTTGTAATTGCGATTATAATAGTAGCCGTAGCATTAGCAGCAGTAGTAGAAGGAATAGTAGTAGTAGAAGTAGTAGTTATTGTAGTTAGTGGTAGTCGTAGAAGTAGTAGAAGTAGTAGTAGTAGTAGTAGTTGTAGTAGTAGGAGTAGTAGTTAGTAGTAGTAGTACTCTTAGAAGTAGTAGTAACCCTAGCTCTAGTAGCTGAAGTTGTAGCAGAAGTACTAGTGGTAGTCACAGAAGAAGTAGTTGTGATAGTAATAGCAATTACAGTAGTAGCAATAGCAACTGTAGTAGTAGTAGTAGTAGCAGTAGTAGTAGAATTAGTGGAAATAGCAGTAATTATAGCAATTGTAATAATAGTAGTAGTAGTAGTGGTCGTTGTAGGAATAGTAGAAGTAGTAGCGGCACTCGTAACCATAGTAGTAGTCGCAGCAGCAGTCTTAGCTGTAGCAGCAGCAACAGCAGTCTTAGCTATAGTAGCAACAGTAGTAGTAGTAATAGTTGCAGTAGCAGCAGTGGTAGTTGTACTACTACTAGTAGCACAAGTAGTAGCACAAGTCTAGTAAGTAGTAGTAGGAGTAGTTATAGTTAGTAGGTAAGTAAGTGAGTAGTAGTAGTAGTAGTAGTAGTAGTAGTAGTAGTGTAGTAGTAGTATAGTAGTGTAGTGGGGTAGTGGGTAGTGGTAGTATAGTAGTGGTAGTGGGCAGAAAACAGTGGAAGTTTGTATGTAGCCCTGCCTTAGCGGTAATAGTAGTACTAGGTTTTGTTAAGTATTAGTTTCCCCAGTAGGAAGGAAGTAGTACTAGTAGTAGTAGTGGTTGTGTGTTTGTTTTTTGTTTGTAGGTAGAAGCGCAGTAGAAGTAGTAGTGAGCACTAGTGGTGAGCGGAAGAAGTTGGTAGTAGTTTGTTATTGTAGGAGAAGTGGGGGGTTGGTGGTGGGTAGTAGTAGTATAGCCATATTAGTAAGAGTTGTTTGTAGTTGTGGTAGCACCCAGTGGTAAGTTAATAGTTAAGTAGTAGCAGGAGTAGTAGTAAGAGTATTTGTAGTAGTAAGTAGGTATAATAGAAGTAAGTAGAAGAGAATAGTAGTAATAGTTTAAATAGTTTTGTAGTAGTTAATAGTAGTAGTAAATAGTAGTAAAGTTAGTTGTTGGGTTTTGGTTTGTAAGGAGTAGTGTAATAGTAGTATTAAAGTATTAGTAGTAGCAGTTGTTGTAATCTTAGTAGTAGTAGTAGCAGTAGTACTATTAGTAGTAGTAGTTGTAGTAGTAATTGTGGTAGCACTAGCTATACTAGCTGCTGCAACAGCAGCAGTAGTAGCAGTAGTATAAGTAGTAGTAGATGTCGTAGTAGCAGTAGTAGTAGTAGAAGTAGTTCTGGTAGTAGTAGCAGTAGTAGTGCTAGTAGTAATCAGAGTAGTGGTAGCAATTGTAGTTGTAGTAGTAGCAGTAGTAATTGTACTAGCAGTAATAGTAGTAGTAGTGGTGTTAGTAGTAGTAGTAGTCAATGTAGTAGCAGAACTAGTAGAAGTGGTCGTAGATAGTAGTAGCTGTAGTGGTAGTTGTAGTTGCAGTAGCAGTAGTAGTGGCAATAGTAATATTTGTTGTTGTAGTAGTAGCAGCAAAAGTATTAGTATTAGTATTAGTAGTAGGAGATGGAGAAGTAGAAGCAACTGTAGTAGTAGTAGCAGTTGTCGCAGCAGCTGCAGTAGTAGTAGTGGTAGTGGTAATAGTAGTAGTAGTAGGAATAGTAGTAGTAGTAGTAGCAGTAGTAGTAATAGTAGTGGTAGTAGAAGTAGCAGCTATAGCAGCAATAGCAATAGTAGTAGTAGTAGCAGTAGCAGTCGTAGCAGAAGTGGTGTTAATAGTAGTAGTAGTAGCAGTAACAGCAGCAACAATAGTTGTAATAGTTTTGTTACTAGTAGTTGTAGTAGTACTAGTAGCCGCAGTAGTAGTGATAGTAGTAGTAGTAGTGGTAGTAGTGCTAGTAGTAGTAGTATTAGGAAGTGTGGTAGTTGTTGTAGCAGCAGTAGCAGTTGTAGTAGTAGCTGTAGTTGTTGTAGTAATAGTAGTACCATTGGTAGTATTAGTTGTAGTCGTCGTAGTAGCACTAACAGTAGTAATAGCAGTAGTTATAGTGTTAGTAGTAGAAGTAGTTGTAGTTTTAACCGTAGTACTAGTAGTAGTTGCAGTAGTAGTGGTAATAACATTAGTAGTCATTACAGTAGCAATAGTAGTATCAGTAGTCATAGTAGCAGTAGTATTAGGAGTTGGAGAAGTTGTAGTAGTAGTAGTAGTAGCTGTTGCAGTAATAGTAGTAGTAGTATTAGTAATAGTTGTAGTAGTCATAGTAGTAAAAGTAGTAGTAGTAGAACTAGAAGTAGTAGCTGAAGTTGAAGTAGAAGTAGCAGTAGCTGTAGCTGTAGCAATGGTTCGAATAACAGTAGTACAAGCAGTAGCAGTAGTTGGAGAAGAAGTAGAAGTAGTAGTAGTTGTAGTTATAGTAGAAGTGGCAATAGTAGCAGAAGTAGCGGTAGTTGTAGTAGTCGCACTAGTAGTTATAGTAGTAGTAGAAGTTGTAGCAGAAGTGGTAGTGGCAGTAGCAGTAGTAGTCGTGCCATTCGTAGTAGTAGTAAAAGTAGTAGCAGAAGTCATAGTAATAGCAGTAGTAATAGAATCAATAGTTTCCACAAAAGTAGTAGTAGTTGTTGTAACATTTGAAGGAGCAATAGGAGTTGTAGTAGGGGTAACAATAGCGGTAGTTGTAGTAGAAATAGTAGTAGTAGCAGCAGCAGCAGCAGCAATAGTGGTAACAGAAGTAGGAGTAGAGGCAGTAGTCATAGTAGTAGTAGTAGGAGCAACAACAACAGCAGTAGTAGTAGAGGTAGCAGCAGCAGCAGTAGTAGTATCAGTCGTAGAAGGAGAGGTTATAGTAGTAGTAGTAGTAGGAGTAGTAGTTGCCGTGGCAGGAGCCGTAGTAGTAGGAGTACTAGAAGCAAGAGTAGTAGTTGTAGTAGTAGAAGTAGCAGTAGCAGTGGGAGTATTAGTAGTAGCAGTAGTAGTAGTTGGTGTGATATTAGCAAATGTAGTAGTAGCAGCAATCTTAGTAGTAGGAGTAGCAGTAGTAGTAGTAGTTGTAGGAGCAGTTGTTGTTGTTGTAGGAGCAGTAGCGGTAGAATAGGAGTAGCAGTTGTAGTAGTGGTAGCTAAAGTAGGAGTAGTCAAAGTAGTAGTGGGAGTACTAGTCGTAGTAGTAGTCGTAGTGGTAGCAGAAAGAGTAGCAGCAGTAGTAGTAGTAGAAGCAGCAGCAGCAGTAGTAGTAGTAGCAATAGTAGAAATTATAGTAGCAGCAGTAGCATTAGTAGTAGGAGCAATAGTAGTGGTATAAGTAGTAGTAGCAGCAATAATAGTAGCATTTGTAGAAGGAGTAATAATAGTAGTAATAGTACTAGCGAAAGTAGTAGTACTAGTAGTAGTATAGTGGCAGTAGTAGTAGTTGCAGTACTAATATCAGCAGCAATAGTAGCCACAACGGTAGTAGCAGTAGTAGTTGTTGTAGTATTAGTAGTACAAGTAGTAGCAGCAGAAATAGTCGTAGTAGTAGTAGCAAACGTAGTAGTAGTCTAGCAGTAACAACAGCAGTAGCAGTAGTAGCAGTAGTAGCAGTAGTAGGTGTAGGAGTAGTAGTAGTTATAGCAACTGTAGTAGCAGTAGTAGCAATAGTACCAGCAGTAGAGATGATAGCAGCAGTAGCTGTAGTAGTAGCAGTAGTAGCAATAGAAATACTAGTTTCAGTAGTTGGGGTACTAGTAGTACTAGTTGTAGCAGTTGCAGTAGTAGTAGTAGTAGCAATAGTAGCAATAGTTGCAGTAGTATAGGTAGTAGTAGTAGTATCAGTAGTAGTAGTAGCAGTAGTTGTATTAGTAATAGTAGCAATAGAAGTAGCTATTGAATTAGTGGTAATAGCAGCAGTACTAGTAGAAGTCATAGTAGTAGCAACAGCAGTAGTAGTACTAGCTGTAGCAATAATAGTTGTAGTAGTATAGTAGTAGTAGTACTTTTAGTAGAAGTAGCAGCAACAAGAGTAGTTGCGGTAGTAGTAGTAGCAGCAGTAGTAATAGTAGGAGAACTAGTAGTAGTTGTGGTAGTAGTAGTAATAGTAGGAGAATAAGTCATAGTGGTAACAGTAGCAATAGCTATTCTAGTTTTGATAGTAGCAGTTGTTGTAGTAGTAGAAGTAGCAGTAGTTGTTATAGTAGTCATAGAGATAGCAGTAGTAGCAGCAGTTGTTATAGTAGTTGTAGTGGTCATAGTACTAGTGGCATTAGTAGTAGTACCAGTAGTAGTAGTAGTAATAATAGTCATAGTAGTAGCAGTAGCAGTAGCAGTAGCAGCTGTAGTAGTAGTGGTAGTAGTAATGGTAGTAGTAGTAGTGGTGGTAGCAGTAGTGGTAATAGTAGCACCAGTAATAGTACAAGTAGTAGTAGTAGTAGGAGTAGTAGTAGCAGGGGTAGCAGTAGTTTTCATTATTGTAGTAGTAGGAGTAGTACAACCAGCAGTTGCAGTAGTAGGAGTAGTATTAGTAGTACTGGTAGTAGAAGTACTAGCAGCAGGAGTAGTTGTAGTAGTAGTAGTAGCAGTTGTAGTAGGAGAAGTAGTAGTAGTATTTATAGCAGTAGTAATAGTAGGAGAAGAAGTCATAGTAGTAACAGTTGCAGTAGAAGTTTTAGTTTTGGTAATAGTAGTAGTTGTAGTTGCAGTACAAGTAGCAGTAGTTGTTATAGTAGTTGTAAAAGTAGCAGTAGTAGCAATAGTTCTTATAGGTGTTGTAGTGGTCGAAGTACTCGCGGCGTTAGTAGTTGTAGTAGTAGCAGTCGCAACCGCAGCAGCAGTAGTAGTAGTAGTTAGAGTAGTAGTAGTAGCAGGAGAGGTTGTAGTAGTGGTAGTAGTAGTAGTAGATGCAATAACAAGAGCCACAATAGTAGTGGTAGCAGTAGTAGAAGTAGTAGGAGTAGTAGCAGTAGTTATAGTAGTAGTAGAAGCAGTAGTAGCAGTAATTGGTGCGATATTAGCTGATATAGTAGGAGCAGCAATTGTAGTAGTAGGTGTAACAATAGTAGCAGTAGTAGTAGGAGTAGCAGTTGTTGTTGTAGGAGCAGTAGCGATAGTAGTAGGAGTAGGAGTTGCAGTAGAGGTAGCTGAAGTAGTAATAGTCACAATAGCAGTAGGAGTGTCATTACAAAAAATAATAGTAGTAGTAGTAGTAGTAGTAGTAATAGGAGTACTTGGAGTAGTAGTTGTCGTAGCGGTAGCAGTAATAAAAGCAGCACTAGTAGTAGTAGAAGAAGAAGCAATAGGGGTAGTAGCAAAGGTAGAAATTGTAGTAGTAGTAGTTGCATTAGTAGCTGGAGCAGTGGTAGTGGTATTAGTAGTAATAGCATTTGCAAGAGGAGCAATAGTACAAACACAAACCCTATTCCTACTACTCCAACTACTCCCACATCTACACCGATTGCCACTACTAGTCCTACTACTACTATTATCATTACTACTACTATTACTACAGTAAAACCTAATACTCCTACTACTATTGCTACTACTACTACTTTTACTACTACTACTACTACTCCTAACACTCCTACTGATACTACTGCTGCTGCTGCAACTACTACTACTACTGATGCTGGTGCTGCTACTATTACTACTACTACTACTACAATTACTACAGCTACTACTACTACGGCGACTATTACAGTTGCTACTACTACTCGTACTACTACTAGTCTACTACTACCACTTCTAACACTACTACTACAACTCCAACTCCAATTGCGACTACTGCTCCTACTACTACTACCACTACCACTACAACAACTACTACTCCTAATACTATTCCAATTCCAGCTAGTACTGCTACTGCTACTACTCCAACTACTACTGCTACTACTACTAGCAGTAATAATAGTAATAGTAGTATAAGTAGTTGCAGAAGTACTATTAGCAGCAATAGTAGTAATAGTAGTAGTAGTAGTAGTAGTAGTAGTAGTAGTAGTAGTAGTAGTAGTAGTAGTTCTAGTAGTAGTAGAAGTAGTAGAAGTAGTAGAAGTAGTAGTAGAAGCCACGGTAGTAGTAGTTGTACTGGTAGTATTAGTAGTTGCAGCGGGAGGAGGAGGAGCAGCAGTAGTAGTAGTTGAAGCAGTAGCAGTACTAGCTGTTGTATCAACAGTAGTAGTAGTTGTGGTATTATTAGTAGTAGTAGCAGAAGTAGTAGAAGCAGAAGTGGTAGTAGTAGTGGTAGTAGCTGCGGCTGAAGACCCAATAGTAGTAGCAACAATGGAAGTATTAGTAGTAGTAAAAGTAGTTGCGGTAGTAATAGTAGAAGTTGCTGCAATAGCAGCAGTAGTTATGGCAGTAGCAGCAGTAGTAGTAGTTGTAGTAGTAATAGTAGTAGTAGTAGTAACAGTAGTAATAGTAGTAGTAGTAGTAGTAGTAGTAGTAGTAGTATTAGTAGTGGTAGTAGTAGTAGCAGTAGCAGTAGTAGCAGTAGAAGTACTAGTTGTTGTTGTTGTTGTAGTAGTAGTAGTAGTAGTAGTTAGTAGTACTAGTGCTAGTAGCAGTATTAGTAGTTGTAATAGTAGTAGTAGTTAGTAGTAGTAGCAGTAACAGTAGGAGTAGTAGGAGTGGCAGAAGTAGTAGCAATAGTACTAGTATCTGTAGTAATAGTAGTAGTAACAAATGTACTAGCAGTTGCAATAGTAGCAGCAACATCAGTAGTAGTAGTAGTAGAAGTTGCAGCAGCACTCGTAGTCGTGGTGGTAGTTACAGCAGCAGTCGTAGCAGTAGCAATAGCAATAATAGTAGTAGCTCTAGTAATAGGTGCAGTAGCAGCAGCAGATGTAGTACTAGTAGAAGTAAAAGTTGTAGTAGTAGTAATAGCAGCAGTAGTTGAAATAATAATAGTGTTGTTAATTAAAGTAGTCATAGTAATAGTAGTAGTACTATTAGAAATAGTAGTAGTTTTGGTCGGCGTATTTCGTGTAATAGTAGCTGCAGAAGTAGTAATAGTAGTAGTGGTACTAGTAGTACTAGTAGTAATAGCAGCAAAAGTAGTAGCAGTAGTAGCATTAGTAGTAGCAGTTCTAGTACTACTACTACAACGATTGCTACTGCAACTACTACTATGGCTATGAGTGCTGCTGCTACTTCTACTACTGCTACAACTACTACCACCACCATTGCTGCTTCTAGTACAACAACTCTACTACTACTATTATGCGACAACTGTTACTACTATTGCCAATACTACTACCAATGTTACTACTACTACTGTTACTTCTACTACTGCTACTACTACTGCCACTACCATTACTACAATCACTACTACTTCTATTGCTATTGCTACTACTGCAATGACTACTACTATTACTGCTATAACTACTAGTAGTACTACTACTACTACTTCCACTGCTACTACTTCTGCTACTACTACAACTGCTGCTACTACTACTATCACTGCTTCTAGTACCACTACTACTACTATTATTGCTACTACTACTACTACTACCACTACTTCTATTACAGCTACTGCTACTACTACTAGTACTACAACTTCTACTATTGCTACAGCTGCCACTACTATTGCTACTACTACTGTTATTACAGTAGCTGCTACTACCACTACTACTACAATTACTATCACTGCCAGTACTACTACATTTACTACTACTACTACTACTACTTCCTCTTCTTCTTCTTCTTCTTCTTCTTCTTCCACTACTACAACTACTCCTATTATTATTGTTATTACTACTACTACTATTGCATCTACTAGTATTACTTTACTACTTCTATTTCTTGTACAACTGCTACTATTACAACTACTATTGCTACTATTAATATTACCATTACTAATAATGCTACTACTACGACTGCTACAGCTACTGCAGTTCCTACTATCACCACCACCACTACTACTACTACACAAATTCCTACTGCTACTTCTACGCCAACTACTACTACTACTACTACTATTACCACTAGTACTACTATCATTAGTACTGCTACCATTACTACTACATCCACTAGTACCACTACTATGACTAGTACAACTACTACTACTATTATTATAATTATTACTGTTACTACGACTGCTGCTGCTGCTGCTAACACTACTATAAATACTACTGCTACTACTACTGATACTACTATTACAACTACTGTTGCTGCTGCTGATTCCGCTATTTCTACTACTACAACATCCACTGCTACTAGAACTGCTTCTATTATAACTATAGCTACTACAGCTGCTGTTACTGCTGCAACTCCCACTACTATTACTACTGCTATAACTACTGCTACTACTACTGCTGCTGCTAGTAGTATTACTACTACTACTATTGCGGCTACTGCTGCTATTACTATTTCTGCTATTACTACTGCTGCTATTACTACTACTTCTACTGCTAATACAACTACTATCGCTCCTGCTGCTACTGCTACTGCTACAACTACTAGTAATACTACTACTACTACTACAACTACAACTACTGCAACTGGTATAACTACTATTGCAATTGCTACTATTTCTGCTACTACGGCTGCTGCTTCTTCTGCTATAGCTACAATTGCTATGGCTATTGCTACTACTCCTAGTTCTACCACTCCTACTACTTCTCTTTCTACTAGTACAACTACTACTACTATAACTCTTACTACTATTACTCCAACTTCTACTCCTACTACTACTAGAAAGTACTACTACTGCTACTACTCCTACTCCTACTCCTACTCCTTCTACTACTTCTACTACTACTATTACTACTGCTACAAATACTACTACTACTCCCACTACTATTACCATTACTACTACAACTAGTAATCCTACAGCTACTCCTACTCTTTTTTTCGCTCCAACTACTACTACTACTCCTACTACTTGTACTCCCGCAGCTGCTATTGCTGCTGCTACTACTGTTGCTGCTCATGCTATTACTAATACTTCTTCCTCAATAACAACAAGAACTACTACTACTACTACTACTACAACTACAACTACTAGTCCAAATACTACTACTTCTAATGACGCTACTCTGACTACTACAGCTACTACTACCACTACAACTACTGCACCTACTAGTATAGCTACTAAAACAACTGCTACTACTACTCCTCCTACTAGTACTACTACTACTACTACTACTACTACTACTAGTACGACTACTATAGCTACAACTATGGCTACTCCTCCTCCTCCTACTACTACTACTACTACTATAGCCACAACTATGTCTACTCCTCCTCCTCCTACTACTACTACTACTACTACAACTACTACAACTACCACTACTACTAGTAGTAGCACCACTACTTCTGCTGCTGCTGCTACTACTACCACTACTATTAGAACAACTACTACTCCTACTACTGCTTCTACTCCTACTACTATTATTACTGCAACTATTAAACCTACTACTGCTACTGCTACTACTACTACTAGTAGTAGTGCTAGTACTAGTACTACTACTACTACAACTGCTATTACTACTATACTGAAGCTACTACTACTACTATACCTACTACTGCTCCTACTCCTACTACAATAACTAGTACTACAACTACTTCAACAACAACTACTACGACTATTATTAGCGCTACTACTGTGGTGACTACTGCTACTATTACTACTACAGCTGCTGCTGCTACTATTACTGCTACTACTACTACAAACACTACTGAAACTACCACTACTACTACGACTATTGCTATTGCTGCTACCACTACTATTGTTGCTACTAATGATACTACTACTGCCACTTCTGTTACTACAACTCCGACCACTTCTACTTCGGCTACTACTGCTGCTGCTACTACAACTGCTAATTCTAGTACTACTACTATTACTTCAACTATCGCTACTTTTGCTACTACCACCACTCTAACTACTACTACTGAATACTCCAACTCCTACTACTACTGCTAATATTCCTACTACTACGACTACTACTGCTAATACTGCTATTACTACTTGTGCTGCAACTATTGCTACTGCTAGTACTACCACAACTACTACTAATACTGCTATTACAACTGCTACTACTACTACTACTACTACAACTACTACTACTAGTGCTACTGCTATTGCTACTACTACAACAACAACGACTACAACAACAACAACAGCTACTACTACTACTACCACTACTACTTCTACTACTACGACTACTACTCCTACACCTAATCCTACCGCTATTCCTACTATTAGTACGACTACTGCTACATATACAACAACTACTACTATGATGCCTACAACTACTGCTGCAGATACTGCAACTATTACTACTACTACTGTAACGACCACTACAACAACAACAACTACTACTACTACAATAACTACTACTACTAGGACTACTACTACAACTACTGCTATAGCTACTACTATGGAAACAAAAAGTATGACTACTACTACTACTACTAGTACTAGTTCTACTACTTCTACTTCTACCACTCCTACTACTACAACTACGACAACCACTACAACTACTAAAAGTACTACTAATACTACTACTACAACTCCTAATATTACTACTACTATTATTGCTACTACTACTACTGCTGCTGCAACTACCACTACTACTACTGTTGCTACTGCTACTTACACTGCGACTACTGCTACTACTGCTACTACTGTAACTACTACTGCTACTACTAGCACTTCTGCTGCTGCTGCCACACTATACTACTAATGCTACTATTACTCCTACACTACTACACTACTAGTACTACGAATACTCCTACTACTACTACTATACTACAACAACTACTACAACTACACACTACACTACAACAAACAACTACTATACAACACACTACTACTACTATGACTACTACCATGACAACAACTACTACTCCTACTACTATTGCTTCTCCTACTATTACAACTACAACTACTTCTTCAACTACTACATCTTCCCCTTCCACTACTGCTACTACTGCTACTGATACTACAACTACTGTTACTACTACTACTACTATTAATACTACAACTATCGCTACTACTACTACTCCTACTACTACACCGACTACTACTCCTACGGCTACTCCTACTCCTTCTACTACTCCAACTACTACTACTAGTACTCTTACTCCTTATACTGGTCATACTGTTACTACTACGACTACTAATACCTCTTCCATAGCAACAATAACAACTGCTATTACTACTAGAACTCCTCCTGCTGCTGCTGCTACTTCTTCTACTACTACTATTCATACTACTGTTACAACTATTACTTCTACTTCTCCTGCTGCTACTCCTATTACAACAACTACTAATATGGCTTCAACTGCTACAAGTATTACCACAGCTACTAAAACTATTGCTACTACTGCTACTACGGCTGCTGCTACTACTACTACTATTATTACTACTACTACTATTACTACTACTACTACTCCTAACACTCCTATTATTGCTACTGCTACTACTACTATTACTATTACTTCTCCAGTCCTTCTACTACCACTACTACTACTACTACTACTACAGTTACTACTATTATTGCTACCATAACTACTATTACAACCAATGTTACTCCAACTACTTCTTCAGCTCCTACTACTATAGCTAATACTAGTACTTCTGCTACTACAACTACGAAGACTGCTACACTACAAATCCCACTACTACTTCTTATACTACTACTACAACGATGACTACTACAACTAATATAATGGCTACTACTACTACTTCTACTACTACTGCTACTACTACCACCATTGCTACTGTTGCCACAATGACTACTACTTGTACTACTGCTATGATTACTACTTGCGCTTCTACTACTTCTACTACTGCGACTACTTCTACTACTACTACTACTTCTCCTACTACTACTACTTATTATACTACTACTGCTCCTATTGCAACATGCCCGACTTCTACGACTACCACTACTTCTAATACTGCTATTACTAGTACAATTGCTGCTGCTACTACAACTGCTACTACGCCCACCACTACTACTGGTACTACTACTACTCCTGGTACCACTAATACTACTACTACTCGTACTGCTGCTATTGCTGTTATCACTGCTACTACTACTACTACTACTAATGCTATGATTGCTTCTACAACTATTACAACAACTACTACAATTACTACTACTACTACGACTACTACTACTGCTGTTACTATTACTACAACTGCAAGAACTACTACTACTACTAATACTAATACTACTGTTGCTACAACTACCACTGTTACTACTGCAACTGCTACTCCTACTACCACTGCTGCTGCTGCTACAACAACTACTACTTGTACTACTACTATGACTACTACTTGTGTTGCAACTGCTACTACTTCTACTTCTACTCCTAGTATTACAACAACAGCAGCTACTACTAAGGTTGGTGCTACTACTCTACTTCTCCAACTACAACTGCTAATGCCACTACAACTGCTACCACTACTATTCCTACTACTACTACTACTGTTGTTGCTACGACTACTACCACAACTACTACTACTGAAACTATTGCTATTACTACTATTACTACTATTAAGAAAGCAACCGCTACTTCTACTACTACTTCTACAACGAATGCCAATACAACAACTACTGCAACTTGTACTACTACTACTATTATTACTACCACTTCAACTACTACTGCTACTGCTACTTCCACAACTACTACTATTACTACTACTGCTGCTGCTACTACTACTAATACTGCTACTACTACAGCTACTAATACTACTACTATTACTACTGCAATGACCACTACAATAACTACTACTACTACTACTACAACAACAACAACAACAACTACTACTACTACTAGTGGTGCCACTTCTACTATTAATACTACTACTCCAACTACTACTACTATTACTCCTTCTACGGCTCCTACTACTACTGCTGCTTCTACTACTACTACTACTACTAATACTACTACTACTTTTGCTGCTTCTACTACTACTACTAATACTACTACTACTTCTACTACTTCTACTACTGCGACTACTACGACTACTACTACTAGTACTATTGCTACTACTACCACTGCTGCTACTACTACTACTACTACTAGAACAACAGCAGTAGCTTCTGCTAATACTACTGCTACTACTGTTGGTGCTACAACAACAACAACTACTACTACTATTGCAACTATAGTTACTATGACTGCTACTACTACCATCACTACTACTGCTACTATTACTGCTAATACTACTATTGCTACTACTACTACCACTACTATTATGGCTACTGCTACTACTACTTCTACTACTACTACTACTACAGCTAGTACTACAACAACTACTACTAGTACTACCTCTACTGCTGCTACTTTTATTACTACTACTACTACTGCTACTAGTACTCCAATCACTACAACTAAGACTACTCTACTACTACTATTACTGCTACAACTACTATTATAGATGCTGCCACTATTACTGCTACTATTGATACTACTACTAGTGCAATTACTACTACTACTACTACTACTACTATTACGGCGACTATTACTACAACTACTACTATTACTTCTCCAACTTCTGCTACTACTACTACTATAGCACTACAACCGCTACTGCTACTGCAACTACCACTACTGTAATGGCCCCTACTACAGCTACTACTATTACCTCTACTACTACTATTACTTCTACTCGTATTAAAACTACTGCTACTTCTACTACTGCTACTACTACTCCTCCTACTACTTATTGTACTACTATAACTCCTACTCCAACTTGCCCTTCTTCTACTACTACCACTACTTCCAGTACTACTACTACTAGCACAATTGCTACCACTACTACTAGAACTACTGCTACTACAACTGCTACCATGGCTACTACTACTACTAGTACTACTATTGCTCCTCCTATTGCCTCTGCTCTTGCAACTACTACGGCTGCTGCTACTACTTTACTTCTCCAACTACAGCTACTACTACTACTACAACAACAACTACTACTATTGCTATTATTACTACTATTGCTGCTACTACGATTTCTGCTACTACTACTACTAAAACTATTGTTATTACTACTATTACCACTACTGCTAATATAGCTACCATTTCTACTACTAGTCCTACAAATCCAATTGCTACTACTACTACTCCTCCTGCTACTGATCCTACTACCAGCACCACAACTACTACTAATAGTATTGCTACTACTACTACCACAACTACTACTTCAACTATTATTATCGCTATTGCTACAAATACGACAACTACCACTACTACTATAGCTACTACAACAACAACTACTACTACTACTACACCTACTACTACCGCTACTACTACTGCAACTACCACTGCTACTACTGCTTCCACTACTACTGCTGCTGCTATTGCTACTACCGCAACTACTACTACTTCTACTAGTATTAGAACTACTGCTACTTCTACTACGACTACTACTCCAACTACTACTACTGCTCCTATTGCAACATGCCCTACTTCTACTACTACCACAACTTCTAATACTAATACTAGTACAATTGCTACTACTACTACTAGAACTACTACTACTACAACTGCTACTACGGCTACTACTACTACTGGTACTACTACTGCTCCTGCTAGCACTACAACTACTACTGCTGCTGCTGTCGCTATTACTGGTACAACTGTTACTACTACTACTGCTGCTGCTATGGCTAAAACTGCTACTAATGCTACCGCTGCTACTACTGCTATTACTGCTGCTGCTGCTGCTACTGCTGCAACAGCTACAAGAACTACTACTAATACTAATAGTGTTACTACTGCTACTCCAGCTACTACTGTTACTATTACAACTGCTACTACTAACTACTACTACTGCTCCTATTGCAACATGCCCTACTTCTACTACTACCACAACTTCTAATACTACTACTAGTACAATTGTTGCTACTACTACTAGAATTACTACTACTACTACTGCTACTATGGCTACTACTACTACGGGTACTACTATTGCTCCAGCTAGCACTACAACTACTGTTGTTGTTGTTGCCGCTATTATTGGTACAACTGTTACTAATACTGCTGCTACTACTACGGCTAAAACTACTACTAATGCTACTGCTGCTACTACTGCTATTACTACTACTTTACGACTACTACTGCTGCTGCTACTACTGCTACAGCTTCAAAAACTACTACTAATACTAATAGTGTTACTACTACTACTCCAGCTACTACTGTTACTACCATTGCTACTGCTGCTACAACGACTACTACTTGTACTACTACTATAACTACTGCTTGTGGTGCAACTGCTACTACTTCAATGACAACTGCTTGTGGTGCAACTGCTACTACTACTACTTCTCCTCCTACTATTACAACTACTACAGCTACTACTATGGCGGGTGCTACTACTCTACTTCTCCAACTACAACTATTAATGTCACTACATCTGCTACCACCACTAATGCTACTACTACTACTACTACTGCTCCTACGACTACTGCCACTACTACTACTACTGAAACTATTGCTATTACTACTATTACTATACTGCTAATATAGCTATCGATACTTCTACTACTACTTCTACAACCAATGCCGCTACAACTACTACTACTGCAACAATTGCTACCACTACTGCAACTTGTACTACTACTACTACTATTACGACTACTGCTTCGACTACTACTGCGACTACCACTACTACTGCTACTGCTACCACTACTAATACTACTATTACTAGGGCTACTACTACTATTACTACAACTACTACAATGACTACTAAAATAACTACTACTACTATTACTACTACTACTACTACTACAATAACAACAACAACTACTACTACTAGTGGTACCACTTCTACTATTAGTACTACTACTCAAACTACTACTACTACTACTGCTACTGCTCCAACTACTACTACTGCTTCTACTACTACTACCAATAATACGACTACTACTTCTGCTGCTGCTACTACTACTACCAATACTACTACTACTACTACTTCTACTACTACTACTACTAGTACAACTACAACTTCTATTACTGCTGCTACAACCACAACAACTAATACTACTTTTAGTACAACTACTACTAGTACTACTGCTGCTGCTGCTGCTACTACTGCTACTACTACTACTGCCACTTCTGCTACTACTACTATAAAAACTACAACTACAACAACTACTACTACTAGCGCTACTACAACTGCTACTACTACTACTACCATTATTGAAACTACTATTGCTGCTACTAGTGCCTCTACTGCTACTACCACTATTACGGCTACAACTACTAATACTACTACTGCTACTATTGCTACTACTACTACTACTACTACTACAACTCCTACTACTACTACACCTACTACTACTACTACTACTACTATTACTACTACTACTACTACTACTACTACTAGTGCTCCAACTCCTACTTCTCTTACCCCTTCTCCAAGTACTACCACTGCTACTACGTCTACTTCTCCTCCTAGTATTACAACAACAGCAGCTACTACTAAGGTTGGTGCTACTACTCTACTTCTCCAACTACAACTGCTAATGCCACTACAACTGCTACCACTACTATTCCTACTACTACTACTACTGTTGTTGCTACGACTACTACCACAACTACTACTACTGAAACTATTGCTATTACTACTATTACTACTATTAAGAAAGCAACCGCTACTTCTACTACTACTTCTACAACGAATGCCAATACAACAACTACTGCAACTTGTACTACTACTACTATTATTACTACCACTTCGACTACTACTGCTACTGCTACTTCCACTACTACTACTATTACTACTACTGCTGCTGCTACTACTACTAATACTGCTACTACTACAGCTACTAATACTACTACTATTACTACTGCAATGACCACTACAATAACTACTACTACTACTACTACAACAACAACAACAACAACAACTACTACTACTAGTGGTGCCACTTCTACTATTAGTACTACTACTCCAACTACTACTACTATTACTCCTTCTACGGCTCCTACTACTACTGCTGCTTCTACTACTACTACTACTACTAATACTACTACTACTTTTGCTGCTTCTACTACTACTACTAATACTACTACTACTTCTACTACTTCTACTACTGCGACTACTACGACTACTACTACTAGTACTATTGCTACTACTACCACTGCTGCTACTACTACTACTACTACTAGAACAACAGCAGTAGCTTCTGCTAATACTACTGCTACTACTGTTGGTGCTACAACAACAACAACTACTACTACTATTGCAACTATAGTTACTATGACTGCTACTACTACCATCACTACTACTGCTACTATTACTGCTAATACTACTATTGCTACTACTACTACCACTACTATTATGGCTACTGCTACTACTACTTCTACTACTACTACTACTACAGCTAGTACTACAACAACTACTACTAGTACTACCTCTACTGCTGCTACTTTTATTACTACTACTACTACTGCTACTAGTACTCCAATCACTACAACTAAGACTACTCTACTACTACTATTACTGCTACAACTACTATTATAGATGCTGCCACTATTACTGCTACTATTGATACTACTACTAGTGCAATTACTACTACTACTACTACTACTACTATTACGGCGACTATTACTACAACTACTACTATTACTTCTCCAACTTCTGCTACTACTACTACTATAGCACTACAACCGCTACTGCTACTGCAACTACCACTACTGTAATGGCCCCTACTACAGCTACTACTATTACCTCTACTACTACTATTACTTCTACTCGTATTAAAACTACTGCTACTTCTACTACTGCTACTACTACTCCTCCTACTACTTATTGTACTACTATAACTCCTACTCCAACTTGCCCTTCTTCTACTACTACCACTACTTCCAGTACTACTACTACTAGCACAATTGCTACCACTACTACTAGAACTACTGCTACTACAACTGCTACCATGGCTACTACTACTACTAGTACTACTATTGCTCCTCCTATTGCCTCTGCTCTTGCAACTACTACGGCTGCTGCTACTACTTTACTTCTCCAACTACAGCTACTACTACTACTACAACAACAACTACTACTATTGCTATTATTACTACTATTGCTGCTACTACGATTTCTGCTACTACTACTACTAAAACTATTGTTATTACTACTATTACCACTACTGCTAATATAGCTACCATTTCTACTACTAGTCCTACAAATCCAATTGCTACTACTACTACTCCTCCTGCTACTGATCCTACTACCAGCACCACAACTACTACTAATAGTATTGCTACTACTACTACCACAACTACTACTTCAACTATTATTATCGCTATTGCTACAAATACGACAACTACCACTACTACTATAGCTACTACAACAACAACTACTACTACTACTACACCTACTACTACCGCTACTACTACTGCAACTACCACTGCTACTACTGCTTCCACTACTACTGCTGCTGCTATTGCTACTACCGCAACTACTACTACTTCTACTAGTATTAGAACTACTGCTACTTCTACTACGACTACTACTCCAACTACTACTACTGCTCCTATTGCAACATGCCCTACTTCTACTACTACCACAACTTCTAATACTAATACTAGTACAATTGCTACTACTACTACTAGAACTACTACTACTACAACTGCTACTACGGCTACTACTACTACTGGTACTACTACTGCTCCTGCTAGCACTACAACTACTACTGCTGCTGCTGTCGCTATTACTGGTACAACTGTTACTACTACTACTGCTGCTGCTATGGCTAAAACTGCTACTAATGCTACCGCTGCTACTACTGCTATTACTGCTGCTGCTGCTGCTACTGCTGCAACAGCTACAAGAACTACTACTAATACTAATAGTGTTACTACTGCTACTCCAGCTACTACTGTTACTATTACAACTGCTACTACTAACTACTACTACTGCTCCTATTGCAACATGCCCTACTTCTACTACTACCACAACTTCTAATACTACTACTAGTACAATTGTTGCTACTACTACTAGAATTACTACTACTACTACTGCTACTATGGCTACTACTACTACGGGTACTACTATTGCTCCAGCTAGCACTACAACTACTGTTGTTGTTGTTGCCGCTATTATTGGTACAACTGTTACTAATACTGCTGCTACTACTACGGCTAAAACTACTACTAATGCTACTGCTGCTACTACTGCTATTACTACTACTTTACGACTACTACTGCTGCTGCTACTACTGCTACAGCTTCAAAAACTACTACTAATACTAATAGTGTTACTACTACTACTCCAGCTACTACTGTTACTACCATTGCTACTGCTGCTACAACGACTACTACTTGTACTACTACTATAACTACTGCTTGTGGTGCAACTGCTACTACTTCAATGACAACTGCTTGTGGTGCAACTGCTACTACTACTACTTCTCCTCCTACTATTACAACTACTACAGCTACTACTATGGCGGGTGCTACTACTCTACTTCTCCAACTACAACTATTAATGTCACTACATCTGCTACCACCACTAATGCTACTACTACTACTACTACTGCTCCTACGACTACTGCCACTACTACTACTACTGAAACTATTGCTATTACTACTATTACTATACTGCTAATATAGCTATCGATACTTCTACTACTACTTCTACAACCAATGCCGCTACAACTACTACTACTGCAACAATTGCTACCACTACTGCAACTTGTACTACTACTACTACTATTACGACTACTGCTTCGACTACTACTGCGACTACCACTACTACTGCTACTGCTACCACTACTAATACTACTATTACTAGGGCTACTACTACTATTACTACAACTACTACAATGACTACTAAAATAACTACTACTACTATTACTACTACTACTACTACTACAATAACAACAACAACTACTACTACTAGTGGTACCACTTCTACTATTAGTACTACTACTCAAACTACTACTACTACTACTGCTACTGCTCCAACTACTACTACTGCTTCTACTACTACTACCAATAATACGACTACTACTTCTGCTGCTGCTACTACTACTACCAATACTACTACTACTACTACTTCTACTACTACTACTACTAGTACAACTACAACTTCTATTACTGCTGCTACAACCACAACAACTAATACTACTTTTAGTACAACTACTACTAGTACTACTGCTGCTGCTGCTGCTACTACTGCTACTACTACTACTGCCACTTCTGCTACTACTACTATAAAAACTACAACTACAACAACTACTACTACTAGCGCTACTACAACTGCTACTACTACTACTACCATTATTGAAACTACTATTGCTGCTACTAGTGCCTCTACTGCTACTACCACTATTACGGCTACAACTACTAATACTACTACTGCTACTATTGCTACTACTACTACTACTACTACTACAACTCCTACTACTACTACACCTACTCCTACTACTACTACTACATAACTACTACTATACGACTACTACTACCTAGTGCTCCAACTCCCTCCTTCTCTTACCCCTTCTCCAAAGTACTACACTGCTACTACTTCTACTTCTACTCCTAGTATTACAACAACAGCAGCTACTACTAAGGTTGGTGCTACTACTCTACTTCTCCAACTACAACTGCTAATGCCACTACAACTGCTACCACTACTATTCCTACTACTACTACTACTGTTGTTGCTACGACTACTACCACAACTACTACTACTGAAACTATTGCTATTACTACTATTACTACTATTAAGAAAGCAACCGCTACTTCTACTACTACTTCTACAACGAATGCCAATACAACAACTACTGCAACTTGTACTACTACTACTATTATTACTACCACTTCAACTACTACTGCTACTGCTACTTCCACAACTACTACTATTACTACTACTGCTGCTGCTACTACTACTAATACTGCTACTACTACAGCTACTAATACTACTACTATTACTACTGCAATGACCACTACAATAACTACTACTACTACTACTACAACAACAACAACAACAACTACTACTACTACTAGTGGTGCCACTTCTACTATTAATACTACTACTCCAACTACTACTACTATTACTCCTTCTACGGCTCCTACTACTACTGCTGCTTCTACTACTACTACTACTACTAATACTACTACTACTTTTGCTGCTTCTACTACTACTACTAATACTACTACTACTTCTACTACTTCTACTACTGCGACTACTACGACTACTACTACTAGTACTATTGCTACTACTACCACTGCTGCTACTACTACTACTACTACTAGAACAACAGCAGTAGCTTCTGCTAATACTACTGCTACTACTGTTGGTGCTACAACAACAACAACTACTACTACTATTGCAACTATAGTTACTATGACTGCTACTACTACCATCACTACTACTGCTACTATTACTGCTAATACTACTATTGCTACTACTACTACCACTACTATTATGGCTACTGCTACTACTACTTCTACTACTACTACTACTACAGCTAGTACTACAACAACTACTACTAGTACTACCTCTACTGCTGCTACTTTTATTACTACTACTACTACTGCTACTAGTACTCCAATCACTACAACTAAGACTACTCTACTACTACTATTACTGCTACAACTACTATTATAGATGCTGCCACTATTACTGCTACTATTGATACTACTACTAGTGCAATTACTACTACTACTACTACTACTACTATTACGGCGACTATTACTACAACTACTACTATTACTTCTCCAACTTCTGCTACTACTACTACTATAGCACTACAACCGCTACTGCTACTGCAACTACCACTACTGTAATGGCCCCTACTACAGCTACTACTATTACCTCTACTACTACTATTACTTCTACTCGTATTAAAACTACTGCTACTTCTACTACTGCTACTACTACTCCTCCTACTACTTATTGTACTACTATAACTCCTACTCCAACTTGCCCTTCTTCTACTACTACCACTACTTCCAGTACTACTACTACTAGCACAATTGCTACCACTACTACTAGAACTACTGCTACTACAACTGCTACCATGGCTACTACTACTACTAGTACTACTATTGCTCCTCCTATTGCCTCTGCTCTTGCAACTACTACGGCTGCTGCTACTACTTTACTTCTCCAACTACAGCTACTACTACTACTACAACAACAACTACTACTATTGCTATTATTACTACTATTGCTGCTACTACGATTTCTGCTACTACTACTACTAAAACTATTGTTATTACTACTATTACCACTACTGCTAATATAGCTACCATTTCTACTACTAGTCCTACAAATCCAATTGCTACTACTACTACTCCTCCTGCTACTGATCCTACTACCAGCACCACAACTACTACTAATAGTATTGCTACTACTACTACCACAACTACTACTTCAACTATTATTATCGCTATTGCTACAAATACGACAACTACCACTACTACTATAGCTACTACAACAACAACTACTACTACTACTACACCTACTACTACCGCTACTACTACTGCAACTACCACTGCTACTACTGCTTCCACTACTACTGCTGCTGCTATTGCTACTACCGCAACTACTACTACTTCTACTAGTATTAGAACTACTGCTACTTCTACTACGACTACTTCTCCAACTACTACTACTGCTCCTATTGCAACATGCCCTACTTCTACTACTACCACAACTTCTAATACTAATACTAGTACAATTGCTACTACTACTACTAGAACTACTACTACTACAACTGCTACTACGGCTACTACTACTACTGGTACTACTACTGCTCCTGCTAGCACTACAACTACTACTGCTGCTGCTGTCGCTATTACTGGTACAACTGTTACTACTACTACTGCTGCTGCTATGGCTAAAACTGCTACTAATGCTACCGCTGCTACTACTGCTATTACTGCTGCTGCTGCTGCTACTGCTGCAACAGCTACAAGAACTACTACTAATACTAATAGTGTTACTACTGCTACTCCAGCTACTACTGTTACTATTACAACTGCTACTACTAACTACTACTACTGCTCCTATTGCAACATGCCCTACTTCTACTACTACCACAACTTCTAATACTACTACTAGTACAATTGTTGCTACTACTACTAGAATTACTACTACTACTACTGCTACTATGGCTACTACTACTACGGGTACTACTATTGCTCCAGCTAGCACTACAACTACTGTTGTTGTTGTTGCCGCTATTATTGGTACAACTGTTACTAATACTGCTGCTACTACTACGGCTAAAACTACTACTAATGCTACTGCTGCTACTACTGCTATTACTACTACTTTACGACTACTACTGCTGCTGCTACTACTGCTACAGCTTCAAAAACTACTACTAATACTAATAGTGTTACTACTACTACTCCAGCTACTACTGTTACTACCATTGCTACTGCTGCTACAACGACTACTACTTGTACTACTACTATAACTACTGCTTGTGGTGCAACTGCTACTACTTCAATGACAACTGCTTGTGGTGCAACTGCTACTACTACTACTTCTCCTCCTACTATTACAACTACTACAGCTACTACTATGGCGGGTGCTACTACTCTACTTCTCCAACTACAACTATTAATGTCACTACATCTGCTACCACCACTAATGCTACTACTACTACTACTACTGCTCCTACGACTACTGCCACTACTACTACTACTGAAACTATTGCTATTACTACTATTACTATACTGCTAATATAGCTATCGATACTTCTACTACTACTTCTACAACCAATGCCGCTACAACTACTACTACTGCAACAATTGCTACCACTACTGCAACTTGTACTACTACTACTACTATTACGACTACTGCTTCGACTACTACTGCGACTACCACTACTACTGCTACTGCTACCACTACTAATACTACTATTACTAGGGCTACTACTACTATTACTACAACTACTACAATGACTACTAAAATAACTACTACTACTATTACTACTACTACTACTACTACAATAACAACAACAACTACTACTACTAGTGGTACCACTTCTACTATTAGTACTACTACTCAAACTACTACTACTACTACTGCTTCTACTACTAATACCAATAATACGACTACTACTTCTGCTGCTGCTACTACTACTACCAATACTACTACTACTACTACTTCTACTACTACTACTACTAGTACAACTACTACTTCTATTACTGCTGCTACAACCACAACAACTAATACTACTTGTAGTACGACTACTACTAGTACTACTGCTGCTGCTGCAGCTACTACTGCTACTACTACTACTGCCACTTCTGCTACTACTACTATAAAAACTACAACTACAACAACTACTACTACTAGCGCTACTACAACTGCTACTACTACTACTACCATTATTGAAACTACTATTGCTGCTACTAGTGCCTCTACTGCTACAACCACTATTACGGCTACAACTACTAATACTACTACTGCTACTATTGCTACTACTACTACTACTACTACTACAACTCCTACTACTACTACACCTACCACTACTACTACTACTACTACTACTACTACTACTACTACTACTACTAGTGCTCCAACTCCTACTTCTCTTACCCCTTCTCCAAGTACTACCACTGCTACAGCTACTACTACTCCTACTCCTACCCCGACTCCAACTACTAGTGCTACTCCTACTAATACTGCTGCTGCTACTACTACTACTACTACTTCAGCTGCTACTACTACTACTATTACTGCTACTATTACCACTGCAAATACAACTACTCCTACTACTATTACTACAAAGACTACTCCTACTACTAGTACTATTACTACTGCTACTACTACTATTACTACTACTACTATTACTACTACTACTGCTACTACTACTACTACTACTACTACTACTACTACTACTACTACTACTACTACTACTACTACTACTACTACTACTACTACTACGACTACTACTGCTGCTGCAACTACTACTACTACTAATACTACTACTACTACTATTACTACAGCTACATCTACTACTTCTCCCCCTCCTCCTTCTACTACTACTACTAATACTAGTACTACTACTAGTAGTAGTACTTTTGCTACAACAACTACACATACACCAACTCCTACATCTAAAACTGCCCCTGCTACTACTTGTGCTTCTGGAATTACTATTATTACTACTACTCCGATTACTGCAACTACTATTGCTACTACTACTACTTCTGCTGCTGCTACTACTAATACTATTACTATAACAACAACTACTACAACTACTACCCTTGCTACTACTATGACTATGACAACAGCTTCTACTACTGCTGCTACTACTACTACTACCGCTAATACTACTACTACTACTAATGCTACTATTACTAAACTTCTACAACAACTATTGCTCCTAGCACAACTACAACTCCAACAACTACTACTATTCCTACTACTAACACTAGTACTACTGCAACTACTACTTCTGCAACTACAACTATTGCAACTACTACTACTCCTACTACAACTATTACTACCACTGCTACTACCACAGCTAATACTACTTCCACTCCTACTACTGCTACTACTACTCCTCCTCCTCCTCCTACTAATGCAACTACTACTACTGCTGCTACAACAACAATAACTACTACTACTACTATGACTACTACTACTACTAATATTACTACAATTACTACTGTTGCTACCTCAACTACTACTACTATTGCTACTACTACTACTACTACTACTACTACTACTACTACTACTACTACTACTACTAATACTACTACTACACCTATTACTATTACTATGACTATTACTACTGCTGTTACTACTATTACTACTATGACTACTACTACCACTTCGACTACTATTACTATTACTGATACTAGTATTACTAATGCTACAGCTACTTCTCCTACTACTACCACTATTGTTACTACCACTACTGTTGCTTTTACTACTACTACTACTACAACTACTACTATTGTTGTTGCTCCTATGACCCATACTCCTACCCCTACTACTATTACTACTACTACTACTACTACTTGTACTACTAGTACAATAACAACTGTTAATACTACTTCTATGTCTTATACTGCTACTACTACTGTTGCTACTACAACTATTACTACTACTACTACTACTATTACTACTAATATTGCTACTACTTCTACAACTACTGTTACTGCTACTACTACTACTACAACAACTAGTGCTCCTACTACTCCTATTACTTCTACTACTACTGTGGCTACTACTATTGGTACTCATACTGCTACTACTACTACTACTACCACCACCACCACTACTACTCCTCCTCTTATTGCTTCAACAACTACCAATGCTACTACTATTTCTACTGCTACAACTACTACTACAACAACCACTTCTACAACTATTACTACTAGTATCACTACTACAACTACTACTACTGTTACTACTACTACTTGTATTACTACAACTACTAAGACTATTGCTCCTATTACTACTATTACTACCACTATTGCTTCTACTACTACTCCTACTCCTACACGTACTCTGACTACAACAACTACTACTATTACTATTGGTACTACTGCTACTACTAGTTCTACTACTACTATTACTCCTACTCCAACAACTACTACTATAACTACTGCTGCTGCTGCTGCTGTTACTATAGCTACAACTACTAGCACTACTACTACTACAACGACAACTACTGTTGTTGCTGTTGTTGCCTTTTGTACTACTACTACTACGATGACGACTACTACTACTGCTACTACTAATCCTAATATTCCTACAACAATAACTACTACTACTACTATTACTGTACTACTACTTCTAACGCTCCTACTACTTCTACTACTACTCCTACTACTACTCCTACTACTCCAACTACTACTACAGCTATTACTCCTACTACTCCAATGAATACAAGTACTACTACTGCTACTGCTACAATTGCAACTACTCCTACTACTACTTCTCTTACTACTACTACTACTATTGCAGCTACAACTATTGCAATTACTACTACTGCTGCTACTATTACTGCTACTGCAACTGCTACTACAGAACCAACTATTACTGCTACTACTACTACTGCTACAAGTACAGCTACTACTACTACTACTACTACTACTACTACTACTACTACTATGAGTACTTCTACTACAACTACTACTAGTACTTCAACTACTACAACTACTACAACAACAACAGCTACTACTACTTCCACAACAACAACAACAACTACTACTATAAGTACAACTACCACAACTACTACTACTTCTACTACTTCTTCAACTACTACTACTATTGCTACTACTACTGTTGCTACTACAACTATTACTACTTTTGCTACTATTACTACTACTACTACACCTATTACTACAAATACTACTACTACCATTACTACTACTATTGCTACTACTATTCTATACTCTTACTACTTCCACTACTACCACTGCTTCTAACACCACTTCTACTGCCACTACTGCCACTACTGCTACTCCTTCTACTATTACTACTTCTACTTTTACTGCTACTAATGCTAGTACTTCAATTACTACACCTATTACTCCTCCTCCTACAACTACTGCTAGTTCTACTACTACTGCTCCTACTACTACCCCTACTCCTACGCCCACTCCTAACACTACTACTTCTACAACTACTACTCCTACTACTACTACAAATAATACTATACCTATTACTACTAATATGACTACTACTACAACTTCTACTACTACTATAACTAGTGCCATCGCTACTACTTCTTTGACTACTATTTCTACTACCCATACTACTTTTCCTAATGCTACAGCTACTTCTGCTAGTACTACCACTACTGCTACTACTACTACCACTACCACTACTACTACAACTACTACTGCTCCTATGACTACCCGTATTGCTACCCTACTCCTATTACTACTACTAATACTACAACTACCTATACTACTACTACGACAATAACTGCGAAAACTACTTCTACTACTTCTACTACTACTGCTGCTGCTGCTGCTCTTACTAGTGCTACTGCTACTGCGATGGCTCTTACTAGTACTACTTCTACTGCTATGACTCTTACTAGTAGTAGTAGTACTACTACTACTACTACAACTACACTTGCTATAGCTATTACTACTATTGTTGCTGCTATAGCAACTCATACTACTACTACTACTCCTCCTCCTCCTATAACTATTACTATTACCACCACTACTACAACAACTACTTCTAGTATTAGTACTTCTACTACTACTACAACTACCATCACTTCTACTACTACTTCTACTACTACTACAACTACTATTACTATGACTACTAGAACTAGTACTACTACTACAATAACTGCTACAACTAATACAATAATAACAACTACTACTTCTACTGCAACTACTACTCCGACAGCTTCTGCTAATCCTCCTCCTCCTACTACTACTACACCTACTACTACTGCTTCTTCTACTACTACTTCTGCTGCTGCTACTGCTACTACAACTACGACTACTTCTTCTAATACTATTGCCACTCGTGCAACAATTACTACAATGACTAATATAGCTACTATAGAAACAACAACAACAACTACTACTACTACAACAACTACTTCTACTACAATAATGACAATAACAACTACCACTACTAATACTACTACTACTATCGCTACAACTACTACAACTACCTCTAGTACTGCTACACTACAACTACTACAACTATTTGTACCAGTACTATTACTACTCCCGCAACTACTACTATCACTACTACCAATACATCTGCTCCTACTATGACTACTACTACTCCTACTACTACTCGACCACAACAACAACAACAACAACAACTACTACTACTACTACTAATACTACTACCGTTGCGACTACTACTACTACTATAACTAATACTACAACTATTGCTGGTACTACTTCTAATATGACTACTACTACTATAACAACAACAACTACTACTACTACTACTCCTACTACTACTATAGCTACTGTTGTTGCTACAATAACAAAGGCTACTACTATTAGTAGGACAACAACCACTACTACTACCATTACTACTGCTACTACAACTACTAGTACTATGACTACTACAACAACAACAACTACTACTATCGCTACTACTACCACTACTACTACTGCAACTACAACTACTTCTATTACCACTACTGCTACTAGTACTACAACCACTACTATTACTACTATTAGTAGGACTACAACCACTACTACTACCACTACTACTGGTAGTACTACTACTAATACTACTACTAGTACTACTAGTACTACTACTACTACTACTACTACCGCTACTACTCGTAATGCTCCTGCGATAACTACTACTATTACTATTACTACCACTACTACAACTCCTACTAAAACAATAATTATTTTTAGTGCTATTATTATTACTACTATAGCTACTACTACTTTAGTACAACTTCTACTACTAGTACTACTATAACATTTATGGCTTTGAATGCTATTATTATTATTACTACTACTACTACTACTAATGCTATTACTACTTTTGCTACTACTAATAATGCGGCTACTACTACTACTACAACTAATACTTCTACTACAACTACTATTACTATTGCTACCATTACTACTTCTACTGCTATTCCTACTATTACTCCTACTACTACTAGTACAACCCTTACAACTTCTATGACTACTATTACTATTGCTGCTCCTGCGTCTACAATGACTACTAATACTATCACTACTAATACTAGAACTACTACTACTACTTCTATTACTACTAATGCTACTACTACTACTACGCCTCCTCCTCCTCCTCCTCCTCCTCCTCTCCTCCTCCTCCTCCTCCTCCTCCTCCTACTACTACTACTACTACTACTACTTCTATAACTACCACTATTACTACTACAACTAATCTTATGCGAACTCCTATTCCTACTACAACACCTACAACTAATTCTACTGCTACAACTACTTCAACAACTACCACTTCTGCCACAACTATTACTACTACTATTGTTACTACTACTACTAGCACTGCTACAACTACTAAGACTAGTACACCTATTACCAACACTACTACTGTTGCTGCTCCTACTACTCTTCTTACACTTATATCTACTGCGACTATAACTACTACTACTATTACTACTACTAATACTACTACTGCTGCTACTAATAGTACAACTACTGCTACTGCTGCAACTACTACTACTTCCACTTCAACAACTACAAGTATGATTACTCCTACCCCTATACGAACTCCTACAAAAACTACCACTACTATTGCTACTATTACTACTACAATTATAGCAATTACTACTACTTCTGCTACTACTACTACAACAAGTACTACTGCGATAATTTCATCTGCTGCTGCTACTGTTGCCTCTTGTACTACTACTACTACTACTACAACAACAACAACAACAACAACAACAACTACTACTACTACTACTACTACTACTACTATTACTACCACTACTACCACTACTACTACTACTACTACTACTACTACTACTACTATTACTACCACTACTACCACAACTACTACTACTACTACTACTACTACTACTACTACTACTATTACGGTAGTACTACTCCTAATACTTCTCCTCTTAACACTCCAACTTGTTCTACTACTACTCTTGCTTCTCCAACAATCACTACTATTGCTATTACTCCTACTATACCTACTATTCCGACTACTACTAGTACTACTACAGCTAGTGCTACTACTACTACTCTTGCTATGACTACTCTTACTACTACTACTACTACTGCAACTACTACTTCTACTACTACTACTACTACTTCAACAACAACAACAACTACTACTACTACATCTACTACTTCTGCAATTACAACTACGGCTACTACTACAACTACTAGGACTACTTCTACTACTACTCCCACTCCAACTCCTACAACAACTACTACTACTCCTACTCCTACTCCCACTCCCAGAATTGCTACTACAACTCCTACTACCACTAATACTACTACTCCTCATGGTCCTACTCCTGCTACTACTACTGCTACTACTACTCCTGCACCTACTACAACTAGTACTACTACTACTACTAATAATACAACTATTACTACAACTATAACTACTATTATTGCAACTACTACTGCTATTACTACTACTTCTATTACTATTGCGACAAGTACTACCACTACTATTACAACAACTACTACAACTACTGCTGTTGCAGCCTCCTACTGCTACTATTACAACAACAACAATTACTACTACTACTACTACACTACTACTACTACTACTACTACTACTACTACTACTACTA